>CM032326.1:32326564-32784064 GCA_019022515.1 Quercus aquifolioides
TGCTTGCTTTATGAAAGTTCAACCTTCTTTCTTCGATCAGAATACGGATGAAATCAAAAAGGCCATCATTGAGGCAAACGATGCAATAGCTTCGGTTAGAGCAAAGCCCAAAATGGCATAACCAAATAATTGTTTAGCCAATGATGGATTTCGCGCCACGGAATGGATCAAAGAACTGAACACGTTTCCAATACCGACAGCTGCTCCCGCTGAAGCAATTGTAGCAGCTCCGGCACCCATTGATTTTGCACCTTCTAACATCTTGGGTTGAGAATTCTCGTCACGCTTTTTTATTCACGATTTTTTGTTATGGATTTCTCGTCGATTCTTCCCCTCGTTCCTTTTATGTTGGGCACCCCCCTTAACCCCCATCCCCACCAAAAAATTGTGAGACAAAAGTGACAGCGTTAGAAAAATGCGGACTTGTTGCCCCATGAATGCTGAGGTCTTCGACCATCGCATAGAGATCAGGGAGGGGAGTGGAATTCGCAGTCAAATGATTGACCACGTCCCCCATATTTGTATCACTAGGGAATGGAAGTCGCGCTTCCATAAACAAAGAATTCAGCTCACTCTCAAGTTCGCGTCTTAAAATCTTAAAATAAAGGAAGTATGTTCCTTTATATAGTAGTGAGAATGGGGGGAATACTCCAGATAAGAAATGAGCTCGCGCAAAATCTAATTTTGCTTCATTGACAGTTATCTAACCAGTCTTTTTTATTCTTTTATTTCACTCTGCGTCTTTTTGCGCTTCCCATTAAAAAAAAGTGACTTTAAAAGAACTTGCTCGAATTTTTGGGTGTTTCAACTAAACACCCAAAAATAAGTAAAGTAGGTTTTCGGGGTTTTTTCCAAAAAAAGGTCTGGGACACGAAATACTATGTGAATTTCTTTCTTTTTCAAGCCCGATTCGCTGCCCCGAAGGCGCACTTCGCGTACTAGGGTTTTAAGGGAGGGAGAGATCTATTTCCGTTGGGGGATCCTTAATTTCTCTATTTCCTGTTGGTTCCATTCTTCCTTCTGTTTTTTTCCCTACTAATACGATAAGTGTCATTCATTCCATTCTTACGTTCACATCTTTTGAAATTCACATAATTTTATGCACGAAATGTGTGGGAATGAACAGGGAACTCATAAAAAATTCATATTAACTCTTGTAAATTTTAAAAGCGTCAAATTTAAATCAACATAAATAAATGGACAATTTTGAAAACAAATATAATTTTTCATAAAAGTGGTATTTATTAAAGGGAAAAGTTAATATATACCTATGATTAGGATATAGTTTTAGAAATTTTTTTATAGGTAAAGAAAAATGTAACTAGTTTTTTGGACAACTTTTTATATTTTTCATAAAAATGATATCAAAATTTTCTTAAAATAGCTTACTAATTAATGTCCTAAGAGCACCTGTTAATCAGACTATTTATTAAAAATAATAAATCTACGGATACAAAATTTCATAAAGCTTGTTTGACAAATATTGATATGACATATTTTGGTTTTTACATAATTAAAATCATATTAGTGATGTGTTTATATGAAAATAATGTTACTTTAATGAAAACCTAACACCTTAATAAGTTGTGAAGAAAGTTGTAAAAATTGAGCAATGTTAGAGACAATATACCTTTTATTATATAAGACTTACAAATTGATGTCTTACAAATAATTAGATTGTTAAAGTTTATCAATCATATTCATTGCCACGTCTAGGGCTATACACGTTCCGATTGGAATTGACAAACCTAGTTGGAGCCAAGGTGGCCGCACCACTCTTAACTGTTATCAAGATGCACATAATGGAGGTTAGAGATTTTGAGGAAAATAGGTCATTAGCTAGTGTGGTATTGATTCCTATTTTAAAACTTTCTTACAAGTCCATATCACACCGTTGTTAGGGGTATATCCTTCATAAAACCCACCATTTTGTCTAGGGATCAATGCTCTGTTTGTTTCAACAATGATATTTTCTAGAAAATGATTCATTTTCCAAGAAGCATTTTCTATAAAACTATCTCATTTTCCAATGTTTGGTAGCAACTTTAAATGAGTTGAAAAACAACCTCCTAATTTTCTTTGTTTAGCTTGCTGTGAGATAGAGTTGTTTTCCAAAAAAATTTAATGGAAAACAATTTCTAAAAATAAGCCATATTTTTTATGTTGACTAAAGATATTTTTCCTTTAACTCATCTTTTTTATGCTACCAAACACTAGAAAATAAGGAAAACTATCTTTATACAAGGTTTTCCATCGACACAAACGGAGCGTGAACAAAACTCCCAACTCCTTCATTCTCCGCTTTTCACGCATTTGCTTTTCTCTCTATCTCTCTCTCTCATAAGGTCAAACTTGTGTAGTGATGTCATCCACGAGGTTCACATGCCTAGCCTACGCCTCCATGATTTAGATTGAGGAACTCCCTCACATACTTAGCCCTCTGTGCTTTGGATTAAATTTAGGAAGGTAACTAAGATTTTGATTTGATCTTAAGATTCGGCGAGGCCTTTTTTTTTTTTCTTTTTTTTTTTTGTGTTTTAGTCTTTAGATTTGGTGTGGTTGTGTGTGTGTTTTGATCTTTGATCTTTGATCTTTAGATCTTATGTTGGCATTTGACTGTCACACAGCATCAATGACCGAAAATGTAATCAGGGATTTGATTCTTGAGGGGTGGCATTGTAAACACCGCATTTTGTACTCGTTAATAAGTTTTGGTCCCTGGCCCCAATGATAAGCTTGACATATGTCAACCAAGGGTAATTAAAGAGTTCACAATAGTTTGGAAGTAATCACAACTCAAAAGTGCTTAAATCGCTTTGAAATCGATATTGAAAAATGACCTTTACTTATTGTTTTGACCATAACTTTTGATTCATAAATAATTTTTGGTAATATTTGTTTCATTGGAAAGTAGACATCCTAGGCTTCTATTTGAACACAAATTTTGCTTAATTCGGACTTATATTGAGTAAGTTATGACTATTTGAAGTTTGGCTAACTCGGTAGTCCAATTTTCTGGGTTTTTAAACTTCAGTTTAAGGCCCAAAGCATTACGAGAAAAAAGTGTAATTACTAGACTATTTGACAATAATTGAAGAATGAAGCTGCAATGCATAAGAGAACCCCTAAGTGGCTTTGGTGATTATTAGTGGTTTCTTAAATCAATAAGTGAGATTGTGATAGCCTTTTGTATGGGGTCCAAGTGTTAACGTTGAAAGTCATCTTTATTTGCAGTGACTATATATGTAGGAGTACTAAAAAAAAGGATTTGTAATGTAATGTATCTATATGTGAAAATTAGATGTAATGTAATATAAAAATGTTCACAACTATGTAATGTTCAACTTATGCCATCAATGGCAGTATTTTTTCTCAAGTTTAGTATTTATCTGCTACCTTGCTCAGAATTGTATTTTCCCTTAAAAAAGAGCTTTAGGAACTTTTGGGAGCCAAATATCCTTAGATTTTATAGTTCAAATTGCCCTATGTTTGTTAAGATGCAATTTACTGCATCTCACTTTTCCCATCTTATTATTTAGTGCACTGCCAAAACTCAGTATCAATGGAAGTAATGTCTCTAAGCACCAAGGTCCGTGATCTCTTGAAAAGCTTTTCTACGGTTTGAATGTTTCAATAAAATTGCACCACAGCATTGGCCGCTTGCCACATTTCCATTTGTAATTCTTTAATTCATTCAATATATATTGGTCCATTCCAGATGTTGGTTCTTGGAGGAACTAATTGAAACTAACCATTAAATTTAGGGTGTGGTAGGAAAAATACTGGCAGGAAAGGCTATAGATTCATTTATGAGCTTCATGGCTTCTAACCATTAATTGAAACTAACCATTAAATTTGAAGAAATGATCTTCGACTCAGAAAACCTGTAGACTGCAGTTCCTCTTGACCAGCTGCTGCCTCAAACAAAGGAAAGGTTGCGCAAGTTTAGCCTCCATAATTCCTTCACCATAACACCAGTGGGACGACCACCCACCTGCTGGCAAGCTTCAGACAGAAATCTATATAAGATGAACATCGATGGTGCTCTATTTGAATCAAAATATAGTGCTGGTATGGGTGTGGTTATTAGCAACAATATGGGACAGGTCATGGTTTCTCTCTCACAAAAAAACTACTCTCCCTTTCATAGCCATTGAAGTGGAAGCTATGGCAGCAAGGAGGGCTCTAGAATTTGCTTTTGAGATAGGTTTTGATCGAGTGATATTGGAAGGTGACACACATATACTCATCTTGGGGATAGCTCTCATTCATTGTCACACTTCAGCCACATAGTGAAATATATACAGTAACTTGCCTCTTATTGGTTGAGAGAAAACAATATTATTAAGCTAAAAGACTCATGACTTGTGTATTAACATTCTAGTGCACGTAATGTGTATAATTCTCTAAATATATCACTAATGAACAAATCAAATTAATTTTAGTACATTTTTAGAGGCATCAAAATTTAAATCACCATAAAATATGTGGGTCATTTTGAAAACAAATGCAATTCATCATAAAAGTGGTATTCATTTATTTATGGGTTCCAACTAGTTCAACTGATAAAGTCTCTGATGGTTGAATAAGAGATCTGGGATTCAATTTCCGCCTACACCAAAAATTGATTGGTATCTTGGTTTGATAATAAAAAGTTATTATCAGAAGCGGACGCCATAAGTTAAAACTCTCTATAAAAAAAAAAAATAAATAAATAAAAAAGCAACAAGAAAATGGGGATTTGAACTGTAGTTCTCTATCTAAAGAGATATCAAGTTTTTATTTAAATCATAAATTTATGGACATGGAAAATTTCAAAACCTTTTCACAACCGTTGATAGGATTTGATTTTGCAATTTCAAAACTTGATGTCTCAACAAATTTAGTAAAAAATTGTGAAAAGTCTTCTAAAATTGTGTTTATTAAAATTTGAGGACCAACAAATTATCAAGGAAGAAGAAAAAACCATAATTAGAATGGAAATTGGTAATGGAATATCACATAAAATAATAACAGTTCCATAATTTTCTTTAAGGACTCTATATTAGCAAAGAATAAACACAAGAGAAGTAGCAGAAGTATACTAAGCTATCGTATTAGTAAATTATTTATTGTGGTGCATATTAGTAGGGTTATAAACAAGTTGAACTAAATATTAAAAGTTTAGCATTAGTTAAGTATATTTTATTTTGAACACGAGCAAAGTTGAGCACATCATCAAGCTAGAATACATATTCAAACTTAAATTATTTTCTTGTTCAACAAATTTAAGCTTGTTTATGAGCTATTTGATTAACTTATTCTTTCCCCGCATATAACAAACATCACAACCAAAAAGTTTTACCTACTTCACAATTTTATTCTAATAATTGACAACTTAATTATAGTTAAATATATATATATATATATATATATATATCATTTGAATCAATTAGAAAAGACTTTTTTTTTTTATGTATTTATAAAAATTAAATTACCAACTTTGTACTATATAAAAATTTTCAACAAAATGGACTATTTAATTCACCATTAAATTATAAATAACAATTTCGTGTCTAATGAATTTCTATATATAAAAAGCGTGAATGCGCAAACAGTAATTTTGTACAGTTTATTTGGTTTGTTCAACTTGCACGTTGTTGTTGTTGTTTTTTTTTTTTTTTGCCGGTTTTGTTTGTGCTTATTTGTCTTTTCCTTTAAATATTTATTATTTATATGTGTATATATAATTACACCGACTTAACAAATTCTTACAATATTTTTACAATTATTTGACAATCTACACTGTTCATTGACCACTTTTTTTTTTTTTTTTTTTCACAATACGCCAGTTTTGTTTATGCTCTTTTTGTCTTTTCTTTTAAATATTTATATGTACATATATAGTTATATTGACACAACACATTCTTACAATATTTTCTCAATTATTAAGATGTCAATTTTTTAAAGGTCAAAATAAAATAATAAAATAAGAAACTGAGAATTACTATCATCTAAAACTCAAAATACATGAAGAAAATTTTTAAGATGTTAAAATTTAGTGGGAGTCTATTTTAGACATTATACAATAAATATTTTAAGAATCATAAGCTTTCATTAATGTTTAACTGAAAGAATAACAATATGACATATTTGCTATTTTCCAAAATATTAAGAGAAAAATTGCTTGATTTTAAAGTTTAAGAAGTAATGTTATGTCCATAACATTTTTACAATAATTTCACAACAGATTTTATGTGGCAAGGTATTTTTTATGGATAAAAGAGTGATATCAGTAGTGGGCTCAGTTTAAAACCAATAACAACTTGTCATTTAGAATTTGTTCTAAAAATATTATGGATGTAGCATTTCTCTCAAAAAAAAAAAAAATCTATTCAGATCCTAAAAATAAAGGTATTGTGAAAATGTTGTGATATTTTGTTGTATTCTTAGACTTCTTCTTAGTATAGTCAAATTGGGTGAGACAAAATTCACGGTTTTACACACAATTATCTTGTGTTGTCTTTGATTCTCAAAAAAAAAAAAAAAAAAAAAAAAAAAAAAAAGTAAAAAAAAGAAATCTTGTGTTGTTGTTGTTGTTTTTTTTTTTTTTTTTTAATGCATAAATTTAAAACCTGTAATAATTTGTAAGGACCTGTTTTGAGTTTGTAGCCCACTATGTGGAATGGCTTCAGCCCAAAAATCCCAAAAGCAATGAATTTATAGAGAATGGGGTGAAGAACTGGGCTGTAGTTGATCAAGTAAATCTGGGAATGAATCTGACAATAAAAGAATGAAACGACATAGGATTATTTTGAAGAAAAGTTATCCTCGGCAAAGTCTGAGGTGCATTATCCTTTTATATTATCTTTCAATTGGGTTACAAGTATGATTCCTCAATACTATCTCCTTTTTCTCCTAATTTTTCTGATCCCATTCTTCATGAAGGGCCTCATTCCTTATATAGTTCTTTTCACAGCATCTTCATCCTACATTTGTTAATCATCTGAGTCATCACTTGAGTGCCTGTCCCATCAGACACCTTCTCTGGTCTTATACGTCTTGGGGTAATCAATTTTTCACTATTTAGAGGTCTTCTCCACATTAATGCAGCCAGAAAAGTAGCTGCAGAACATTAAATGCGGTGGTGACAGCTTTGTTCCTAAGATATCTTAAGATTTCCTTTAGTTCAATGTCCATTTAGTGACTATTTATACCGATAGAACTCCCTGGGAGGTTCTTCTGCATTAGTAAGCCATTTCTTCTAACCTCGGCTTCAGTTTGCCGAGGAGATATTATCCTCGACCAATACCACCTGGAGTTTCAGTAACCAAAACTAAACCTTTTCCTTGCTAACACAGTCTTCTGTGATGGAAATTATTCCTATCCAGAACAATCCCTATCCTCGGCTTGGGCTATGGGCCCCTTATAATAAATTTACATTAAACTTTTGGGCCTAACATCCCTACATAATTTTTCATCGAAGATTTTCTGTGAAAATGCCGTGGACATAAAAAATAAAATAATGATATCAAACTGAGACCTACCATAGCTGGAAATAAAAAATATTGTGAAAATGTTGTGACATTTTGTTGTGTTCCTAGGATTCTTTTTTGTGTGACATTTTGTTTTGTTTCTAGACTTCTTTTTTTGTTTAGTCAAATTTGGTGAGCCAAAATTCATTGTTTTAGGCACAATTTTCTTCAACTGGCTTTTTATTTGTTTTTTTTTAATTTAAAATACACAGTTAAAAGTGGTTAGCCAAATTTAAAATCAATAACAATTTACTACCTATGATTTATTATGAAAATGTTGTTGATGTAGCATTACTCTAAAATAAAATAATAAAATATTAGACCAGAACCCACCATAGCTAGAAATAAAGGTATTGAAAAAATATCGTGACATTTTGTTGTGCTCCTAGACTTCTTTTTTGGTTTAGTCAATTTGTTGAACCAAAATTCATTATTTTATGCATAGTTTTTGTAGGTTGATTTTTTTTAACACATTTTTTCAAGTTAAAAAAAAACACACACACACACACACACACACACACAAATTGATGAAGTAGCATTTTCCTCCTTTATGTTCGGGGTAGTTTCATTCCCCTCTAAACTAAAGTTGAATAATTTCTTCTTTTATATTTTGTAAATTAGCATATATTCCTATTGTTACTCTCTTAATTAAACCCTAACAAAATCTTATAATTCCTAAAATATTCAATTGTGCAATGTCTAAAATACTCCTACTAAATTTTAATGTCTCAAAAAATTGCTTCATGTATTTTGAATATTATGTGGTAGACTGGTAGCCATGCTTGGAAAGTTAGAATGATGATATATGTTCTATTTGTTACCTAGAGAACACTAATTTATTAGGTTTAAATCTTCTAGACTTATAATTTTATCTAATAAAAACTTTGATGACAGATGTCTTTTGTTATTTTGTTCTTTTTTTAATTTCTTTTCCTACTCAAAAGGGTGTTCATTAAAAATAAGTAAACTAAATATCGTAGTTAGACTCATAAAATAAGATGATAAAGAATGAAGTATGAATAACAAAATCTTCATTGTAGATAGTTACAAGTATTTAATATGATGAAGATCTTCAAAAAAATTGTAGCATATATCATCATTTATTGCGAAAATTTAAATATTTTAGAAAGATGATGACATTCATTATCATTCTTTGTAGCATTTTTGGTGGGTAGATATTACATTTAATAAATAGGTTCTAAGAAATTGTCATAGTAAATAGATATTCAAATGACTATTTTAAATTTAAGTACATAATTTCATACTTCTTCAACCAAAAAAAAAAAAAAATTATATTAATTGTCTCACTAAAGGGGCAACACGTGCCTTGCACGTGTAACCCACACTAATTTATGTATAAAGTATAAATCATTAAAAAGGAACAATCGCAAGACACTCTCTTGAGGTACCCACATTCATCAAATCCAATACAAAACAGTGTAGTAAAAAAGAAAAAATGTGAACATATGTCATATTTTGTTGTGTTGCTCTCTTGGCCTCTTCAATTTTTGTTAGATCATCTACGCAATTATTTACTTCACAGGAGCCTTAGGTGGACGGTCCAGTCTTGAGCCATCATGTTCCTGCAATCACAAAGTAATTCAACTAAATCCAGTGCCAGAACACCATGAGGGGTTAGCCAATTAACCACAACTTGGGGATCAATTTCTAAAATTAATGAATTCATAGCCTAGACGCCATGCTAGACTTATCAAATCGCCCAATGTACAGCCAACTTATTGGTTTTGGTGCCTAATTTTAAAGATCAACCTTTAATCCAATGGCCACAACTATTTCTAAAAACAACCCCCCCCCCCCCCCCCCCACCAAAAAAAATGGCCAGCTTGCTATTTTTATGAATTTTATTCTATTAAAAATCTACATTGAGCATAATTTTGATAGAAGATGCTAAATATTTTTGTTCATGTCTAATATCAAACAATACAACTTTTATATATTCATTAAAATTTAAAAGATAATAAGTTCTCCTAAAAATATTTACTAAATATATATATACGTAAAAGTTTATATTTTATGTGCAATATATTTATAAATTATAACTTACTCTAATAATAAAACATTAAGCTTTGTATATGTATGTAAGTGGGGGGTTTGCCTGGAATAAAATTAGAATCACAACTTCGCTTCCCTCAAACAAAAATTCTTGGTTCCTCTCCTATCCACCCCCTTGCTTTACCCAGGTTTCCTGAGACTCCGATTGATATTTAGAGTAACATAAGGATCAGTTGGCAGAGTCCAGGCTATCAGTTTCAAAGTTTTTAGGGGGTTTGGGCATAGTTGGTGTAGTTAGGTAGTAGTGTTCCTGGGCCAATCATTATAGGTATAATGGTAGATGCCTGGGAACCAAGTTATTACTATTTTTTTTTTTTTTTTTGCCATTGTGTTAGGCTTATATATTTTTAGTAATAAATGATTCGCCACACAGTAGGATTTTCACAAAAAAAAAAAAAAAAGTTTATTGAGGCATTATCCATAAAATTTTTCTTCTTTTAATAGATGAATAGTCTATAGTACCTTCCAAGTTTCCATATAAAAATGCTAAGCCACGTCTAGATGGTTAATCAAAACGTTGATGAACTTTGCTCCTAGAAAGATCTCGCTGGCAATTTGAGGAGGAAAAGGTATTTGTTTTGACATTAACACTTTTGAAAAATGAATTATTTTACAAAAATTATCTCATTTTTTTATTTTTGTTAGTTGAAAAATTATCTTTAATTTTTTTAAAAATTTAATTTTATGTGAAATAGAATTATTTTTCAACAATTTTAGCAAAAAAATTCGATTTCATGCTAAGTTAAGAGACAATTTTCTTTGTTTATGCTACGAAATATTAGAAAATGCATAAGCTTTTCCAATGAAACAATATACGGATGTGAGCAGCAATATTATTATTATTATTATTATTATTTTGTTGAGAAGATGTAAGCAGCAATATTAAGCACTCTGTTTTTGCATTCCTTTGAACTTTCAAAACATTACAAGCTTTTACATACTCCCCGTATAGCGTATACTTGGGGAAAAAACATGACAATTATCAAGGAAACATACATGTACTAAATTTATTATCTGCAATCACAATTTAAGGCCATAGTTTATTCTAATTATTATGGTATAGAGGGACTGCAAATCACAATTTAGCCAGAAATCTCAATGGCCTTGACATCGGGCTTCTTCACCTCAACCTTAGGGACTGTCACAGTGAGAACACCATTCTCCATTCCAGCCTTGATCTGATCCATCTTAGCATTCTCAGGAAGCCTAAACCTCCTCAAGAACTTGCCACTGCTACGCTCCACTCTATGCCACGTGTCTTTCTTCTCTTCCTTCTCCACTTTCCTCTCTCCGCTTATTTGGAGTACTCTGTCATCTTCAACTTCAACCTTCACTTCCTCTTTGTTAAGCCCAGGAAGATCAGCTTTGAACACATGGGCTTCTGGGGTCTCCTTCCAATCCACACGGGTGTTAACCAAAGCAGAAGTTTCTCTTGCAAATTGAGGTTCAGATGAGAATGGGAAATCCTTAAATGGGTCCCAAATCTCGAGCGAGAATGGGTCCAATATGTTGCTTCGGTGGCTACCAAAGAAGCTTGGAATCAGCGACATCTTAATTAACCTTTGAAGGGGTTGTTTGTTGAAAAAGCTTACAATGACACTTGCTAATTCTGACTGGTTTGGGAAGAATGAGTGCGGTAGCGAATTTATAGGTTCGTGGGGATTCTTCAGGTATTTTCTAGGGAGTTCTGGTTGTTGTTTGTCTTTTTCCTTTCTGCTTAATGAATTTTCTGGCTGTTTCCTGATTACTTTCAACGAACTTTCTAGCATCTCATTTCTCAAAAAAAAAACTTTCTAGCATCTTGGTGGATCTTCTTTGGACTTGGCCCACTTGGGTATCTCGTGTTGCGCACAGCCACTGATTCGTGCATTGGGCCTATCCACAATTGCATTAGCACAAATTTGGCAACACATTTTCATCCCAACCAAGATTTAACCAAAAAAGAAATCCTTTTTATTAAATTATTAGTATTATTATGATTTTATGGTTGAAGATATTTGAATTCTGATTTTGCTTCTAAATGAGAGGAAAAAAAATATCAGTGAGATATAAGACTCAAGTGCACATAATGTGTGTGAATATCTGATTATGTCAGCCAGTCATAAAAAAATCAAATTAATTCCAGTAAATTTTTCAAAGCATCAAAATTCAAATTAGCATAATATATACGGGTCATTTTGAAAAAAAAAAAATGCAATTCACTGTAAACGTGTTATTTATTGATTGGATAATTTGATAGTTATAATAATGGGGAATGATGTGGCAAAGAGTTATAAGGCTCTTGGAAAAAACGGTGTTTATTAAAACCTTAAACAAAAGACAAATTTTTTTTTAAAACCTTTTCACAATTGTTGATATGATATGTTATTACGATTTTTACATAGTAAAAGTGACGTCAGCATTGAGTTAATGTGAACGTGATGTTATCTATAATGAAAACTTGATATGTTAACAAGTTATGTAAAAAATTAAACTGTGAAAAATTGTGTCTCTAGCATTGCTTTTATTAAAATTCGAGGAGCAACTAATAAGAAAGGGAGAAGAAAAAAAATTAGAATTGGAATGATAATGTAAAGGACATCACATAAAATTATATCATTTCCATAATTTTCTTTAAGGAATCTATTATCTATATTAATAAAGAATAAATCATAGCAAAATTGCAGTAAGGTAATGTATTAGATAATTATTAATTGCGATGCATATTAGTAGGGTTGTAAATAAGTCACGCCAAATGTTAAAAGTTTAGGTTTTGCTTAATTTAATTTAATTTCAATCACGAAGCAAGTTCAAACACATCATCAAGCTATAATATATATCCAAACTTGGTTTATTTTCTTGTTGAAGAATTTCAAGCTTGTTCACAACAAGCTATTTAATTAAATTATTTTTTTCCCGCATATAATAAGAACAACAATTAGAAATTTTTACCGCCTTCACAATTTATTCCAATAATTGATAACTTAATTATAGTTACGAATATATCATTTGAGTCGATCTATTATAAATATATCATTTGAATCAATTAGAAAGACTAGATTTCATTGTATAGTTATAAAAATTAGATTACCAATCTAATTCTCAAAAAAAAAAAAAAAAAAAAATTACCATCCTTGTACTATATATAATTTTTAGTACAAGATGAATTATTTAAATCATCAATAAATTTTAAATACAATAGTTTAGTATCAAATGAATGAATTTATAAACTTATACAATTCAATCTCAAGTATATATGATTATAGGGTAAAATACATTAACTAACCCCGAGGTTTGGGCTAATGCCAAGAAAGTCCAAGACTTTTCAAAACTAACCAAATTAATCCCTAAGAACTGTAGGGTCCGGGTTTGAGCACTTCTACTATTGAGAGAGTGGACTCAAGCCCAGTTAGCCCAGTACAATGAATTTATAGAGAGCGGGTTAAAGAACTAGATGCTAGTGAGGGATGCAACGGCCAAGCATGGTTGTATGCGGATCTAATAGCTAGGACACGAGTTAAGATGCACAATGGTGCTCCTCGACCCTTCTCTTAGGGGTTTAAAGTTCTTATTCCTTCTTCAGAGAATGGTTACAAGAGTTTCTCAGAGAATACCCGTGGTTACAGTACCTTTTAGTCCAGTTCCTCTGGTCCCTCTTTTCAGAGGGATCTCTTACATTATATACCACCCTCTCAATTGATCCTAGTCTTACATTTGTTGATCAACCAGGCCGCTACTTGAGTGCTTGTCCCATCAGCCGCCTTCCCATTCTTCCTATGGGTTGCAGCAACCAAGACAGCATTGTTCAGGGGTTCTGTCCTCATTAATGCGGCCAGGACGTTAGTTGTGGGCATTTAACGTGGAGGTGACAGTTCATCCTGGACTTGCTCCTCCACCATGCTTCCATTATTGACACGTTGTACTTGCTCTTTCTCTTTGGATGCTTAGGAAGGCCGCCTCTGGTGGCCCGTTACTTCCCCCACCAATGGTCTTGGGTGGCCGAGGACAACATCGTCCTCGGCGATGTTTCCTGGCAGCTTGGGTTGTCTGCGTTCCTCCTCGGACGTTTCTTGATCCTTGGCACGGGCCCTGGGCCGGATATAAGATGGGCCGGGGTTGCCAGATTATTAGGCCCCACAAGAACAATTTGGTCCTAAACTGTGTGACTCCCTCTTCTCTCTCCTCACTCTTCTCTCTTCTCTCATATTTCTTACTTCTTGTCCCTAATTCTATCGTGCAAATTAGACAGACTAGTTTTCATTGTACAGTTATAAAAATTGGATTACCAATCTAATTCTCAAAAAAAAAAAAAAAAAAAAAGAAAAAAGATTTTCCATCCTTATACTATATATAATTTTTAGTACAAGATGAATTATTTAAATCATCAATAAATTTTAAATACAATAGTTTAGTATCTTATGAATTAATTTATAAACTTATACAATTCAATCTCAAGTATATATAATTATAGGGTAAAATACATAAACTAACCCCGAGGTTTGGGCTAATGCCAAAAAAGTCCAAGACTTTTCAAAACTAACCAAATTAATCCCTAAAAACAATTTGATCCTAAACGGTGTGACTCCCTCTTCTCTCTCCTCACTCTTCTCTCTTCTCTCTTCTCTCATATTTCTTACTTCTTGTCCCTCATTCTATTGTGCAAATTAGAAAGACTAGTTTTCATTGTACAGTTATAAAAATTAGATTACCAATCTAATTCTCAAAAAAAAAAAAAAAAAAAAAAGATTTTCCATCCTTATACTATATATAATTTTTAGTACAAGATGAATTATTTAAATCATCAATAAATTTTAAATACAATAGTTTAGTATCTTATGAATTAATTTATAAACTTATACAATTCAATTTCAAGTATATATAATTATAGGGTAAAATACATAAATTAACCCCGAGGTTTGGGCTGATGCCAAAAAAGGCCAAGACTTTTCAAAACTAATCAAATTAACCCCTAAGAATAATTTGGTCCTAAACGGTGTGACTCCCTCTTCTCCCTCCTCGCTCTTCTCTCTTCTCTCATATTTCTTACTTCTTGTCCCTCATTCTACCGTGCAAACCAAAAAAATAAAACCCACCACAACCCAAAAATCTACTCGTTGAGACCACAACCACCGCCTCACCACCATTGTTACAAAGCCCAACACCACAAATCAAAACCATAAATCGGAACCCAAACCACCATAGACCCATACTCACGGCCACCCAAACCACCCAGCCATGTAGATTTGAAAGGATAGCCACCAAGTTCAAACCCAAATGGTATCCAAGTAGAGGAAAGATTGAGAAGATAATATATGTATCCAAATGGTATCCAAGCAAAGGAGAATTTGGGTTTGAATTCATACCCACAAACAACTATTCACATACACAGAAAATACACAACACTTAAACAACAACACATAAGGTTCACAAATCCACACCTCAGAAAAATACTAGAAATTTCAACAGGACCCACCCCTCTCAAACCCAAACCCATCATTAACAAGACCCATAAATAGAAAACCAGCACAACCCTTTCCCAAAAAAAAAAAAAAAAACCAACCCATAGAAAAATACCAAATCAAACCTAGCAACCAAATTAACCCAGCAAATACCTCAAGCTAAACCTCAATCACAGTAGTGGAGAAACCAAGATTCACCACTGATTGTGGTGGCTATGGGTCTTTCCATCTCTGATTGAGTTTCAGTGGGCATGGTAGTTGTTTGAGATAGGAGAGGTTTGAGATAGAGTAAAGAGAGAAGATGTTAATTTCAATCTAATAATTGAATCGAATATTCCCAAAAGGTTGTTGCAACCAACTATTTTGGCTCCAAAGATATCACAATGAGTAGATTTTTTTTTGGGGGGGGGGGGGGGTGGTGGGTTTTGTTTTTAGGTTTGAGATAGAATGAGAGAAGAAGTAAGAAATAAGAGATAACAAAGAAGAGTGAAAAGAGAGAGAAAAAAAAAAGAGAGTTAGAGAATGAATAACTGTCCTTAACACCATTAGGGATCAAATTGTGTTTAAGAACTAAGTCGATTAGTTTTGAAAAGTCTTGAACTTTTTTGGCATTAGCCCAAACCCCAAGGTTAGTTTATGTATTTTACCCATAATTATATTTTTATACGTATAGAAACAATTGTATATACTATTATTTATTCAAGTTGAGTGTCATAATCTTGAGCACATTATTTGTTTGAATTTGTTTTTCTTAATATACTTATGCATGTTCAAATTTTTTTTTAGAAGTATTTTGAACTTCTTGTCCCCGTCAAGTTATTTCTTTGAACTTTTATTTTTATTTTTATAATAATTCAAATCCCACAATTTTATTCGAGCACTTAACTTTTAGCCAATAAAATATCAAAGTGACTTGGTTCTATTGCGGTTCAACCAAAAAGTAAAAGAAATCCACATATTTCATTCATTGTGTCTAGGAGACTAAGAGGAGATTTTGTATTTTTTATTATTTTATTTACATCGCTTTTGCAAGTTGTGAGCAATGACCAACCCCATATATCATACGTCTTTCACATGACTATACTACTCTTCTGTGTCAAGCTATAGGAGAAAATGAGAAATATATTTAAGTTTCTTCCAAATTGCTCTATTTCCTTTTTCCAAAATAATCTAATATCTTTTTTCCCCAAAAATTTTAATATCTTTAGGAAATAGAGCAATTAGGAAGAAACTTAAATACATAAACAACTGAGCTCAAATTGTTCATAAAGAGCAATTAGGAAGAAACTTAAATATATAAACAGCTGAGTTCAAATTTGTAAGATTGAGTTTTATCAACCATTTTGTTGGCTCTATTCCGTGCCAATTTGCTTGTAATTTAGCACTTAGTAACCCTATATTTAGGTGGGATTCATGTAAGGGTAGTGTATGAAGAGAGTGTGAAGAATTGCTCAACTTTGTGCAAGGAAGCAGGGATTCGTGACTAGGACTCACGACTGACTTGCGGCTTGCAAGCCGCCAACTGCTGTGCACGTGAGAAGCATGCTGGGAGGTGAAGGGTCACGCCAGCTATCGCACTACTGGACAAAAGTCCCAGGCTGGCTAGGTCGTTATCTCGCGACTTGAACTCGCGACTTGGACGCGACTTTGACAAGTCGCGAGGCCAAGCCGCCAACCAGCCTTGTTTGGGAAAATCTGACTCTTCGTATTCCAAACACACACCACTATATATAGACCTTTATACTCACGAAATATAGAGAGCTTCCAGAGAGAATTTTGTGAGAGAAACCCTAGAGAAAAACAAGATTGCCTCATCCCCAATCTTCACTTAGAGACTCTTCAAATTCCTCTACTCTCTTCCTCTCCATTGATACATCCTTGAGAGGTTATTGACCAAATCTTTTTCTCACCACACCTACATCTATGAGAATGTCTTTTGATGCTAAGGGAAGCAGTTTGGAAGGAACCAATATTCATTGGTTGATGCTATGGTTTAGTAGCGGAATTCCGTAAGCTAGAAAAGAAAAAGGTTCGGCGCAACCTCGTTGGAGTAGGAAGCTTGGAAGGCTTAGGTACCTGGGTAGATTAGGCTTAGAGGGTCTATTTTTGATGCTAAGGGAAGCAGTTTGGAAGGAACCAATATTCATTGGTTGATGCTATGGCTTAGTAGCGGAATCCAGTAAGCTTGAAAAGAAAAAGGTTCGGCGCAACCTCGTTGGAGTAGGAAGCTTGGAGAGCTTAGGTACCTGGGTAGATTAGACTTGGAGGGTCTATTGCTGTTCATGTATCCTAACTACATTTTCTAGTAGATTATTGACCGCTTGGAGGGCGGCGGAGATGTTTTACGCCGAGGGCTTCGGTTTCCTCTTCGATAACATATCGCGTATTATCCTTGTGTTTGCATCTCTCTTCTCTTTATCTTTACCATTTAATTACTGCTGTGATTGTGATTATTTATGATTTAGATTATTTATCAATTCTGTTATAAACTTGTTATCATTTTCCGCACATACATTGTTTGATATAAATCTTGAATTGGTAATTTTGTAATTGAAGGTCTAAACGTTCATAGTGTTTTTAACGCTATTTAAACATTCAAAATTGTTCATACAGAAAACAAAGAAGTTGATTTACAACTATAACAAATGAAACTTTTCACCCGTCTTATGATTATACATTCGTATATTTGACATGTTAGCATACATTAAATTTCCATTTGAGAACTTTGAACAAAATTTGTTCCCTCTAGTTAATGCCTGTGAAGATCTAAGAAAACTATAAGTCTAGAAGTAAGGGTACAGAAACCTAAGATGATGTGGAGATACTACTTCTCCCAAATCCTGCGGTCCTGATCAGATAGACTTTTTATTAAGTTACTATCCACAGAAATTTTCTTGTTTAATAGATGAAGAGTCTCTTAAACATTGCGCATAAAATGCTAAACTACATTATGATTGCCGATCAAAACGTTGATGCCTTAGAAAGATCTGGTTTTGGGGCATCAGAAGCTGTGCTGCAAACTCTGTTGCTGATGCAGTGCAAGAAGCTGTAGTGGAAGCTTCTATCCAAGCAAGGAGCCTTGGTTATCAGCAAAATTTGTTACTCAGTAACTGCAAAAAGCTAGTGCTAGTCTTCAGCAGGTTCAGAAAGCCAGATGGGAGGGAAAGGACTATGATGGCAGACCTTACTCACCTTCAGCAGTCTGGTTTAGTTGCTAAGTTGATTTTTGTTCCTAAGGTTATCCTTAATAATGTTTGGAAGTTAGCCGTGATGGCTACTGAAGTGCCAACTCAGTATTGGCCTAATACGGATCAGTTTGTAAGCTTTGGTTGTTTTCTTTCTCTGGTATCAAAAAAAAAGAAAAGAAAAAAGATCTGGTTGGCCGTTGGCAATTTGAGGAAGAAAAGGGAAACTGATTTAAACTGGTAAGAGTAAGCAATGATTTTAACTTTTAAGCACAATGTTTTTGCATTTCTGGGTACTATCAAAACATTTACAAAGCTTTTACATATTCCACGTACAACATATCTTGAAAATGATCAAACAATGAAACGAACATGGTACTAAAATTTATTTTATGCAATCAGAGTTTAAGGCCTATGTTTCTATTAATTACTATGCTATATAGGGACCAAGATAACAATTTACTTTAGCCAGAAATCTCAATGGACTTGACATCAGGCTTCTTCACCTCCACCTTAGGAACCGTCACAGTGAGAACGCCATTCTCCATTGCAGCCCTAACCTGATCCATCTTAGCATTTTCAGGAAGCCTAAACCTCCTCAAGAACTTACCGCTGCTACGCTCCACTCTATGCCACGTCTCTTTCTTCTCTTCCTTCTCCACTTTCCTCTCTCCGCTTATCTGGAGCACTCTGTCATCTTCAACTTCGACCTTTACTTCCTCTTTCTTAAGCCCTGGAAGATCAGCTTTGAACACATGGGCTTCTGAGGTCTCCTTCCAATCCACGCGGGTATTAACCAAAGCAGAAGTTTCTGCTGAAGACTGAGATTCAGGTGAGAATGGGAAATCCTTAAAAGGGTCCCAAATCTCAAGCGAGAATGGGTCCAAGATGTTGGTTTGGCGGCCACCAAAGAAGCTTGGAATCAGCGACATCTTAATTAAGAGCTAGAATAGAGAGAAAAACTTTGAAGAAGTGGTTGTTTGTTGGGAATGCTTACAATGACACTTGCGAATTCTGATTGGTTTGAGAGAGAACAACGTGGTAGTGAATTTATAGGTTCGTGGGGGGTTCTTCCAGTATTTTCTCGGAAGTTCTGGTTGTTGGTCTTCTCTGTTTTACTTGACGAACTTTCGGGTCTGTTCTAATTTTAAACGAACGTTCTAGTATCTTTGCGGACCTTCTGTGGATCTGGCCGACTTGGGCATTTCTTTGCTTTATTGATTCATGTATTGGGCCTCTCTACAATTGCGCTTACAAGGATTGAGCAACATATTTAAACCCAACCAAGATTAAACATTGGTCCAAACGAAACGTGTGTCAATATCTGAATATGCAATATTTATTCTTGTAACTTTTTAAAGAACTAAAATTTTAAACAGTGTAAAATATATGGATCATTTTGAAAACAATGTAATTCATCATAAAAGTGGTATTTATTAAAACAGTAATTTAAGAACACAAAAGTTCTCACTTTTTTGCATCTGCTATTACAACTTGTGATTATTACATAATAGAATTTGTATCCGTGGTGGGTCTATGGAAAATGATGTTGCTTCAATCGAAAATTTTTTGTTTTAGACATGCTCCAGCAATTGAAACTTAACACCTTAATAAGTTGTCAAAAAATTTGTATATTTAACATTGTTCTTATTAAAAGTTGAGGGGCAGCAAATCAAGGAAGAAGGAAAAATCATAATTGGCATGGAAATATATATATATATATATATATATATGTAATCAGTTCCATAATTTTATTAAGGACTCTAGATTAGTGATGAATAACAGTAGGGAGAAGTAACAGAAGTAGACTAAGGTATGTTTGAGTAATTTACTAATGAAGTCGTATATTTGTGGGGGCATAAATGAGTTGAGGTGAGTATTAAAAATTTATGATTGGTTTATATAATTTTCTTTAGAACATGAGCAAGTTTGAGCACACCATCAAGCTAAAATAAATAAATAAATAAAACAGTTGTTACCTTCTTCAATGGTTTCAACTCCAGGAAGAGCCTTTGCCAGAATCTCTGGCCCCAACATTTCAGTGAACGAATTATACAGGTGGACATCCTGCAACTTTATTATGTTACGAAGAGCAGAGTCAAGTGGAAATAAGGAAGTACAAATTAATTGAAAAAACAAGACTGACACCTGAACTTCAAACACCACACATTTTTTGAAAAGGAAGTACAAATTAATTAAATGTTACGTATTACATTTTAAACAAAAGTTGATCAAATCTGATTAAGTTGAAATGGGAATAGGATCCACTCCATCTCAAATGAATCGATTTCATGGTTCAAATTTTAAATATTACAAATCTAAAGATGTCTCTAATGCCATCATCATGTATACCTGTTAGATACAACAAATAAAATATGAACACTAAAATGGACTATCTCCATTCCACTAGAAATTGAGAGGAACCTTGCTCATTCAAATGATAGTGTTCATAGGAAAAATTCTTAGGTTGAGGAGTATAGCATGGCTCCAATTATATGTTTTTGATGCTCTAAACTTTTGATTAATTTAGAATCAGTGACAAAACCAACAAAACAAAAATTACACCTCCTACATACATAACATTGCATTTTGGTGCCTGCATCTGGTATCCATGGTAGGCACAATGACCCATTCATACTTGTTCTCATTAAAAAGTATGAAATAAAGAATTATATGTCCCAAAAAAAAAACACAGAGAAAGTACATCAAAAAGCTTTTACCAACTGATTTTTGCTGATTTACGCATAACAGTGGAATTTTTCATATTTATTGTAGTCACCAATGGCACAACTTTTTTCAACTGTTTTCTTGCCATCTATAGACAATGTCAAATTACCAGATAGGATTCACTTCAAACAGGATTGGCAATAACACATATAGAGGTTTAGAATAAAAAGTAATGAGATTCATATTTTCTTTTTACTATTTTTATTGGTAAGATACACACACATCTAGTGGGTCTTGAACTCACAACCTTACCCTCCACCTTGCTTTTACAAGGGGAGGTGCCTTTTGAGCTAGAGCTCAATGGAAATGATGAGATTCATAGTTATGACAAAGAAATCTGATCCAGTTATGTTCAAACAATAAACATGGAGATTCATAGCAGAAACAAATTGATACCTTTTAGCTGCAAAAACAAAGGCTCCTGAACATGACGTTCATGGACAATAGACATCAAAATCTGATGAAAGACAACACCTGTTAGATTAATAATGCATGAAGAAAATTTGGCATTGAAATTATTGAATGACACCCTCAGCTAAAAATTTAAAACTTACATTCACAATTTCTGATCGCTTATCCAAAACCAGCTTCTGCCATTCATTTTCTTCCTGCTTCAAAGAGCTTCCTTCAGGGATAAACTTCAAACCACTATCTGGCCTACAAAAGGCTTTTGAATTGATTGATTCTAATAAAGTTGACGCCAGATACTTGTATAAGGGATATGGAGGAACTCATTCAAAAGAATCTGCATAATGAATATGAACCATGGAGAGTTAACATCCTC
Source organism: Quercus aquifolioides (assembly GCA_019022515.1). NCBI lineage: Eukaryota > Viridiplantae > Streptophyta > Magnoliopsida > Fagales > Fagaceae > Quercus > Quercus aquifolioides. The sequence goes on from CM032326.1 coordinate 32,348,286, forward strand.
CTTGGAGGTGCCTTAAAAATTACTATATTTGAAACATCAGACTTCCTGAAAAAGTACGAAACCTGTGACATCAACAAAAGAAGAGGCAATGATATTAGCTCACCTGTAACAAAATCAACATTTAACAGTCTTATGTCTGTTTATCTACACAATTCCATTTATCTTCTCATTCTACGAGAGCATCAACAACCAAATCATTAAACAAACAAAGAACTACATACTAAAATGTTAGGGAATCCATTGGGTGCCTAAAGTGACTACTGGAATCAACCAAACTTTCCAGCACTTATTGCAACCACAATATACCATAAGAATCTTTCTAACATCCCTTAAAAACCCAATTGCATCATTGTTCATTTGTACAACTTTTTTCTTTTTCTTTTTGAAGTCAATAAAAGGAATACTGTTAGGTTCTAAGGTCTTAGGATTTTATGTATTTAGAACTCTAATTTGTAATGTTGGCAAACCATGATCAAAACAATATGTTTAGTCTTATTTAGACTTGCTCAAAGTTGATTAAATATTATAAAGTTGGAATCGAGTGGCTGCAGATGTATTGGAGCATTTCGGCCTGGCTCGATCGATCGAAGCTTAGGCTCAATCGATCGAATCTCGGGTCAGATGCGTTTTCTGCAGAGTTCCAGCTCAGCCCAAACTCTATTTAAACGTCTTGGGGTTCAAGTAAAACACTCCTATATATAAGGAAAACCCTAGAACATTTTAGAGACTTTTGGAAGAGAGATTAGAGTGCCTCTTGTGCCTCCTTTTATTTTTAGGGTTTTGTACCCAAACCTCTCTAAGTCTTTGTTGCTCATATTTGCGGTTTATGTGAATCTCTTGTGAGATCTTTGAGGAGCTTTCCTTCACATAAACTTAGGGTTGTCAGTATCTTGATGATCAACATAGTTGCAACCATTGAAACTTAAAAGAAAAGCAAGCGGGGAGCTTGTAGCTGATTGAGGAATTCAAGAAAGAAGTAGTCCGTGGATTCGGAGCCTGCGCGTGGTCGTGTCAGGAAGTTCTACTGGTGGGTAGCATTAGGAAGTCGAGCGGGGAGCTTGTAGTCCTTTTGTAAGAACTTCAATTCTTTCATAGTGAATTCTGTTATGCCTTGAGGATCGGTGGGTCAAATCCTCCCCAGGTTTTTACCGTGTGGTTTCCTGGGTGATCATATCTTGTGTTCATTTATTTTCTGCTGCTTTATATCTTGATATGATTATTTGATTGTTTTAACCTAGTATTGCTTAATTTGACTAAGTAACAACTTGGCTAATTAACTAGGCTACGCAATCTGGTTGTTTTAAGGGGTCTAAATTTCCATCAAGTGGTATCAGAGCGGGTAGCTCTTCTGTTTTAGATCTTTTGATCTAAGAGCTGATCCTTGACCCCTGTTGTCATGGATAATTTGAAGCGTCTTTCTGCTCATGTTTGTGATGCTTTGAATAAAAAGGACACTATTGTTTCTGCTGATTTTTTTGATGCTTTTGAAACTCTTCGTAAGGAATTATCTAAATCTTTGAAAATTGCTAAGAAATTCAAAGAAGAGTTAAAATTGACTAATCTTGAAAAAGAGGAATTGCTTGTTAGATTAGATGAGTCTAATAAAAAGAATGATTTTTTGAGAAATCAAATTTCCTCTCAAGATGAGAAGATGAAAAGTTTGGGACAAAAGTTAGTTGAGGCTGAAGCTAAATTGGAAAATTTGTCTAATACCAAACTTGCTGATGATAACAGAAGTGTTTCTGTTTCTCTTAAGCCCAAAACTGAAAAAGTTTATATCCCTCCTTTCAAGAGGAATAATAAAGAAAATGCTTATTTTGCTAGGTTAGACAAAGGTAAAAGTTCTGATGTAGACGCTGAAGTTTCTACACCTAAGTCTAAACCTACTATTAGAGAACATAATAAATCTGTTTTTGTGCCTACTTGTCACCATTGTGGTGTTGTTGGTCATATTAGACCAAATTGTTCTTTGTTGAGGCAAAAATCAAAATCTGAGACTAGATTTGCTGATAGGAATACTGATGTTCCTAAATTTGTTCCTGTTTGCCACTTTTGTGGTGTTCGTGGTCACATTCGTCCTAATTGTCATAAAATGAAATTTAAGCATTCTGTATGTCAATCTAGGATATGTGATGATATTTCTCCTGCCATAAGTCCATATAAATTGTTTCATATGCTTTTGAAAAATTTGAGCTTGTTGGCTTGTGAAAGGAATTTGCAGGATTTCAATCTTTCTCAGAAGATTGGTGTAATCTCTCAAATACACTCTGCTTCACATGGATTTTCACCTACAAAGCGGAATACTCGTGCTAAATGGGTGAGAAAAGATTCTCCAAGGTGAGTGTTGCTAACTTGTCCTTGATTTAATTCTTTCAATTAATTGTGGACATGTTTTGTTTTAGTTTTTGGTTGTTTTATTTTCTTTGATTGTTTTGTTTTAAAGAAAAATCCAAAAACATTGAAAAATTTCAAAAAGACAAAAATATTTTATTTTGTGTCTTGTTTTTTTTGAGGATTACATGAATTATGATATCTCTCTTGATTTAGAATATGCTTGACATTGTGGAGAAACTTGAATAGTTTGTGCTAAGCTATTTCTGATTTTGTGTGAGTATGTACTAGTTTGTACATGTACTCAAGGGTTAATTAAGAAATTGATATTTCTTGTTTGTGTACCCTCTATAGCTCAGTTAAGCACTATCATGCATTGCTTTTGCATTGTTCATTTAGCATAATATGTGCTTTTTGTCTTTGGTCATAAATTTTTTTAAAATCTCAACAAGTGGTTATAAAGTTTGTTAAAACCAAAAAGATTTTTGTGTTTTGTATTATATATCTTGGATTTATAATCAAGGATTGGCCATATTATCTTTACATAACATGTTTATGTACCTTGTTTAGCTTTGATGAGCTTATTTATTGCACTTGACTAGTTGAAGCTTTGTAGTGCATGTTGTGTGGGAAAGATGTTTATGGTGTTTATCACTTTGTCTTAATCTTGAAGTCACATGTTATTTGACTGTCGGACTTGATCCTTTTGAGAAAGGCATAAATAACCATCTCACCACTGTTCACTAGCCAATCATGAACACCTTAGTGCATATCATAAGATTTTGTGCTCGAGAAAGTGTAGCACATGCACAAAAAGAACATAAGGTGTGGCCTCTGTTAAATGCTTAATGCTTAAAATTGGTGTGTACTATTAGGCTTGATGCCAATTCACATAACTTAAACTGGTGTGTACTATTAGGCTTGATGCCAAATTTCACCTAAATAATGGGGCAAATTTCAAGAAACTTACATGATTGCAAGCTTTTGTTCTAGGAGATGTGGGAGTTATAGGATGTAACTCTTTAGGTGATAGTCTCTTTTAAATTCTATGTGATGAATTTTGTAGACTTTGTGATTGATTGCTATTCACATATCACCTCACATGTATCTCAAGATTTTGTTAGTTACACACACTACACAAGTTACTCTTTGTTAAACTTGGTACATTATATTGTGTGTGATTTTGTTGTGGCCATCTAAGATTAAAAGTTCCTTGATTTTAATGCAAAATGTGTATAATGTTTGCGCTTTGAGGACAAATTGATTGAAAATCTTAATTTGGAAGATCTGTGTTAAATTCAGGTGTTTTTGAAAAACTTTTCGTCTCATACTCATGCATTTTTTATAAAACAATGTGCTTTGAGGAGTTTCTGCATTAAAATGCTCTGTTTTTCGAAAAACTGATTTTTCCAGACTTTCGATCGATCGACCCTGTTTTTCGATCAATCGAAATTACGATTAAAATTTTTGGTTTGAGTCTACCTGAATCGATTGATGTTCGATCGATTCTCGATCGATCGAAACTGAAAAATTTTCAGTTTCTATGTTTTTGACCAATGTTTTTTTTTTGCTATCATTTGTGTTTAGGATTCACATGCATTACATTGATTTCTGTATCCATCTTGCAGTTTTGCAGTCATATCTCTCATTGTTTTCACACAAAACATGCATACACTTTGCTACATTGGGTACTCAACTTGATTTAAAAATTGATTGATTAATTTTTGAGTTTTGTACATTCTAGTATATGCTATTTCTTATGTGTGAACTGTATAAAATATTTTTCTTAAGAGATATGATGGATAATCAATGTGCAAATATTTTCTCTACTTATGCAACTGTTTATGGGTCACATAATGCCATGTTTGCATTTTATTGAAAGAGAGAATATTTTTTCTTCATGTGTATCCTCACCTTAGTTTTTAACTTTGGTTTGTGTGTTTTTAACTTTGGTCCTGCTGGTGAGGATGTTCCTGATCCTGTTGGTGATGCTGCTGATTTCCCCCACCCCCTTTATTTTTCCCCAAAATTGTTTTTCCCAAAACTTGTTTTATTTTTCCTATTTTTTTAGGGGGAGAAAAGTTTTTTTAACCTGTGTTGTTCATAGGGGGAGCTGTCTCTATTTTCTATAGAGTTGGATTGTTTTGTGTTCCCCTTGAATCTCTATTTTCTCTTATCCTTTATTGCGTATGTTGACTGTTTACTCTTTGTATGAGTTGTCTTTGTCAATACGTGACAAAAAGGGGGAGAAATTATTGATTTATGGGAATCATGTTGATATGTGTGGAAAATACAAAGATATTCATGTTAGGGGGAGTAACATTGATTGATATACATGTTATTTTTGTTGATTCTTGTTGCTTTATGATTCACTGCTTATTGATTTATATTTATGAGTTGATCATTCATATATGTCTTTATTTTGTGTTGTGTGAATCTTACAAGAATGTTATACCTGTTGTTTTACTCTTTTCTGTCACACATGCGTTTATGCGTTTGTTGAGTATTTCAGGAATATACAGGTTGATTCAACTAAAGCTGCTGTCTACACTTGCAACTGATGGATAGTAGTTAGGCTGAATTTGATTTTATGAGCATTACCTTTGTAAAGGGCTTTTACTTGTAAAACTTTGAGCTTTTAATTATGGTTTTGTCACGGATTGCCAAAGGGGGAGTTTGTTAGGTTCTAAGGTCTTAGGATTTTATGTATTTAGAACTCTAATTTGTAATGTTGGCAAACCATGATCAAAACAATATGTTTAGTCTTGTTTAGACTTGCTCAAAGTTGATTAAATATTGTAAAGTTGGAATCGAGTGGCTGCAGATGTATTGGAGCATTTCGGCCTGGCTCGATCGATCGAAGCTTAGGCTCGATCGATCGAATCTCGGGTCAGATGCGTTTTCTGCAGAGTTCCAGCTCAGCCCAAACTCTATTTAAACGTCTTGGGGTTCAAGTAAAACACTCCTATATATAAGGAAAACCCTAGAACGTTTTAGAGACTTTTGGAAGAGAGATTAGAGTGCCTCTTGTGCCTCCTTTTATTTTTAGGGTTTTGTACCCAAACCTCTCTAAGTCTTTGTTGCTCATATTTGCGGTTTATGTGAATCTCTTGTGAGATCTTTGAGGAGCTTTCCTTCACATAAACTTAGGGTTGTCAATATCTTGATGATCAACATAGTTGCAACCATTGAAACTTAAAAGAAAAGCAAGCGGGGAGCTTGTAGCTGATTGAGGAATTCAAGAAAGAAGTAGTCCGTGGATTCGGAGCCTGCGCGTGGTCGTGTCAGGAAGTTCTACTGGTGGGTAGCATTAGGAAGTCGAGCGGAGAGCTTGTAGTCCTTTTGTAAGAACTTCAATTCTTTCATAGTGAATTCTGTTATGCCTTGAGGATCGGTGGGTCAAATCCTCCCTAGGTTTTTACCGTGTGGTTTACTGGGTGATCATATCTTGTGTTCATTTATTTTCCGCTGCTTTATATCTTGATATGATTGTTTGGATTGTTTTAACCTAGAATTGCTTAATTTGACTAAGTAACAACTTGGCTAATTAACTAGGCTACGCAATCTGGTTGTTTTAAGGGTCTAAATAACCCATCAAATACAATTTTTGAAATTGATCCTATTTAAAGAAAAAAAAGAGAAGTGCTAAACAAACTCCAAGCTATTACAATCAACCAATTTTAACACAAAATAGTTCCTCACCTAAACTACCCAAAGGAAACCACCTTGCAAGATATACTACAACAAAATCTAATGCTCTGACTCATATAGTACAACAAAACCAATTCTATTGGGATACAACAACTGATCCTAATCAAATTAAAAAGAAATTCTAAGCCACTTATTGGGTCTATTAATATTGTAAATTCAATTGGGTCTATTACTATTGTAAATTCTATTGTTATTAGTCACTGTTCCTATTACTATTATGCACAACAAAGTTTTGAATCTTAAAAATGTCACCAGAATATTTTCTGCTGCAAGCACAAAATTATTTACAGCTATTTACCAGAACAATTAACTTCTTTTTGCCTAGATGGATAAACTTTATCACCATACAGGAAGTGAAACACAAAAAAAAAAAGAAAAAAAAAGCAGTTGTTACTTTCTTCAATGGTTTCAACTCCAGGAAGAACCTTTGCAAGACTCTCTGGCCCCAACATTTTAGTGAACGAATTATACTGGTGGACATCCTGCAACTTTATTATGTTATGAAGAGCAGAGTCAAATGGAAATAAGGAAGTACAAATTAATTGAAAAAACAGGATTGACACCTGAACTTCAAACACCACACATTTGTTGAAAAGGAAGTAAAAATTAATTAAATGTTACATATTACATTTTAAACAAAAGTTGATCAAATCTGATTAAGTTGAAATGGGAATAGGATCCTCTCCATCTCAAATGAATCAATTTCATGGTTCAGATTTTAAATATTAAAAATCTAAAGATGTCTCTAGTGCCATCATCATGTATACCTGTTAGATACAACAAATAAAATATGAACACTAAAATGGACTATCTCCATTCCACTAGAAATTGAGAGGAACCTTGCTCATTCAAATGATAGTGTTCTTAGGGAAAATTCTTAGGTTGAAGAGTATAGCATGGCTCCAATTATATGTTTTTGACATGGCTTCACATGCCACAAATTTCAGAGGAGAAACATAGAAAATAATTTTTTTTTTTTAAATCTTTTAAAAAAACAGGAGCATGAAAATTCATTCAAGTCCGTATACATTTGAAAGGATATTCCACACCAATTAGAAGAAAAAACCAACGGGGTACAGCTAAGACTACCAAGAAAGGCATTCAAAATTATACAAAATTGAAAACTCTAGTTAATAAAAATCAATAACATTCAAAAACCAGGAAATTCCAAAAAGGAAGAGACCAAAGAAAATCCAAAAAGAAGAATTTCATTACTGACAAGAATGAAAATCAGCAGGAAGTTGTAATTGAATTCAAACAAAATCAGAAGCCAGAAAAAATCCATTAGTCTAAATCATATGAAAGCACAAAAAAATCTCTGACCCGAACATGTTTAACCCCCTTGCCGGAAAAATCTTCTTGTTGTTCCACATAGCCTTTTCTTATAATTCAAATCTGGAAATCACTTTCCCGAGAAAATCTTCAAACCCTTTTCCTGAATTTTCAAGAAAAGTGTTTTTTTTTCAGTTGTTAGAGAACCACTTTCTATTTGAGGATAACTTAGAGCATTCAGGAAGAGAGAGAGAGAGGGATCAGATTTTCTGGGGAAAATCTTTGAACCCGTTTCTTCAATTGAATGGTGAAGAAGATTTGTGTCACGCCCCAAACCCAAAAGGGTCCAAAGCATGAGAAATACATCCCAAAGGTACCTGTAGATTTTTCCTTTTTGGACAACCAACTATAGGAGATCTTTATTTTCCTTTCATTTCCACATGATAAGAATATATAACCATAAATCTCCACATTACAAGTCAGAGCTCTATAACACATTTACGAACAATAACTAAAAATCATGTGCTTTCACATAATACATGAATATATATTACAAAACTCTTGGATTACACAAAGTCACAATCTTATCAAGAATAAAGAATCTTAATATCGAGTCTAGGCCTACCACGCCTAAGGCTAACAAACCTCAAGTGACCAACCTCCAATAGAATTAATTAATGTCTCGGTGAATATAGCAAAGTCGAGTCACCAACCATTTACAACAAAAGTCTCCAAATTTAACATAGCACTTCAATCATCACCAACGAAGTAAGCTTCATATCCAAGGTATAGCTAATTACTCTGAAAAACTGTTAAAGGGTGGGATGAGCTAACGCCCAGTAAGTAGCATAATTAATGGGGGTGGGGAAAATGCAGGTTTCATCTATTATAATAATAATAATATGACAAGAATGATTTAATAATGAAATACAAGTTCCTCAAAGTAAATATCTTGAAACTATACATTATAATCTGTGAGCATCAACAATGTAATTTCCAAAGCCATAATATCTAACATAAGATAAATTATCACAAATCTACCATACTACCACATAAACCGGTCAGGGGATCCACCCATTCACAACTGGCATGATATTGTCCTCTCTGGTATGCAGACTCTTGGCCCCATGGACAGTAGCCTCACCCATACCCTCAAGGTTTTTCTCTCCCCCCATGGGCAGCAGAGAGAGCGCGTCAAATAGGACCTCTCTTGCATGTGGTCTCTTGGCCCCATGGACAGCAGCCTCACCCACACACAATCAAGGAACCTCTTCCCCCCATGAACAGCAGGGAAGAACGCGTCATCCAAAGTAAAAGGGTACTGACCTTGATTTGATTCCGTTGTAACAAAGACTACGGAAACCAAATCGGGTGATCACCGGAAAATCACACATGGCATGGTGTTAAAACAACATAAACTCATAGGTTACATTACTTTGAAACACATAGTTCATATCCAGGTAGTTTTAGAAAACCTTAAATAATCTAACTTTTACAAAGTTGGTAAGGCTTTCAACTTCATTCTTGTCAAAAAGATTTTCTATCAATTTCCCAAGTACTAAGACAAGATAAGCATCTTAAATATTCCAATACACCATAAAATCCAAGATTTTCTTATCAAGATTAAATAAAAGATGCTTATTTATCCATATCACAAATTCATGCATTTCCCCAAATGCAATACCAAATATGATGCATTTTCGTATATATAATCATATATATATATATATATATATATATATATATATATATCAAGGTTACGACACAATAGTTTTTAGGAAAAGTATAATTTCTATAGGTAGTTTTCAAAAGTGTGTCTAACCCAAAAACATTTATATAAATCATGGTTATTTTTCAAAATCCCATTAAAAAACTACTTACCTCGCAACCGCGAAAGCCTAATTTTCCAAGCTCCAAAGAGATTAGGTAGAACCTAAACAATGTCAAGTATACCTATCACAATAAATATAGAGCTTGAAATTGCATCTAGCCACAATTTAGGAATTGCCAAATAATCACTTAATTAGGCAAGCCTAGTATTCAACCTCACATGCAATGTATTCCACTTCCAAATTTTCTCAAAACAACTTAATTTGCAAGGCATAGACTCCCATTTATACTCATAAATCATTCAAGGTGTCATATCTAACATCAAAACCTCCACACTTTATAAGTACTTCTCATAAGATTTATATAACATCATCAAGTGACCCATGACACCAAAATCATAATTTTCTCCAAGACAAATAATTTAAATCTTTAACTAGCTCCAAATAATTAATAAAAATTATATTCACCATCTATCACATGTTATAACTCAAAACCTCTAAATTTTCACCATAACAAGTCTTAGATAGCCATCATTGTAAAAATCATGAACTCACTCATCAAATACATCCACCAAGACCAAAACCCATACATATAAACACATGAATATCATTTCCAAAGCTCTTAAATCACATGAATATCATTATTAAAACTTGGGTAAAATAACCTCAAACAAGAACATTAATACCCATCAAAAGAGATTAGAACTTTTACCTCAAATAACTTATGTGAAGGTGTGATGTTCTTGAGGGTTTTCCAGTGATTTTCCGGAAAAAATGGTGGAGATGATGATGAGGAGTGTACCGGTGGGAGAGTGAGGGAGAGGAGTGTGTGTATGTGTGTTGTGTTGAGTGAAAATGAAAAAGAAAAGAGAAACAAGAATGAGATAACCGGCCAAAGAGAGAAAAGAGAGAATTGTGAGATATGTGGTGGGAATGGGTGGGGTAGGTGGGGTAGTTGGGAGGCACGTGGGAACCCTTAAAAATCTGACTTTTTTTTTTTTTTTGACTTGCTGGGACGTTACAATTTGAGGGATTAGAAATGAATCTCTATGTTTTTGGGGTAAGGAAATCCACTTCTTAAGGGAAGATTTTATGCGTTTGAAGATGGGTTATCTGGGAAAGTGTCTGAAAGTGAGAGGGTTTTTTTAGAGAGAGAAGTGAAGGAAAGTGTAGAAAGGGTGAGGGAAAGTGAGAGAGAAAGAGGAATTGAAAAGACCATGCATTTATAATTACTAGCCGTTAGAGTCTTGGCACAGTTGCACGTGCGAGTTTCTTTGATTTAAAGTTTTAAACCCAAAATGACGTCTCAATATTTGAATTTTAGGCTGCGTTTGAATCGGTGGTAATCAATTTCAGGAAATCATTTTCCACATTTTCCACGTGTTTGGCAGTTACGGAAAATAGAATTTTCCAGAAATTCACTTCCTATTTTCCCTTAGACAACGGAAGTGCATTTCCGTTCCTATTTTCACTTCAATTGACTTCCGGAAAAAGAGAGAGAGAGAGAGAGAGAGAGAGAGAGAGAGAGAAGAGATAGCTCAGTGAGACCCAGCGAGCGCTGATCGTCGATCGCCCTTCCAGACCCAGCGATCGTCGATCTTCGATCGCACTTCCAGCGACTCGCACCGCGAACCAGACCCAGCGACTCGCCGATCGTCGCGCCTTCGACCTTCGACCCAGCGACTCGCACCGCGAACCAGACCCAGCGACTCGCCGATTGTTGCACCTTCGACCTTCGACCCAGCGACTCGCACCGCGAACCCACGCCTTCGCCTCACCTCATCGGTGGTGTGGTGTTGAGATTTGGTTGTGGTTTGTTCTGTGGATTGAAATTTAGCTGTGATTTTGAAATTTTTTGGAATAAAATTTGTTTGGATGCTGAGAAAATGTGAAAAATGTGTAGGAAAATAGTATTTTCAGAATAGAGCCAAACACATGAAAATATTTTCTACAACAATTTTCATAATGCAACCAAACACTTGAAAATATTTTCTTTTCCCGAAAATAGCATTTCCGGAAAATATGCTATTTTACGGAAAATATTTTACGGGAACCAAACACAGCCTTAAAAGAAAATACTGACTTTTCTTTCTAAAATAAAAAAAAAATAGTGATTTTCAATTTTTTTTTTTTTTTTGCTTTATAAAATTTGTCAAACATATCAACGAACATTCTAGTATGTTTGTGAACCTTCCGTGGACCAGGCTCACTTGGATATTTCATTGCGCTATTGATTCATGTATAAGGCTTCTCCATAATTGGGCTTACACGGATTTGGCAGCATATTTTGAAATCACCCAAGATAAAAAAAAAAAAAAAAAAAAAAATCTTTTATATTTATTCTTTTTCTTTTTTCAACTATCTATCAACATTGGAATGCACGAAATGTGTGGGAATGAACAGGGAACTCATAAAAAATTCATATTAACTCTTGTAAATTTTAAAAGCGTCAAATTTAAATCAACATAAATAAATGGACAATTTTGAAAACAAATATAATTTTTCATAAAAGGAGTATTTATTAAAGGGAAAAGTTAATATATACCTATGATTAGGATATAGTTTTAGAAATTTTTTTATAGGTAAAGAAATGTGTAACTAGTTTTTTGGACAACTTTTTATATTTTTCATAAAAATCATATCAAAATTTTCTTAAAATAGCTTACTAATTAATGTCCTCAAAGCATCTGTTAATCAGACTATTTATTAAAAATAATAAATCTACGGATACAAAATTTCATAAAGCTTGATGGAGCGTGAACTCGTCAGTCAATGTGGTCGGATGAAGCCAACCTGCAGCCTCCTGGAAGGGTCACCGGTGTGGTGCCTGCCACCACGCCTCCGATGCCAAAGTTAGTATGCAAAGAAATCTCAGAGAAATTGGAGAATGCAAGAAAGTAATAGTTCTCTTTTAGTGTGTTTGTGTATGTACCTTGTTCTTGATAATGAGAGGGCTTTATATGCATACCTTCATGGCTTCTAGCCGTTGGAGTAGTTATGGAGATCTTAATGCTCCTCCTCGTAACGTCTGGTCTGGTTGTAATGTGACTTTAATGTGCTACAACGGCTCATACAGTTGGCCCCATAACCGTTCTTAACTTAATTGTGCTGTAATGAATGTATTGTGTTTTCCTCGTCAGTGACGTGGGCATAAGATATTCTCGTCCAAGCATGCCTTCGTCTGTCTTGTCTAACATCGTCACTGAAAGACGATGTCACTGGATTCGTCATTCCTATCAGTTGCCCCCGGATTCCATGGTCGTCATGACATGTCATGTTGGCCGTGGAAGATGGAGAGTCTCCTGGGCCAAAAGATGCCTGTTGGGCTTCTGTGCCGCATTAACTGCGCAGTGATGGCTTTTTCTGTGAGGTTGCCACGTGTTGGGTGTGGATTGGTGGGGTCATTTTTGTGACCCTTGGGTTTCCCGCCGTTTTTCAGTTGCCTTAGTTTCTGGGTTAAAAACTTCTCCTCTTCGTACCTTTTCATCTCCCAAACAAAAAACTCCTGCTGAGTGTCCCTTGGAGAGCTTTCTTCTGCCAGTTTTCTTCAGACCGGTGCACCGTTCACCGCTGCTTTACGGTATGTTTTTCTTTTCCTTTTTTTGCGTTTTCCCTTTTCTCTTCTGTTTTGCAGTGGTTTCTGATTCTTCTTTTTTCCTTTCTTACATATTCGGTTTTTCTTTTTGGGTTTTTTTTAGCAAGTGTCATCTTCCCTTGCGTTTTTTTGCATTTCCATGGTCCGTAGCTCTGAAGTTAGGATAGATTGCCCCTCAATTTCCTTCTTATTTGCGCGATTAGGAGGGTCTTTGGGGAATTTCCCATATTTAGAAAATTTTGTTTTTGAGGGTAACTGTTTGGGCGTTGCATTGGCTGATCTATTGCCTTTGCTTCGTCAATCGGTTGATTGGTTCGAGGGTCTTGTGAGAGAGGGAGAAGCGATGTCTGAAGTTAGGTCTAGCGACCTTGAGACTGGATTATCGTCAAACGGTGATCCAGCAGAGGGGGGTTCAGTCGTCTCTTCTCCTCGTGAGGTTAGGGCTTTTCACGCCCTCGGGGAGGCGTGTGGTTTGGACGCAGACAGTGTAGCTAGATTTAAGGATAGGTTTCAATTTCCAGCTAGGGTTCGTGTCCGTCTACCTAGTACCGAGGATAGGGCCTGCCATTTCTTTCCGGGTGAGGTGTGTTTTTATGAGTCAGCCTTTACCTGCGGGCTTAGATTCCCCGTCCATCCGTTCCTGATGGAACTTTTGGATCGTTTTGGCATTGCTCTTGGGCAGCTCATGCCCAATTCGTGGAGAATAGTGGTGAACTGTATGGAGATATGGTTGGCTGCTAATGGAGATATGATCAGGATAGACGAACTGACATATCTGTATCGTTTGAAAGAGTCCAAGGAATATGGGTATTATGAGTTAGTTCCCTGGACGAGGGATACTAGGATCGTCAGGGGTTTGCCTTCGTCCTTCAGGTACTGGAAATCCAGGTTTTTCTTTGTGTCGGGGGACGATTTTGAGACTCAATCCAGCGCGGATTGGGGTGATGTACCAAGGTTGCATCGTCGGTGGGGAACCCCGGCTTTAGGTGCGTCAGTCTTTCTATTCGTCATTTTTCATATATATATTTTTTTTAATTTTCTGCAACGTGATGTTGCTGACCCCTTTGCACCTTGCTGTGTGTAGTTAAGAGACGACCTAAGCTCAAGAGCAGACATAAAGAGCGCGTTGAGACCGCCATTGGGTACGCCCAGACGATAGAGAGCTGGGACGACCTTGTTAACCCACATACTTTGGCCTTTTATCACCTCGGGCCAGATCCGTCCCCCTACGTTCTTCGTTCAATTGGAATTGAAGGCAAGAAAAGTAAGTACTAACCTCATCAAGCTTTACTTCCTTTATGCATGTGGACTAACCATTCCCTTCTTGCAGAAATGACAACCAAGTTCAAGAAGGACATGTACGCAAAGATGAGAGACAAGAAGGACGAGCCTTTATCCAGCATCGGGAAGAAGGCAGTGCGCGTCAAGGGAATGACCACTTCTGCCAGTACCAATGTCCCCGTCAACGCCATAGTCCCCGTCACTGAACCGACGAGGACGGCATCTCCGGCTACCTCCATTGAAGAGATCCCTACTCCTGCCTCGAAGAAGCAGCGAACATCAGGGAAGGAGAAAACTGACCCACGGTCGTCCACAATATGGGATGACGAGAGATTGGCCGTGGACAGGGCTCACGAGATGTTGACGGCGAATGACTTTAAGGTCTTCTCTGGTGTGCCTTTCAATGACGTCGCCTCTCGTCACATTCAGAGACTCGTCCAGGTAGAGTATTTTCTGTACTTAAAAAGATTTTTTTTTTTTTTTTTTTTTTTTTTTTTTTTTTTTAACGTCCTCACATTCCTTTCCAGGTGCTGGGGGAAAGCATTCACATTACCTCTGAGCATCTTACACAAGAGGCAAGGGTGGCATCCTTAACCTCTAGGATGGAAGCTTTGGAGAAGGAGAACTCGGAGCTGAAGAAGAATCTTGTTGATTCTATGGACGCGGCCACCTCTTTAAAGGAGAAGGTCAAGGTTTTGAACAACGACCTAAGGGTTGAGCGTCAGCTGACTTCGGAGAAGGACGAGCAGCTTCTGAATGCTAAAGAAAGTCTGAAGACCATTGCTGCGAGGTCTGTAGAAGCCTTCCAAACTACGGACGAGTATCAGACCGTCCTATTCAGCTGGTATTTCAAAGGCTTTGAGCTCCTTAGGAGATACCTTGCCAAGCATCCTTCCGGAGTGAACATGGACACTCTGGATTTAGAGGAAGTGGATCAGGAGATGGCTGCTAACGAGGCCGCTCCTCCTTCTGCTGTTCAAACTGAAGCTCCTGGAGAGGTTCCTGCTGGGGGTGATGCCCAGGAGAATGCTCCTGATGACGATGCCTCTACCCGAGCCTGATACTTAGAAAAATTTTCTTTCTTTCCTTCTTTTTGAGATGCCCCTCATTTTTTGGGCAGTTATGTAAATATAACTTTTGAACAATTTTGCCTTCTGTCTATTTTGGGAACAACAGGAAAGATTTTTGGCCTAGTGTTTATGGGCTTTCAGTTGTAAAAGAAAATGATGGCTCAGCCTATTTCAGGCTTTTAATTTAATGTTACTTATCTGTTTCTTGAAGTAATTATCTTCGTCGTGATATTTTGTCATTCATTTTTTATATCTTCGTCACGATACCTTCGTCGATAACTTACATCCGTCAAAGCGGAATTTTGTTACCTTGTTTAGAATATTTCTTTCGTCAGTAACTTACATCCGTCAAGGCGGAATTTTGTTACTTAGCCATTTTTGGCTCTTAGTGACTTATACCCGTTTTTAGGGATTTTAGTCATCGTCAGTAACTTACATCCGTCAAGGCGGAATCTTGTTACTTTAGCCATTTTTGGTTTTTCGTGGTTTACACCCCTGTTAGGGATATTTCCTTCGTCAGTAACTTACATCCGTCAAGGCGGAATCTTGTTACTTTAGCCATTTTTGGCTTTACGTGGCTTACACCCTTGTTAGGGATATTTCCTTCGTCAGTAACTTACATCCGTCAAGGCGGAATCTTGTTACTTTAGCCATTTTTGGCTTTACGTGGCTTACACCCTTGTTAGGGATATTGCCTTCGTCAGTAACCTTCGATAGACCTGCTCACAGAATAATATCAGCTGAATGGATTCTTTATTGATTTTGATAACAAGTACATTTGATTGTCTATTGATGGTACTTCTTTAAGTGTTCAATGTTCCATGGCCTCGGGAGTCTTTGTCCGTCCAGAGTTTCAAGGTGGTAGCTTCCCTGTCTGGAGTAATGAACAACCCGGTACGGTCCTTCCCATGTAGGGCCAAGTTTCCCTTGAGTTGGATCTTTGGTCGCCAGAGTTACTTCGCGCAGGACGAGGTCGCCGATGTTGAGTCGTCGGAGTTTCACCCTTTTATTGTAATATTCTGTCATCTTTTTCTTGTAATCTGTTATCCGGCTGCAGGCTTTATCTCTGACTTCGTCTAGGCAGTCCAGGTTGACTCGTAGTTGATCGTCGTTGTCTTCCTCGCTGAACATCTCTCGCCTGGTGCTGGTTACTCCGACCTCGACTGGGATCACTGCCTCAGTTCCATAAGTAAGCCTGAACGGGGTTTCTCCCGTCGGGGTTCTTGCTGTTGTTCTGTAGGCCCACAAGACGTTGGGTAGCTCGTCTGGCCAAGAGCCCTTTGCGTCATCTAACTTCGTCTTTATGATTTTGAGTAGAGTTCGGTTCGTCACTTCTGTCTGTCCATTTGCTTGAGGGTGGCCAGGTGATGAGAAATGGTTCTTGATGCCCAGACCAGAGCAGAAATCCTTGAAGCCTTGGCAGTCGAATTGTCGTCCGTTGTCCGATATGATCGTCCGTGGAATCCCGAACCTGCAAACTATGTTCTTCCATACGAAGTTCCGGATCTTTGCTTCGGTAATAGTTGCCAGTGGCTCTGCCTCAACCCATTTTGTGAAGTAATCTATAGCGACGAGTAAGAATTTTACCTGGCCTTTGCCCAAGGGTAATGAGCCAACGATGTCAATTCCCCACTGTGCAAATGGCCAAGGGGATGCTATAGTCGTCAGTCTTTCGGCTGGCAGTCGTTGAATGTTTCCGAATCGCTGACACTTGTCACATCTCTTGACGAACTTCATTGCGTCCACCTGCATAGTAGGCCAAAAATAACCTGTTCGCGTAATTTTGCTTACCAGGGATCTAGGGCCTGCATGATCTCCGCAGATCCCTTCATGGACCTCTCTTAGGATGTACTCAGCGTCTTCTTCGTTCACACACCTTAAATAGGGCATGGAGAAGCCCCTCTTGTACAGAGTGTCATTAAGAATTGTGAATCTGGCAGACCTCTTCTTGATCTTCCTGGCCTCA
Source organism: Quercus aquifolioides (assembly GCA_019022515.1). NCBI lineage: Eukaryota > Viridiplantae > Streptophyta > Magnoliopsida > Fagales > Fagaceae > Quercus > Quercus aquifolioides. Next base: position 32,365,341 of record CM032326.1, read on the forward strand.
TTTGTGTCTTGAGGGAGGTGTCCATCCTGAAGAAAGGATACAATGGGCGACATCCAGCTACTTGTGCTCTGGATTGCAAAGGTTGAAATTTCTTCTATGCTGGGGTTCTTCTGTTCTTCCATCATCAGGTCTGCATTCGACCCCGTTTCTTTCGACGAGGCTATCTTCGATACTTCGTCTGCTGCCATATTCTGGCTTCTGGGGATCTGGATGAACTCTACCTCTTCGAACTCTTGAGTCAAGTGCTTCACCAACCTGAGGTATTTCTGCATTCTTTCTTCCTTTGCTTCGTATTCGCCCTTGATCTGCCCAATTACTAGCTTTGAGTCGTTTTGGACTAATAGGGTCTTTGCTCCAAAAACTTTCCCTAGCCTCAACCCCGTCAGAATCCCCTCATACTCGGCTTCGTTGTTCGTCGCCGGGAATATCAGCTGAACTCCATACTTCAACACTTCTCCGTCGGGGGTGGTTATGACGACCCCTACTCCTCCCCGCTTTTGGGCTGACGAACCGTCAGTCTGTATTACCCAAGGTTTGCCCTTACTGGCAAGGTTTTGTTCGTCCGGAAGGGTGAACTCGGCGATAAAGTCTGCCAGAGCCTGTGCTTTAATGGCTGCCCTGGGATGGTACTCTATATCAAACTGGCTAAGTTCGATTGCCCATTGGACCATTCTCCCTGCTGCCTCGGGTTTGCTCATGGACTTCTTGATAGGTTGGTCCGTCATTACCCAGATTGGATTTGCCTGGAAATACTGCCTGAGCTTACGTGAGGCAACTATCAATGCGAACGTGATTTTTTCGATTTTTGGGTACCTGGACTCAGCCCCCTGGAAGGCTTGACTGATATAATAAACGGGGAGTTGTATTCTGCTTTCTTCGCGGATCAGGGCTGCGCTGACGGCTGTGGACGAAACAGCTAGGTATAGATACAGGTTCTCTCCTTCTTTTGACGGGCTTAGGAGAGGTGGATTGCTCAGATAGCGCTTGAGCTCTTGGAAAGCCGCTTCACATTCGTCGGTCCAGGCGAAGGCCTGCTTCAGGGTCTTGAAAAAGGGGAGGCATTTATCCGTTGCTCTAGAGACGAATCTGTTGAGGGCGGCGATCCGTCCTGTGAGCTTTTGGACCTCCTTGACGGTCTTTGGTGACGCCATGTTGATTATGGCCTGAAGCTTCTCCGGATTTGCCTCTATTCCTCTCTGGGATACCATGAATCCCAAGAACTTCCCTAAGGCTACACCAAACACACACTTACTTGGATTCAGCTTCATTTGGTATTGTTTGAGAGTGGCAAATGTCTCTCTGAGGTCGTCCAGATGGGTAAGCTCTTCCCTGCTCTTGACGAGCATATCATCCACATAAACCTCCATATTCCTGCCTATCTGCCCGCTGAACATTCTGTTCACTAATCTCTGATAAGTAGCGCCTGCATTCTTTAGTCCGAAAGGCATTACCTTATAGCAATAGAGGCCTTGGCTGGTGATAAAGGCCGTTTTCTCCTCATCCTCGTCAGCCATTTTTATCTGGTTATACCCTGAGAAAGCATCCATGAACGTCAATAGCTTGTGCCCGGCTGTGGAGTCTACCAGCTGGTCTATTCTTGGAAGGGGGAAACTATCCTTCGGGCAGGCCCTGTTCAGGTCCGTGAAGTCCACGCACATCCTCCACTTCCCGTTTGCTTTCTTCACCAGAACAGTGTTGGCCAGCCAGTCTGGATAGTACACTTCCCTGATGAAACCTGCAGTCAAGAGCTTCTTCACTTCGTCAGCGACTACCTGATCTCTTTCTGGTGCGAAAACTCTTCGTCTCTGCTTGACGAGCTTTTTCTCTGGGTCTACATTTAACTTGTGTTGGATGATCTCCGGGGATATACCTGGCATGTCGTCATGGCTCCAGGCGAATACATCCAGGTTTTGCTTAAGAAACTGGACGAGCTTTGTTCTCATTTCGGGACTTAAGGTCGTCCCTATCCTGGTTGTTTTGGCTGTTTCTTCCTCGGTTAGTTGCACTGTTTCTAAAGCCTCTACCTTTTCCTCCTCCTTCTCTTCAATTATCCAGGTGTGGTTTGCCTTTGCGGCCAACACAGCCTGGTAGCATTCCTGAGCCAAGACTTGGTCTCCCTTAACTTCACCAACCCCGTTCTCCACGGGGAACTTCACCTTTAAGCAGTAGGTAGATGTGGACGCCTTCCACTTATTGAGGGCAGGTCTCCCAATGATGACGTTGTATGAGGAGGGGCAATCCACTACCAAGAAATCCAGCTGACGGGTCAGTTGCTTCGGGTACGTCCCCACTGTCACTGTCAGCGTGACTATGCCCTTGGGGTAGACCCTGTCACCACTGAAACTGACGAGGGGGGAATCGAAAGGACGTAGCCTTCTGGGGTCTAGCTTCAATTGTTGAAATGCAGGGAAGTAAATAATGTCAGCAGAACTTCCATTGTCCACGAGGACCCTTTTGGTGTTAAACCCTTCTATGGTAAGCATTATGAGCAGGGGGTCATTGTGAGGCTGCTTCACTCCCCTTGCGTCGTTTTCATTGAAGGTCATGTCTTGATCGGTTCGTCTCTGCTTCAACGGGGGAATCGTGTGGACGCTGTTCACCTGACGTTGATATGCTTTTTGAAGGGATCTGAACGAACCTCCGGTGACGGGCCCCCCTGTGATCGTCTGTATCTCCCCGACCACATTTTGAGGGGATTGTGACTGACGGTCATTCCCTCTTGACGAAGCTTCAGGTTGGCCTTTGTTTCCTTCCCGAAATTTGCTATAGTCACCCTTCTTTACAAATTTTTGCAACTTCCCCTTTCGTATCAACTCCTCTACCTGCTCTTTGAGGTCCTGACAGTCCTCGGTGTAATGGCCATGATCTTTGTGGAACCGGCAGTACTTGTTCTTATCACGAACATTAGGAGACGAATGTAAGGGCCGTGGCCACTTCAGGTAATGCTCGTCCTTAATCTGCGTTAGAATTTTGTCAACAGGCATAACAAGAGGAGTAAATTTTACCATTCGAGAATTCTTATCATCTTTTCCTCTGGTTCCGTCACTAATTCGGCGATCTGGACGCTCGCGTTTTTGCCCCCTACGGTCGTCTTCCTTTCTACCCTTGTCCCCTGGCCTTTCAACGTCCCTGATGGCGGCCAGCGCGTCTTCCGCGTTCATGTACTTCTGTGCTTTGAGGAGCATTTCAGCCATTGTCTTCGGGGGATTTTTTGCAAGTGACGAGACGAGCTCTCTGGTTCTCAACCCCGCCTTGAAGGTTGTTAGCTGTACCTTGTCATCAGCCTCGTCTACCTCCAGTGTCTCCCGAGTGAAACGTTTCACATATGACCTCAAAGTTTCCTTCTCTCCCTGCCTGATGGTGAGTAAGTGATCCGCGGTTCTCTTTGGTCATTGTCCTCCAATGAAGTGTCGCAGGAAGGCATTGCTCAATTGGTCGAAGGTATCGATGGACGATGTTGGCAGTTTTGTAAACCATTCTCGTGCAGCTCCCTTGAAAGTGGTTGGGAAGGAACGACACAAGATCTCGTCTGGGGGCTGCTGGAGTCCCAGGGTCGTCTTAAATGTGTTAAGATGATCCTGGGGATCCTTTAACCCGTCGAACGGCTCAAGTTGGGGCAGCCGAAACTTCGACGGCACTGGACAGTCGAGGACGGCCACAGTGAATGGCGAATCTGTTGCCCTAACCAGTTGGTCCACACTTCGTTCAGTTTTTTCTTTGATGGCGTTCCTAAGCTCGTCCATCTCCTTCCTCATCTCCTGGAGTAGATCCGAGTTCTGCTCGGTTGGAGTGGTGGGCCTTCGATGGTCGATTCTTCTATGGCTATCCCCTTCGTCATCTCGATTTCCCTTGGACCTATTCTCTTCCTGCTGAAGTCTCTGCTTCATTTCCTCATTTTGTTTGGACAATTCTTCGACGGTAGCTGCAAGGGCCTGAATTTGCTGCGACAAGGCTGCGGATTCTTGATTGGACTCCATCTGAAATAAGTATTTTGAGAGGAAACTACCTTTTCACGATTGAATGCGAAAAAATGTCGTTCCCACAGACGGCGCCAAACTGATGGAGCGTGAACTCGTCAGTCAATGTGGTCGGATGAAGCCAACCTGCAGCCTCCTGGAAGGGTCACCGGTGTGGTGCCTGCCACCACGCCTCCGATGCCAAAGTTAGTATGCAAAGAAATCTCAGAGAAATTGGAGAATGCAAGAAAGTAATAGTTCTCTTTTAGTGTGTTTGTGTATGTACCTTGTTCTTGATAATGAGAGGGCTTTATATGCATACCTTCATGGCTTCTAGCCGTTGGAGTAGTTATGGAGATCTTAATGCTCCTCCTCGTAACGTCTGGTCTGGTTGTAATGTGACTTTAATGTGCTACAACGGCTCATACAGTTGGCCCCATAACCGTTCTTAACTTAATTGTGCTGTAATGAATGTATTGTGTTTTCCTCGTCAGTGACGTGGGCATAAGATATTCTCGTCCAAGCATGCCTTCGTCTGTCTTGTCTAACATCGTCACTGAAAGACGATGTCACTGGATTCGTCATTCCTATCAAAGCTTGTTTGACAAATATTGATATGAAATATCTTGGTTTTTACATAATTAAAATCATATTAGTGATGTGTTTATATGAAAATAATGTTACTTTAATGAAAACCTAACACCTTAATAAGTTGTGAAGAAAGTTGAAAAAATTGAGCAATGTTAGAGACAATATACCTTTTATTATATAAGACTTACAAACTGATGACTTACAAATTGATGTCTTACAAATAATTAGATTGTTAAAGTTTATCAATCATATTCATTGCCACGTCTAGGGCTATACATGTTCCGATTGGAATTGACAAACCTAGTTGGAGCCGAGGTGGCCGCACCACTCTTAACTATTATCAAGATGCACATAATGGAGGTTAGAGATTTTGAGGAAAATAGGTCATTAGCTAGTGTGGTATCGATTCCTATTTTAAAACTTTCTTACAAGTCCATATCACCCTGTTGTTAGGGGTATATCCTTCATAAAACCCACCATTTTGTCTAGGGACTAACGCTCTGTTTGTTTCAACAATGATATTTTCTAGAAAATGATTCATTTTTCAAGAAGCATTTTCTATAAAACTATCTCATTTTCCAATGTTTGGTAGCAACTTTAAATGAGTTGAAAAACAACCTCCTAATTTCCTTTGTTTAGCTTGCTGTGAGATAGAGTTGTTTTAAAAAAAAAAATTTAATGGAAAACAATTTCTAAAAATAAGCCATATTTTTTATGTTGACTAAAGATATTTTTCCTTTAACTCATCTTTTTTTATGCTACCAAACACTAGAAAATAAGGAAAACTATCTTTATACAAGGTTTTCCATCGACACAAACGGAGCGTGAACAAAACTCCGAACTCCTTCTTCATTCTCCGCTTTTCACGCATTTGCTTTTCTCTCTATCTCTCTCTCTCATAAGGTCAAACTTGTGTAGTGATGTCATCCACGAGGTTCACATGCCTAGCCTACGCCTCCATGATTTGGATTGAGGAACTCCCTCACATACTTAGCCCTCTGTGCTTTGGATTAAATTTAGGAAGGTAACTAAGATTTTGATTTGATCTTAAGATTCGATGTGGCCTTTTTGTGTGTGTGTGTGTGTGTGTGTGTGTGTGTGTGTGTTTTAGTCTTTAGATTTGGTGTGGTTGTGTGTGTGTTTTGATCTTTGATCTTTAGATCTTATGTTGGCATTTGACCGTCACACAGCATCAATGACCGAAAATGTAATCAGGGATTTTTATTTTTGAGGGGTGGCATTGTAAACACCGCATTTTGTACTCGTTAATAAGTTTTGGTCCTTGGCCCCAATGATAAGCTTGACACATGTCAACCAAGGGTAATTAAAGAGTTTACAATAGTTTGGAAGTAATCACAACTCAAAAGTGCTTAAATCGTTTTGAAATCGATATTGAAAAATGACCTTTACTCACTGTTTTGACTATAACTTTTGATTCACAAATAATTTTTAGTGATATTTGTTTTATTGGAAAGTAGACATCCTAGGCTTCTATTTGAACACAAATTTTGCTTAATTCGGACTTATATTGAGTAAGTTATGACTATTTGAAGTTTGGCTAACTAGATAGTCCAATTTTCTAGGTTTTTAAACTTCAGTTTAAGGCCCAAAGCATTATGAGAAAAAAGTGTAATTACTAGACTATTTGACACTAACTGAATGTTGAAGAATGAAGCCGTAATGCATAAGAGAACCCCTAAGTGGCTTTGGTGATTATTAGTGGTTTCTTAAATCAATAAGTGGGATTGTGATAGCCTTTTGTATGGGGTCCAAGTGTTAACATTGAAAGTCATCTTTATTTGCAGTGACTATATATGTAGGAGTACTAAAAAAAAAGGATTTGTAATGTAATGTATTTATATGTGAAAATTAGATGTAATGTAATATAAAAATGTTCACAACAATGTAATGTTCAACTTATGAAATCAATGGCAGTATTTTTTCAAGTTTAGTAATTATCTGTTGCCATGCTCAGAATTGTATTTTCCTTTAAAAAAGAGCTTTTGGAACTTTTGGGAGCCAAACATCCTTAGATTTTATAGTTAAAATTGCCCTATGTTTGTTAAGATGCAATTTACTGCATCTCCCTTTTCCCATCTTATTATTTAGTGCACTGCCAAAACTCATAATCAATGGAAGTGTCCAATGTCTCTGAAGCACCAAGGCCTGTGATCTCTTGAAAAGCTTTTCTCCAGTTTGAATGTTTCAATAAAATTGCACCATTTCTAGACTGTAATTCTTTAATTCGTTCAATATATATTGGTCCATACCAGATGTTGGTTCTTGGAGGAACTAATTGAAACTAACCATTTAATTTAGAGTGTGGTAGGAAAAATACTGGCAGGAAAGGCAGTAGAATTATTTCTGTGCTTTATGGCTTCTAACCATTAATTGAAACTAACCATTAAGTTTGAAGAAATGATCTTCGACTCGGAAAACTTGTAGACTGCAGTTCCTCTCAACCAGCTGCTGCCTCAAACAAAGGAAAGGTTGCGCAAGTTTAGCCTCCATAATTCCTTCACCATAACACCAGTAGGACGACCACCCGCCTGCTAGCAAGCTACAGACAGAAATCTATATAAGATGAACTTCGATGGTGCTTTATTTGAATCAAAATATAGTGCTGGTATGGGTGTGGTTATTAGCAACAATATGGGACAGTTCATGGTTTCTCTCTCACAAAAAAACTACTCTCCCTTTCATAGCCATTGAAGTGGAAGCTATGGCAGCAAAGAGGGCTCTAGAATTTGCTTTTGAGATAGGTTTTGATCGAGTGATATTGGAAGGTGACACACATATGCTCATCTTGGGGATAGCTCTCATTCATTGTCACACTTTAGCCACATAGTGAAAGATATACAGTACCTTGCCTCTTATTGGTTGAGAGAAAATAATATTATTAAGCTAAAAGACTCATGACTTTTGTATTAACATTCTAGTGCACATAATGTGTATAATTCTCTAAATATATCACTAATGAACAAATCAAAATAATTTTAGTAGATTTTTAGAAGCATCAAAATTTAAATCACCATAAAATATGTGGGTCATTTTGAAAACAAATGCAATTCATCATAAAAGTGGTATTCATTTATTTATGAGTTCCAACTAGTTCAACTGATAAAGTCTCTGATGGTTGAATGAGAGATCTGAGATTCAATCTCTGCCTACGCAAAAAATCGATTGATATCTTGGTTTGATAATAAAAAGTTATTATCAGGAGCGGACGCCATAAGTTAAAACTCTCTAAAAAAAAGCAACAAGAAAATGGGGATTCGAACTGTAGGTCTCTTTCTGAGAGATATCAAGTTTTTATTTAAATCATAAATTTATGGACATGGAAAATTTCAAAACCTTTTCACAACCGTTGATAGGATTTGATATTGCAATTTCAAAACTTGATGTCTCAACAAATTTAGTAAAAAATTGTGAAAAGTCTTTTAAATTGTGTTTATTAAAATTTGAGGACCAATAAATTATCAAGGAAGAAGAAAAAACCATAATTAGAATGGAAATTGGTAATCGAATATCACATAAAATAATAACAGTTCCATAATTTTCTTTAAGGACTCTATATTAGCAAAGAATAAACACAAGAGAAGTAGCAGAAGTATACTAAGCTATTGTATTAGTAAATTATTTATTGCGGTGCATATTAGTAGGGTTATAAATAAGTTGAACTAAATATTAAAAGTTTAACATTAGCTAAGTATATTTTATTTTGAACACGAGCAAAGTTGAGCACATCATCAAGCTATAATACATATTCAAACTTAAATTATTTTCTTGTTCAACAAATTTAAGCTTGTTTATGAGCTATTTGATTAACTTATTCTTTCCCTGTATATAACAAACATCACAACCAAAAAGTTTTGCCTACTTCACAATTTTATTCTAATAATTGACAACTTAATTATAGTTAAATATATATATATATATATATATATCATTTGAATCAATTAGAAAAGACTTTTTTTATTTTATTTTATGTATTTATAAAAATTAAATTACCAACTTTGTACTATATAAAAATTTTCAACAAAATGGACTATTTAATTCACCATTAAATTATAAATAACAATTTAGTGTCTAATGAATTTTTATATATAAAAAGCGCAAATGTGCAAACAGTAATTTTGCCATTGTGTTAGACTTATATATTTTTAGTAATAAATGATTCGCCACACAGTAGGATTTTCACCAAAAATAAAAAAAGTTTATTGAGGTATTATCCGTAGAATTTTTCTTCTTTTAATAGATAAATAGTCTCTAATACCTTCCAAGTTTCCATATAAAAATGCTAAGCCACATCTAGATGGTTAATCAAAACTTGATGAACTTAGCTCCTAGAAAGATCTGGTTGGCAATTTGAGGAGGAAAAGATATTTGTTTTGGCATTAACACTTTTGAAAAATAAATAATTTTACAAAAGTTATCTCATTTTTTTTATATTTGTTAACGACTTTAAAATGAATTAAAAAAATTATCTCTTAACTTCTTCTTTTTTTTAGTTTAATTTTATGTAAAATAGAGTTATTTTTCAACAATTTTAGCAAAAAACCAATTCGATTTCATGCTAGGTTAAGAGACAATTTCTTTGATGATGCTACGAAATATTAGAAAATGCATAAGCTTTTCCAGTGAGACAATATACGTATGTGAGCAGCAATATTATTATTATTTTGTTGAGAAAATGTAAGCAGCAATATTAAGCACTCTGTTTTTGCATTCCTTTGAACTTTCAAAACATTACAAGCTTTTACATACTCCCCCGTATAGCGTATACTTGGGGAAAAAACATGACAATTATCAAAGAAACATACATGTACTAAATTTATTATCTGCAATCACAATTTAAGGCCATAGTTTATTCTAATTATTATGGTATAGAGGGACTGCAAATCACAATTTAGCCAGAAATCTCAATGGCCTTGACATCAGGCTTCTTCACCTCAACCTTAGGGACTGTCACAGTGAGAACACCATTCTCCATTCCAGCCTTGATCTGATCCATCTTAGCATTCTCAGGAAGCCTAAACCTCCTCAAGAACTTGCCACTGCTACGCTCCACTCTATGCCACGTGTCTTTCTTCTCTTCCTTCTCCACTTTCCTCTCTCCGCTTATTTGGAGTACTCTGTCATCTTCAACTTCAACCTTCACTTCCTCTTTGTTAAGCCCAGGAAGATCAGCTTTGAACACATGGGCTTCTGGGGTCTCCTTCCAATCCACACGGGTGTTAACCAAAGCAGAAGTTTCTCTTGCAAATTGAGGTTCAGATGAGAATGGGAAATCCTTAAATGGGTCCCAAACCTCGAGCGAGAATGGGTCCAATATGTTGCTTCGGTGGCTACCAAAGAAGCTTGGAATCATCGACATCTTAATTAACCTTTGAAGGGGTTGTTTGTTGAAAAAGCTTACAATGACACTTGCTAATTCTGACTGGTTTGGGAAGAATGAGTGCGGTAGCGAATTTATAGGTTCGTGGGGATTCTTCAGGTATTTTCTAGGGAGTTCTGGTTGTTGTTTGTCTTTTTCCTTTCTGCTTAATGAATTTTCTGGCTGTTTCCTGATTACTTTCAACGAACTTTCTAGCATCTTGGTGAATCTTCTTTGGACTTGGCCCACTTGGGTATCTCGTGTTGCGCACAGCCACTGATTCGTGCATTGGGCCTATCCACAATTGCATTAGCACAAATTTGGCAACACATTTTCATCCCAACCAAGATTTAACCAAAAAAGAAATCCTTTTTATTAAATTATTAGTATTATTATGATTTTATGGTTGAAGATATTTGAATTCTGATTTTGCTTCTAAATGAGAGGAAAAAAAATATCAGTGAGATATAAGACTCAAGTGCACATAATGTGTGTGAATATCTGATTATGTCAGCCAGTCATAAAAAATCAAATTAATTCTAGTAAATTTTTCAAAGCATCAAAATTCAAATTAGCATAATATATACGGGTCATTTTGAAAAAAAAAAAAAAATGCAATTCACTGTAAACGTGTTATTTATTGATTGGATAATTTGATAGTTATAATGATGGGGAATGCTGTGGCAAAGAGTTACAAGGCTCTTGGAAAAAACGGTGTTTATTAAAACCTTAAATAAAAGACAAATTTTTTTTTAAAACCTTTTCACAATTGTTGATGTAGGGTCAGATTCTGCAGCCCAAGCCCAAGAAGGTGTGGATTTGGAGCCCACTGAACCCAAAACAATAAATTTGTAGAGAGTGGGTGAAAGAGCTAGGCTAATAATGAAAATAACAGTATTAAACGGCAATGTTAACAGGAAGATCTGAATTAATATGTGCTCGGACAGGTGTGAATGTCTCGTCCGAGGAGGTGATTTTCATTGATGAACTTAGGTTACAATTGTTGGAGCTACAGTAAAGTAATACACTCTTTTCTCTCTCTTCTTTTTCGATCCCCTCCTATCAGAGACCCCTCTCTCTTATATAGTACTGCCTTTCTACATCTTCACCGTCCACTTGTTCATCATCTAGGTGCCCACTTGAGTGCATGTCCCATCACACTCCCCCTTTAGCCCTGTCTGAGTGGCGGTAGCTGAGGATGCACTGTTCAGGGGTCTTCTCCACATAAATGTGGCTAGGAGGGTAGGTGCAGTGCATTAAATGCGGTGGTTGAAGTCTGTCTCCTTGATATTTCTCTGTTCCTGTTACCTTCTTGTGTGTCCGAGACCCCCTTTCTCCCTTAACACTTGTCAAACAGATCACTTGAACCTCCCATACACGTGTCGGGCAAAAACCTCGTCGGATCCGAGGGTAGCGGGCTTCTCGGACATATGAACATCTCCTCGGATAGTGCACGTATTCATCTCTAGACATTCTCCTTTCACATGGGCCTCTGACTGAGTGTCTTGGTCTCCTCGGACGAACGGTATTCCTCGTATAGGGCCTTGGGCCCAATACTTTTGGTTGGGCTTTCTCCCCTCACATTAGCCCCTCGAAATTGTAGTTTTTCCCTCGCATCCGAGGAGAAAAAGTAGGATTTTGACTTGCCGCGGAGCAAAAGCTTGGAAACACGCACAACCGAGCTGGCACGTGTGTAAACGTGGGAACAGATGCCTCATTAATGCCGCTGCGGTTTCCTTATTCCCAAGGCGCTGCATTAACTGCACCAGGCGGCGTCTTGTCCCTCGCATCCAACGGTGGCTGATTGATCCAATGGCTGTGGTTTTTCTTCAGGATTTGGGCGGGAGTGCCCCTGACCCTTCGCTTGACCCCGTATAAAGCTTCAGAGGAAGTCATTTCTTCCTCACTTTGCAAATCTTCAGACGCTCCAGCAAGAACAGATGCGCCACTCCGTCCAAATCTCTCAGTCGCTGATTTCAGGCCTCCCCAGAATCATCACAAACCCTCCTACGAGCCTGAAATCTTCTCCCCGATTTAGTCCTGGTGAGTTATCGTCCACCAAATCGTTTAGTTCTCTCTTCGGCCAGCCGTTTCACTTAAGCACCATGGGAAAACTCGAGTACATGATGGATAGCCCTGAGCAAATAGAGGCGTTTAGGACCGCGTATCGCATACCCCTTAACGTGGGTGTGAGGTATTGCCCCCCAGAAAAAATACTAACAGACCGGCAGACGGGAAAGGTGGTTATCCCCCTCATCGCCTTCAAAGAAGGGGGAATGACAATCCCCATGGGCCCCATCACCACCAATTACCTTCGGAACCATAGGCTTACTCCCTGGCAGTGCGCGCCCAATATGTTTAGGATCCTAGGAGCGATTGAGGACCTTGAGCGTCACATGAGGTTGGGACTCACCTGGCTTGATGTGGTACATATGTACGAATGCCACAGCCAGCAAGATGCTGGGTACTACCTAAAATCCCGGTCGGATGTTGTCAGGCTCATTTCCTGCCTTCCCAAATCCAACAAAGGGATGAAAGACGACTATATGATCGTCTCGGGCGCCTGGCGTGACGGCCATGGTTGCCCAACCAAGCATGGAAAGCCAGGTGTGACATGTAGATTTAGGCGCACTGACCATAGGCTTAGGGCTCTCGTCTTTTAACTGTTTTTGATTTCTCTTCGGTCACTATTTCTGAGTTTCTAACCATTTTTTTTTTTACTTGCAACAGATAAGGCACAAGTTTCTCCTCGGCTCAGCCTAACGAATGTTGCTGCCCTCAATTATCTTTTAAGGTCGGAGATCTTCGTGAGCGAGGACGGGCAACTACGATCTGCTCCCCTTATTCTTGGGTATACAGGGAAGCCAAAGGGTTTTCAACCGGTCGGCAACGCAATCGTCCAGGGAGACTATCGCCTTGCGCGTATTGACGTTGGTCGGAAGGGCTTCTTGGCGCCAGACGATCTTGAACCTGTACCCCGTCCAATTCCTCGGGCTATACCTCCTCTTATCCAACCACTCCAGCAAGTTCCCCTCGGACAAGAGATTGAAGGTGAGGGAGCTGGCTCTTCCACTTCCTCGCTAGAAGAACAAATAGACGGATTTCAGTTTGAGGGAGAAGCTTCAGGAGTAAACCAGGTGATAGAGGTCTCAGACGCCGAGGAGGAAGCCTACGAGCAACCAGGCGCCCATCTTAATTTACTAGCCGCTCACTTAGAAGACTCCTCGGACGACGATATGGATCTGAGGAATTTGATGAAGGGCAGGGGCAAAAAGTCCGATCCGAAAGATGCTGGGACATCTAAAACAGGGGTGACACTTCCTCCAGTGCCTATCCAGGTCCCTGACCCGAACTTGAAACCCATGCCAAACCTGCAGAAGAAAAGACCCCACACTGAGGTTGGGGAAAAACAGGTGCCACCAACCAAGGGGGCTAAGCAGCAAAAGGTGGCGAAAGACAATCGAACTCACAGGGCCTCATCAACTGAAAACCGAGAGGAGGCTTTACTAGCAAATGTACGCCGAGGAGGAGGACCGCGAATCTGGTCTCCGAAGTTGGAGCTGGATGGCGCTCCAATCCTGTGGGATACCTCCCTCAGGAATTATGACGGAGGGAGGGCAGGCTATGTTGCCGAGGCCCTGCAGCAACCACTCCTCCTCCCACATGATATGGCCTCCTACAAGCGCTTCACCCAGCAGGAGCTATTCATGTCCCTTAAGAGGGATTTAGCCATGGTAAGTGCGCCATTCCTGAGTTTAGGTTTTATCTTTAATCGGCTTTGTTTCTCTTCTTAACCTAATATTGAAAATGCTGTCATGCAGGTTACTCAGCAGGTCTATGTGGCCGAGGAGTGTAACAAGGAGTCTTGGCTCAAAGCCCAAGCAGCGGCCCAGTCCCAGTCGGAAGCAGAGGCATCTCTTGGCAAGCTAAAGGAGGAACATGCTCTGATGTCTGAGGAGCTTAAAGAGGTGATCTCTCAGAAGCGAAGCCTCGATGCCGGGATCAGGAATGCTGAAACACAAGCCGAGGAGCAGCGTAAACGATTAAACATGGCAGAGATCAATCTGGCAACCGAGAAGGAGCTGGTGAAGGGTCTCAGAGCTGAGCTGCAAAAAGCCAAGTCGAGTGCCCAAGTGGCTGAACAAAACGCTAGACTGGCCAAGGAGGCGGTTGAAGCCGAAAGGAAGGCGGCGTACCAACTGGGGGTAGAGACGACCACCTCCCAGCTTCTAGAGCAGTTCGCCTCGGTCAGCCGAGATTACTGCGTCATAAGTTGGGGCAAGGCCCTGGATGCAGCTGGAGTCCCTGCCGACTCGGAGCTGAGGCTTCCTGGGAGCGTATATTATGATCCTGATATCCGAGAGCTCCCAGGAACTGATCCCCCTCCTGTTCCACAGCTTCCAGAGGCTTCGGAGCCAACCTTGGCCAGTCATGCTCCTCCGCCTGCTCTCGATGCACTCCCAGGGGCTATTCAGCCAGGTGACAAGGGTGCACCAATTGAGCCGGCCAAAGACAAGGGCCAAGGTTCGGGTACAGAGAAAACACCTGCTGAGCCTAAGGACCAAGCCCCTGAAGCACCTGATCGGACAGGCCAGGTTGCTGACCCTGTGCCTCCTCCAGCGAAAGAGTAGATGCGTAGGACTTTTATTTTGCACTTGTACTCTTGTTTTTCTGTCTGAGGAGTTGTAACTTTTCCTTTTTGGTTTTGTTGACCCTGTATATACTTTTTTTTTTAAATGGAATGGCTCCCTTTTTGTCTTTGATGCTTTTGATACATGTTTTATTACTTATTATTGCCGCACATATAACTATACATTGCAATTATGACATAATAATGCAAATAACTTGATTGATACATCATACTGATGGTGTAAGTAATCAAAATTAATATTGAAAAGGATAGGCCAACTAAGAGTTATTGATGAGTTGCATGTCTTTCCAAGTTAAACATAAGTTATTATCCCTCGGCTTCAAACTAAACACAACTAGGGGAGACATTTATAAATTAGAATCAATTTAAACGCGATTAGGAGTTTTAGCACTAAGCCCCAGTGACACTGGCCGCGTGGGGGTATTGACTAACCTGTCGTTTGGTTCAAGGATTATAGGATTCGAATGTACTCGAGTGTTAACTAACCCTAGTCATCTGGTCCGAGGACTGCAGGCATGACTGGATTTAAGTTTAAACACAAACTGCACTGGAGTGTTAACTAACCCTAGTCATCTGGTCCGAGGACTGCAGGCATGACTGGATTTAAGTTTAAACACAAACTGCACCGGAGTGTTAACTAACCCTAGTCATCTGGTCCGAGGACTTCAGGCATGACTGGATTTAAGTTTAAACACTATAGAACTGTAACTGAGTGCTAACTAACCCAAATCATCTGGTCCGAGGACTACAGGCATGATTGGATTTAAGTTTAAACACTATAGAACTGTAACTGAGTGCTAACTAACCCAAATCATCTAGTCCGAGGACTACAGACATGATTGGATTTAAGTTTAAACACTATAGAACCGTAACTCAGTGCTAACTAACCCAAATCATCTGGTCCGAGGACTACAGGCATGATTGGATTTAAGTTTAAACACTATAGAACCGTAACTGAGTGCTAACTAACCCAAATCATCTGGTCCGAGGACTACAGGCATGATTGGATTTAAGTTTAAACACTTGAGCTAACGGTGTTAACTAACCCTAATCATCTGGTCCGAGGACTACAGGCATGATTGGATTTAAGTTTAAACACTTAAGCTGGTGGCGAATGAGTGTTAACTAACCCTAATCATCTGGTCCGAGGACTACATGCATGATTGGATTTAAGTTTAAACACTTGAGAGAAAACGGTGAATGAGTGTTAACCAACCCTAATCATCTGGTCCGAGGACTACAGGCATGATTGGATCTAAGTTTAAACACTTGAGAGAAAACTTTACGCAGCGAATTGGTATATCAGTTGAAGAGAAGACTTGATTAATAGAAGTACCTCTTGAGGTTATTTACATTCCAAGGGCGAAGGATTACATGACTATCCAAGTCTTCTAAGAAATATGCTCCAATACCAGCGCCTGAAGTGATACGATATGGTCCTTCCCAATTGGGTCCTAGTTTTCCCCAAGCCGGGTTCTTTGCGGTGCCCACAACTTTCCTCAGCACTAGATCACCAGGCTCTAGAGGCCTTAGCTTTACGTTAGCATCATAGCCTTGCCTGAGTTTCTGTTGATAATGTGTCAGTCGAACCATTGCACTCTCCCTTCTTTCCTCAATCAAGTCTAAGCTCTTCTGTAGCTGCTCATCGTTGTCGGCTGGACTGAATGAGCTAGTTCTTATCGTTGGGAACCCGGTTTCCAGAGGAATGACGGCTTCAGCCCCATAGGTCATTGAGAAGGGGGTCTCCCCAGTAGACCTGCGAGGCGTAGTCCTGTAGGCCCAAAGCACGTGTGGCAACTCTTCTACCCACCTACCCTTCGCATCATCTAGCCTCTTCTTCAAACCGCTTAGTATAACCTTGTTGATAGCTTCTGCCTGTCCATTGCCCTGAGGATAGGCTGGAGTGGAGTATCTGTTTATAATTCCCAGCTCACTGCAGTAATTTCTGAATGCCCTGCTATCAAATTGCAAGCCGTTGTCCGAGATGAGAGTGTGAGGAACTCCAAACCGTGTGACAATATTCTTCCACACGAACTTTTGCACATCAACGTCTCTGATATTGGCTAGTGGCTCAGCTTCAACCCACTTGGTGAAATAGTCTGTTCCGACCAGGAGGTACTTCTTGTTTCCTGCAGCTTTGGGGAAGGGTCCCACAATATCCAAGCCCCATTGGGCAAAGGGCCATGGGCTAGATAGTGGATTAAGATTTCCCCCTGGCTGGTGAATGTTTGGAGCGAAGCGCTGACATTGATCGCACTTTTTGACGTATTCGTGTGCTTCCTTCTGCATGTTAGGCCACCAATAGCCTTGGGTGAGGGCTCGGTGAGCCAAGGACCTACCTCCAGTGTGGCTCCCACATATTCCTTCGTGCAGCTCTTCTAGCAATGCCTCAGTCGCCTCGGGATGTACGTATAACAAATATGGTCCCGAATAGGAGCGTTTGTATAGTTTCTGGTCTTCGGATAACCAGAACTTAGTCGCCTTCCTCCGAACTTTATCAGCTTCTCCCTTCTCTTCAGGCAATATATCTTCTTTGATAAATTTGATTAAAGGGTCCATCCAGCACGGCCCGGCCCTGATCTGGTGAACCTGGACTCCCCCTGACTTCGTCTCCGTAGGCCTGTGCAGGTCCTCGACGAGGATGACCCTCGGCAGGTCTTGTGCCGAAGAGGTGGCAAGCATGGCCAAGGAGTCAGCATGTGAGTTGCCACTCCTGGGGATGTGCAGCAAACTGAAAAATTCAAACTCTGATTACAGATGTTTAACACGACCCAAGTATCCCTGCATTCTTTCGTCCTTCGCCTCGAACTCGCCTTGTACTTGACCTACTACCAATTTTGAGTCCGAGAACAACTCCACGGACTTCCCACCCATTCTACGGACCATAGTCATCCCCATCAGCAGGGCCTCATACTCCGCTTCATTATTCGTTGCCGAGAAGTCCAACCTTAGCGATTTCTCGATAATGATTTTCTCGGGGGATATCAATACTAGCCCAACTCCAGAGCCTCTTTGGTTTGCCGCGCCATCGACGTACACTTCCCAATGGGAGGGATTCTATTGGGAGATCATGCCAACTGATTTTTCATCCATGCCCGACGTGGGCTTTACCTCTTCTAGCCGGGGCTCCGTGAACTCAGCCACCAAATCTGCGAGGACTTGTCCCTTGACCGATGTGCGGGGCATATACCTTATATCGAAAGCCCCCAAGATTGTACCCCACTTGGCAATCCGACCGGTGTAATCAGCACTTCGGAGTATAGCTTTGAGTGGGAGTTGTGTGAGAACGATCACCGTGTGGGCTTGGAAGTAGTGAGGTAGCTTCCGTGTGCCAAGCACTACTGCTAAGATAGCCTTCTCCAGTGGCAAGTAACGAATCTCAGCCTCATGTAGCGACTTGCTTACGTAATAGACGGGCCTTTGTACACCAGAGTCTGACCGTATCAACACCAGGCTCACCGCATAGGGAGCTACAGTGATGTAGGCGAACAGTACCTCATCTGGCTCAGGACTGGACATGATTGGTGGCCGAGCCAGATAATCCTTGAGCTGCTGGAACGCCAAAGCACATTCCTCAGTCCATTCGAATCCCTTCCACTTGTTGAGTAGAGAGAAAAAGGGGCGACACCTGTCTGCTGACCTAGAGATGAACCGATTGAGGGCAGCGGTCATTCCGGTTAGTTTCTGAACCTCCTTGGGATTCCGAGGAGCTCGTAGATCGTTGATGGCCTTTATTTGGTCGGGGTTGACCTCAATTCCTCGGTGGGTGACCATGTATCCTAAAAACTTTCCGGACCCTACCCCAAACGAGCACTTAGAGGCATTTAGTCGTAGCTTGTATTTCCGTAGAATCTCAAAGGTACTTTCAAGGTCCTTCACATGCTCGGCTATGACTTTGCTCTTCACCACCATGTCATCTATGTAAATCTCGATATTCTTGCCCAGCTGTGGCTCGAACATCCTCGTCATCATCCTCTGGTAGGTAGCTCCTGCGTTCTTTAAGCCAAACGGCATCACTTTATAATGGTAGTTACCGATGGGAGTGACGAAAGCAGTTTTCTTCTGGTCCTCCAGGGCTAATGGTATCTGGTGGTAGCCTTGGAAGGCGTCTAGGAAGTTCATCCGAGGGTGACCGACAGTAGCATCAACCAGCTGATCGATTTTCGGCATAGGGAACGGGTCTTTGGGGCATGCCCTATTCAGATCCGTGAAGTCTACGCATACTTGCCACTTCCCACTCTTCTTCTTTACCACCACGGTATTCGCTAGCCATTCGGGATAAAAAACCTCTTTGATAGCCCCAGCTGCTTTGAGTTTCGCTACCTCGTCTCTCACTGCGTCGGCATGTTCCTTGGATGGGCGCCGAATAGGTTGTTGCTTGGGGGTGACCAGTGGATTCACCTTCAAGTGGTGGCATATAAACTCCGGGTCCACCCCTGGGACTTCGTAAGCGCTCCAGGCAAAAACATCAAGATTTCGCTTGAGGAACTCTATTAGCTCTTCCTTCTCTTGAAGAGGCAGCTGAGATCCGACTTGAAAGAATCTGTCAGGATCGTCTCCAATGAGCACTTTCGTTAGATCCTCGCATCGAGTGCTTTCATCTGGTTCTCCAAAGGGCAATCCCCGGGACTGTAGTTGCTATAAATCCCTCCCAGCTACGTCCGAGGACTCGGCTGGGGCCTTATGCTGAATGGTGGCTACCAAGCACTGTCTAGCAACAGACTGGTCTCCTCGGATCTCGTGTATCTGTCCTCCTGACGGATATTTGACCTTCTGGTGCAAAGTAGAGGGGACAGCCCCAAGTGCGTGAATCCAAGGTCTGCCTACGAGTGCCGTGTAGGGCGAATATGCATCCACGACGATAAAATCCAGCTCCACCACCTCGGAGCCGGACTGCACAGGTAAGCGTATCCGGCCTTTCGGGATGACAGGCCTTCCTTCAAAGCTAAAGAGGGGGGAATCGTACGGCGTCAGGTCCTGGGGTTTTAGGCCTAGCCCCTTGTAGAGGTCCGGGTACATTATCTCCACGGCACTACCCTGGTCCACCATCACCCTCTTTACATCGTACCCTCCTATTCTGAGGGTGATGACTAGTGCATCATCATGGGGTTGGATGGTGCCGATCATGTCTTCGTCCGAGAATCCCATAACCAGCGGGGCACCAGACCTAGCTCTCTTCGGTCCTCGGCTCGACTCCCCTGCGGATGGTCGACCTACCGACATAACTTTCAATGGCCAGGACCCTGTTCTCCCCGGCGCAGCGAAGACGACTTTTATAGTCCCAAGCGGCGGCTTTGAGGGGTCGTCCCTGCGTGGCCCCGAGCCCGTCTGCCCTCGGCCGCTGGAGGGGTGCAGAAGGTGTTTCAGTTTGCCATCGCGAACCAATTGGTCCAGGTGATCCCACAGGCTCCTACAATCATCCGTGTTATGCCCGTGGTCTTGATGGTACTGGCAGTAGAGATTATGGTTGCGTTTCTCGGGGTTTCCTATCATCTTGTTCGGCCACCTGAAGAATGATTCATTCTTGATCTTTTCCAGGACTTGGTGTACTGGTTCTTTGAACACGGTGTTGACCGATTGAGGATTCATCGATCCTGATTGTCCGGCAAAATCCCTCCGCGGTTTATTGTAATTGTACCGGTCCGACCGCGAATCTCTCCTCTCCTGAGGGATAATCTTATCCTTACCCTTGCCCTGCTGCTGATCTTCTTCAACCCTCTTATATTTCTCTATGCGGTCCATTAGTTGACGCACGTTTGTGACTGGTTTGCCAGATAGGGATGCCCTCAAACCGTGGTCAGTAGGGAGGCCGAGCTTGAACGTGCTGAGGGCCATTGCATCGTTGTTGCCCTCCACCTCATTGAACATCTCCCAGTATCTGTCTGAATATGCCTTCAAGGACTCGCCTTCCTGCATGGACAAGGATAGCAGTGAAGAGAGAGGCCTGGCCACTCTTCGGCATGTAACAAAACGGGAGCCGAATGCCTGAGTGAGCTCTTTGAAGGAGTTGATGGAGCCTGCCTTCAAACCATCAAACCACCTCATAGCAACGGGCCCAAGGCTGGAAGGGAAAACCTTGCACATCAGAGCTTCATCTCTGGAGTAGACAGCCATCCTCTGGTTAAAATGACTCACATGCTCCACGGGGTCAGTTTTACCATTGTAGACGGTGAACGTTGGCTGGTTAAAGCGCCGAGGGAGTCTGGCCTCCTCTATCCTGCGCGTGAAGGGTGATCTAGATATCTGATTTAGAGCCCTGTTCATGGCATCGTTCTCCACGTCCTCGCGTGATGGGCTCCTACGCTCCCTTTTACGATGGGACTCCTCTACATAGGTGTAGGACTCGCTAGCTGGTGTCTTAGACTTGCGTTGATAAGAGACGTCCTGCTCGTCATCAAGATCATCTTCAGAGTACGAGGAAGCCCGCTTCCTCTTTGCGTGTCGCAACTCCCTCTTTAGTTTTTCCACTTCCAGTTGTAAGTCACGGTTCTTCTCTGCATGGGACATGTGACTTCCGCTCTGTGATTGGCTCTGGCTAAGGCGCACAGTGTGTACACTGCCCTCACGATTTTGTCTCCTCTCTAAGTTGACAAAATGGTCCACGTGTTGGGATGCCCTGGATTCTGCTTGTTGTTCACCTTGTCCTGCCATTATCAACTGTTGTTTTCACTCTTGCACAAGCTCTCCCCATAGACGGCGCCAATTGTAGGGTCAGATTCTGCAGCCCAAGCCCAAGAAGGTGTGGATTTGGAGCCCACTGAACCCAAAACAATAAATTTGTAGAGAGTGGGTGAAAGAGCTAGGCTAATAATGAAAATAACAGTATTAAACGGCAATGTTAACAGGAAGATCTGAATTAGTATGTGCTCGGACAGGTGTGAAGGTCTCGTCCGAGGAGGTGATTTTCATTGATGAACTTAGGTTACAATTGTTGGAGCTACAGTAAAGTAATACACTCTTTTCTCTCTCTTCTTTTTCGATCCCCTCCTATCAGAGACCCCTCTCTCTTATATAGTACTGCCTTTCTACATCTTCACCGTCCACTTGTTCATCATCTAGGTGCCCACTTGAGTGCATGTCCCATCACACTCCCCCTTTAGCCCTGTCTGAGTGGCGGTAGCTGAGGATGCACTGTTCAGGGGTCTTCTCCACATAAATGCGGCCAGGAGGGTAGGTGCAGTGCATTAAATGCGGTGGTTGAAGTCTGTCTCCTTGATATTTCTCTGTTCCTGTTACCTTCTTGTGTGTTCGAGGCCCCCTTTCTCCCTTAACACTTGTCAAACAGATCACTTGAACCTCCCATACACGTGTCGGGCAAAAACCTCGTCGGATCCGAGGGTAGCGGGCTTCTCGGACATATGAACATCTCCTCGGATAGTGCACGTATTCATCTCTAGACGTTCTCCTTTCACATGGGCCTCTGATTGAGTGTCTTGGTCTCCTCGGACGAACGGTATTCCTCGTATAGGGCCTTGGGCCCAATACTTTGGGTTGGGCTTTCTCCCCCCACAGTTGATATGATATATTATTACGATTTTTACATAGTAAAAGTGACGTCAGCATTGAGTTAATGTGAATGTGATGTTATCTATAATGAAAACTTGATATGTTAACAAGTTATGTAAAAAATTGTGAAAAATTGTGTCTCTAGCATTGCTTTTATTAAAATTCGAGGAGCAACTAATAAGAAAGGGAGAAGAAAAAAAAATTATAATTGGAATGATAATGTAAAGGACATCACATAAAATTATACCATTTCCATAATTTTCTTTAAGGAATCTATTATCTATATTAATAAAGAATAAATCATAGCAAAATTGCAGTAAGGTAATGTATTAGATAATTGTTAATTGCGGTGCATATTAGTAGGGTTGTAAATAAGTCACGCCGAATGTTAAAAGTTTAGGTTTTGCTTAATTTAATTTAATTTAATTTCAATCACGAAGCAAGTTCAAACACATCATCAAGCTATAATATATATCCAAACTTGGTTTATTTTCTTGTTGAAGAATTTCAAGCTTGTTCACAACAAGCTATTTAATTAAATTATTTTTTTCCCGCATATAATAAGAACAAAAATTAGAATTTTTTACCGCCTTCACAATTTATTCCAATAATTGATAACTTAATTATAGTTACAAATATATCATTTGAGTCGATCTATTATAAATATATCATTTGAATCAATTAGAAAGACTAGATTTCATTGTATAGTTATAAAAATTAGATTACCAATCTAATTCTCAAAAAAAAAAAAAAAAAAAAAAAATTACCATCCTTGTACTATATATAATTTTTAGTACAAGATGAATTATTTAAATCATCAATAAATTTTAAATACAATAGTTTAGTATCGAATGAATGAATTTATAAACTTATACAATTCAATCTCAAGTATATATGATTATAGGGTAAAATACATTAACTAACCCCGAGGTTTGGGATAATGCCAAGAAAGTCCAAGACTTTTCAAAACTAACCAAATTAATCCCTAAGAACTGTAGGGTCCGGGTTTGAGCACTTCTACTATTGAGAGAGTGGACTCAAGCCTAGTTAGCCCAGTACAATGAATTTATAGAGAGCGGGTTAAAGAACTAGGCGCTAGTGAGGGATGCAGCGGCCAAACATGGTTGTATGCGGATCTAATAGCTAGGACACGAGTTAAGATGCACAATGGTGCTCCTCGGCCCTTCTCTTGGGGGCTTAAAGTTCTTATTCCTTCTTCAGAGAATGGTTACAAGAGTTTCTCAGAGAATACCCGTGGCTACAGTACCTTTTAGTCCAGTTCCTCCGATCCCTCTTTTCAGAGGGATCCCTTACATTATATACCACCCTCTCAATTGATCCTAGCCTTACATTTGTTGATCAACCAGGCTGCTACTTGAGTGTTTGTCCCATCAGCCGTCTTCCCATTCTTCCTGTGGGTTGCAGCAACCAAGGCAGCACTGTTCAGGGGTCTTGTCCTCATTAATGCGGCCAGGACGTTAGTTGTGGGCATTTAATGTGGAGGTGACAGTCCATCCTGGACTTGCTCCTCCACCATGCTTCCATTACTGACACGTTGTACTTGCTCTTTCTCTTTGGATGCTCAGGAAGGCCGCCTCTGGTGGCCCGTTACTTCCCCCTCCAATGGTATCGGGTGGCCGAGGACAACATCGTCCTCGGCGATGTTTCCTGGCAGCTTGGGTTGTCTGTGTTCCTCCTCGGACGTTCCTTGATTCTCGGCATAGGCCCTGGGCCGGATATAAGATGGGCCGGGGTTGCCAGATTATTAGGCCCCACAAGAACAATTTGGTCCTAAACTGTGTGACTCCCTCTTCTCTCTCCTCACTCTTCTCTCTTCTCTCATATTTCTTACTTCTTGTCCCTAATTCTATCGTGCAAATTAGAAAGACTAGTTTTCATTGTACAGTTATAAAAATTGGATTACCAATCTAATTCTCAAAAAAAAAAAAAAAAAAAAAAAAATGATTTTCTATCCTTATACTATATATAATTTTTATTACAAGATGAATTATTTAAATCATCAATAAATTTTAAATACAATAGTTTAGTATCTTATGAATTAATTTATAAACTTATACAATTCAATCTCAAGTATATATAATTATAGGGTAAAATACATAAACTAACCCCGAGGTTTGGGCTAATGCCAAAAAAGTCCAAGACTTTTCAAAACTAACCAAATTAATCCCTAAAAACAATTTGATCCTAAACGGTGTGACTCCCTCTTCTCTCTCCTTACTCTTCTCTCTTCTCTCATATTTCTTACTTCTTGTCCCTCATTCTATTGTGCAAATTAGAAAGACTAGTTTTCATTGTACAGTTATAAAAATTAGATTACCAATCTAATTCTCAAACAAAAAAAAAAAAAAAAAAAAGATTTTCCATCCTTATACTATATATAATTTTTAGTACAAGATGAATTATTTAAATCATCAATAAATTTCAAATACAATAGTTTAGTATCTTATGAATTAATTTATAAACTTATACAATTCAATTTCAAGTATATATAATTATAGGGTAAAATACATAAATTAACCCCGAGGTTTGGGTTGATGCCAAAAAAGTCCAAGACTTTTCAAAACTAATCAAATTAATCCCTAAGAATAATTTGGTCCTAAACGGTGTGACTCCCTCTTCTCTTTCCTCACTCTTCTCTCTTCTCTCATATTTCTTACTTCTTGTCCCTCATTCTATCGTGCAAACCAAAAAAACAAAACCCACCACAACCCAAAAATCTACTCGTTGAGACCACAACCACCGCATCACCACCATTGTTACAAAGCCCAACACCACAAATCAAAACCATAAATCAGAACCCAAACCACCATAGACCCATACTCACGGCCACCCAAACCACCCAGCCATGTAGATTTGAAAGGATAGCCACCAAGTTCAAACTCAAATGGTATCCAAGTAGAGGAAAGATTGAGAAGATAATATATGTACCCAAATGGTATCCAAGCAAAGGAGAGATTGGGTTTGAATTCATACCCACAAACAACTATTCACATACACAGAAAATACACAACACTTAAACAACTACACATAAGGTTCACAAATCCACACCTTAGAAAAATACTAGAAATTTCAACAAGACCCACCCCTCTCAAACCCAAACCCATCATTAACAAGACCCATAAATAGAAAACCAGCACAACCCTTTCCCAAAAAAAAAAAAAAAAAAAAAAAAAACCAACCCATAGAAAAATACCAAATCAAACCTAGCAACCAAATTAACCCAGCAAATACCTCAAACTAAACCTCAATCACAGTAGTGGAGAAACCAAGATTCACTGCTGATTGTGGTGGCTATGGGTCTTTCCATCTCTGATTGAGTTTCAGTGGGCATGGTAGTTGTTTGAGATAGGAGAGGTTTGAGATAGAGTAAAGAGAGAAGATGTTAATTTCAATCTAATAATTGAATCGAATATTCCCAAAAGGTTGTTGCAACCAACTATTTTGGCTCCAAAGATATCACAATGAGTAGATTTTTTTTGGGGGGGGGGGAGGTGGTGGGTTTTGTTTTTAGGTCTGAGATAGAATGAGAGAAGAAGTAAGAAATAAGAGATAACAAAGAAGAGTGAAAAGAGAGAAAAAAAAAAAAAAAAAGAGTTAGAGAATGAATAACTGTCCTTACCACCATTAGGGATCAAATTGTGTTTAAGAACTAAGTTGATTAGTTTTGAAAAGTCTTGAACTTTCTTGGCATTAGCCCAAACCCCAAGGTTAGTTTATGTATTTTACCCATAATTATATTTTTATACTTATAGAAACAATTGTATATACTATTATTTATTCAAGTTGAGTGTAATAATCTTGAGCACATTATTTTGTTTGAATTTGTTTTTCTTAATATACTTATGCATGTTCAATTTTTTTTTAGAAGTATTTTGAACTTCTTGTCCCCGTCAAGTTATTTCTTTGAACTTTTATTTTTATTTTTATAATAATTCAAATCCCACAATTTTATTCGAGCACTTAACTTTTAGCCAATAAAATATCAAAGTGACTTGGTTCTATTGCGGTTCAACCAAAAAGTAAAAGAAATCCACATATTTCATTCATTGTGTCTAGGAGACTAAGAGGAGATTTTGTATTTTTTATTATTTTATTTACATCGCTTTTGCAAGTTGTGAGCAATGACCAACCCCATATATCATACATCTTTCACATGACTATACTACTCTTCTGTGTCAAGCTATAGGAGAAAATGAGAAATATATTTAAGTTTCTTCCAAATTGCTCTATTTCCTTTTTCCAAAATAATCTAATATCTTTTTTCCCCAAAAATTTTAATATCTTTAGGAAATAGAGCAATTAGGAAGAAACTTAAATACATAAACAGCTGAGCTCAAATTGTTCATAAAGAGCAATTAGGAAGAAACTTAAATATATAAACAGCTGAGTTCAAATTTGTAAGGTTGAGTTTTATCAACCATTGTTGGCTCTATTCCGTGCCAATTTGCTTATAATTTAGCACTTAGTAACCTTGTATTTAGGTGGGATTCATATAAGGGTAGTGTATGAAGAGAGTGTGAAGAATTGCTAAACTTTGTGCAAGGAAGCAGAGATTCGTGGCTAGGACTCGCGACTGACTCGCGGCTTGCAAGCCGCCAACTGCTGTGCACGTGAAAAGCATGCGGGGAGGTGAAGGGTCACGCCAGCTGTCGCACTACATGACAAAAGTCCCAGGCTGGCCAGGCCGTTATCCCGCGACTTGAACTCGCGATTTGGACAAGTCGCGAGGCCAAGCCGCCAACCAGCCCTGTTTGGGAAAATCTGACTCTTCGTATTCCAAATACACACCACTATATATAGACCCTTATACCCATCAAATGTAGAGAGCTTCTAAAGAGAATTTTGTGAGAGAAACCCTAGAGAAAAACAAGATTGCCTCATCCCCAATCTTCACTAAGAGACTCTTCAAATTCCTCTACTCTCTTCTTCTCCATTGATACATCTTTGAGAGGTTATTGACCAAATCATTTTCTCACCACACCTATGTCTGTGAGAAGGTCTTTTGGTGCTAAGAGAAGCAGTTTGGAAGGAACCAATATTCATTGGTTGATGCTATAGTTTAGTAGCGGAATCCGGTAAGCTAGAAAAGAAAAAGGTTCGGCGCAACCTCGTTGGAGCAGGAAGCTTGGAGGGCTTAGGTACCTTAGTAGATTAGACTTGGAGGGTCTATTGTTGTTCATGTATCCCAACTACATTTTCTAGTGGATTATTGACCGCTTGGAGGGCGGCGGAGAAGTTTTACGCTGAGGGCTTCAATTTCCTCTTCGATAACACATCGCGTGTTGTCCTTGTGTTTGCATCTCTCTTCCCTTTATCTTTACCATTTAATTACTGCTGTGATTGTGATTATTTATGGTTTAGATTGTTTATCAATTCTGTTATAAGCTTGTTATCATTTTCCGCACATACATTGTTTGATATAAAACTTGAATTGGTAATTTTGTAATTAGGGTCTAAACGTTCATAGTATTTTCAAACATTCAAAATTGTTCATACAGAGAACAAAGAAGTTGATTTACAACTATAACAAATGAAACTTTTCACCCGTCTTATGATTATACATTCATATATTTGACAAGTTAGCATACATTAAATTTCCATTTGAGAACTTTGAACAAAATTTGTTCCCTCTAGTTAATGCCTGTGAAGATCTAAGAAAACTATAAGTCTAGAAGTAAGGGTACAGAAACCTAAGATGATGTGGAGATACTACTTCTCCCAAATCCTGCGGTCCTGATCAGATAGACTTTTTATTAAGTTACTATCCACAGAAATTTTCTTGTTTAATAGATGAAGAGTCTCTTAAACATTGCGCATAAAATGCTAAGCTACATTATGATTGCCGATCAAAACGTTGATGCCTTAGAAAGATCTGGTTTTGGGGCATCAGAAGCTGTGCTGCAAACTCTGTTGCTGATGCAGTGCAAGAAGCTGTAGTGGAAGCTTCTATCCAAGCAAGGAGCCTTGGTTATCAGCAAAATTTGTTACTCAGTAACTGCAAAAAGCTAGTGCTAGTCTTCAGCAGGTTGAGAAAGCCGGATGGGAAGGAAAGGACTATGATGGCAGACCTTACTCACCTTCAGCAGTCTGGTTTAGTTGCTAAGTTGATTTTTGTTCCTAAGGTTATCCTTAATAATGTTTGGAAGTTAGCTGTGATGGCTACTGAAATGCCAACTCACTATTGTTGGCCTAATACGGATCAGTTTGTAAGCTAACTTTGGTTGTTTTCTTTCTCTGGTATCAAAAAAACAAAGAAAAAGAAAAAAGATCTGGTTGGCCGTTGGCAATTTGAGGAAGAAAAGGGAAACTGATTTAAACTGGTAAGAGTAAGCAATGATTTTAACTTTTAAGCACAATGTTTTTGCATTTCTGGGTACTATCAAAACATTTACAAAGCTTTTACATATTCCACGTACAACATATCTTGAAAATGATCAAACAATGAAACGAACATGGTACTAAAATTTATTTTATGCAATCAGAATTTAAGGCCTATGTTTCTATTAATTACTATGCTATATAGGGACCAAGATCACAATTTACTTTAGCCAGAAATCTCAATGGACTTGACATCAGGCTTCTTCACCTCCACCTTAGGAACCGTCACAGTGAGAACGCCATTCTCCATTGCAGCCCTAACCTGATCCATCTTAGCATTTTCAGGAAGCCTAAACCTCCTCAAGAACTTACCGCTGCTACGCTCCACTCTATGCCACGTCTCTTTCTTCTCTTCCTTCTCCACTTTCCTCTCTCCGCTTATCTGGAGCACTCTGTCATCTTCAACTTCGACCTTTACTTCCTCTTTCTTAAGCCCTGGAAGATCAGCTTTGAACACATGGGCTTCTGAGGTCTCCTTCCAATCCACGCGGGTATTAACCAAAGCAGAAGTTTCTGCTGAAGACTGAGATTCAGGTGAGAATGGGAAATCCTTAAAAGGGTCCCAAATCTCAAGCGAGAATGGGTCCAAGATGTTGGTTTGGCGGCCACCAAAGAAGCTTGGAATCAGCGACATCTTAATTAAGAGCTAGAATAGAGAGAAAAACTTTGAAGAAGTGGTTGTTTGTTGGGAATGCTTACAATGACACTTGCGAATTCTGATTGGTTTGAGAGAGAACAACGTGGTAGTGAATTTATAGGTTCGTGGGGGGTTCTTCCAGTATTTTCTCGGAAGTTCTGGTTGTTGGTCTTCTCTGTTTTACTTGACGAACTTTCGGGTCTGTTCTAATTTTAAACGAACGTTCTAGTATCTTTGCGGACCTTCTGTGGATCTGGCCGACTTGGGCATTTCTTTGCTTTATTGATTCATGTATTGGGCCTCTCTACAATTGCGCTTACAAGGATTGAGCAACATATTTAAACCCAACCAAGATTAAACATTGGTCCAAACGAAACGTGTGTCAATATCTGAATATGCAATATTTATTCTTGTAACTTTTTAAAGAACTAAAATTTTAAACAGTGTAAAATATATGGATCATTTTGAAAACAATGTAATTCATCATAAAAGTGGTATTTATTAAAACAGTAATTTAAGAACACAAAAGTTCTCACTTTTTTGCATCTGCTATTACAACTTGTGATTATTACATAATAGAATTTGCATCCGTGGTGGGTCTATGGAAAATGATGTTGCTTCAATCGAAAATTTTTTGTTTTAGACATGCTCCAGCAATTGAAACTTAACACCTTAATAAGTTGTCAAAAAATTTGTACATTTAACATTGTTCTTATTAAAAGTTGAGGGGCAGCAAATCAAGGAAGAAGGAAAAATCATAATTGGCATGGAAATATATATATATATATATATATATATGTAATCAGTTCCATAATTTTATTAAGGACTCTAGATTAGTGATGAATAACTGTAGGGAGAAGTAACAGAAGTAGACTAAGGTATGTTTGAGTAATTTACTAATGAAGTCGTATATTTGTGGGGGCATAAATGAGTTGAGGTGAGTATTAAAAATTTATGAGTGGTTTATATAATTTTCTTTAGAACATGAGCAAGTTTGAGCACACCATCAAGCTAAAATACATATTCAAGTTTAATTCATTTTTCTTGTCAAAGAAGTTTGAGTTTACTCACAAACTATTTGATTAACTTATTCTTTTTCCATATAGTAAACATAAAAGTAAATTTTTTAATAAAAAAAATTTAATCAAATTAGATATTTATACATGCAGATATAGAATTCAACTCAATGTTGATGATGCAATAGAGTCTGCTGTATTTATTTGGTTTGATAAGGAAGCTGAAAAATTACTTCAAACAACAGTAAGAGAACTATCAAATAAATGTGCAATTGTAAGACCATACAATTAGCATATACAATCTTTCATTTACTTTGACAAGAATAAGCTAAATTATATTCAAAATTTTATGAGATGAATGCAAATTTCAACATATTGAATGAAAATAGAAAAGCTCATTGGAAAACATTTGTGTTTCAACTAAAGCTTAACGGCTATAACTAGAAGGAAGGAAGGGAATTCAAATATAGGAATTCATATTTTGTCAAAACAATAAAATAAAAATCTTTGCTCCATTAACAATAAAACCCTTTTGGAAAATCAAAACTTATGCAAGTTATACTACCTACATTCTTAACTTCTACCTACTTTGATTATCATTAAAATAACAAATAAATAAATAAAGCAGCAAATTTTTTGACCCCATGTGGTACATGAATCAAGGGTATCCAATTAAACACTAGCACTGATAAAAATAAATAGTAAATTATAGAAAATTAATGAATCACATCAATACCAGTTGACAACTGTGGCTACTACTATTCCATGAAATTTACTCATTTAAGCAAAAATAAAAACTTCATTATTTAACCATCAAAATATAATCTTGGCTCAAAAAATAAAGTTACCCAATTTAAAAATCTCATTTTCCAACATTTTATTTCACCTTTAATTATGCAAAGGTAAAATAATTGATGTGGATATTAATAACTTTTCAGCAACTTCAAAAGTATTAATTATTATTTTATATAGGAGTTTTGATAGTTCAAATATATTGTCTTTTAATTTTTTTAAGGAAAGTGGCAATTAAATAGGTATGAAGAAGTAACTTAGTTAAATAGAGAGATGAAGAGGTAGAGAACTAGATATTAATAATTGTTTTAGCTGCTTCAATATTATTAATAATTTAACTATAAGAGACTTTTGATAGTTCATATATATATATATATATATATATATATTGTCTTTTGATTTTTTAAGGAAAGTGGCAATTGAACCGGTATTGTAGCATGAAAGGCTATTTGGCTTGGGCTTTATTGAAAACAGTAAACATTCGCTATAATTGAAAAATATATTAAATATTATAAGGCTTGGGCTTTATAGTGGAGGGTAAATGAAAAACTTTTGTTCACTTAATTGACAATGAAAAATTATTGCTAATAACTAACATACATGCAAAATGTGTTCAATTGACTTGAAAATGTATAGATTAGTCAACTGAGTATGGTAGAATTAATATTTCAAAAAAAAAAAATAAATCAATTCTACTATAAATTATCCTCATTTGTTCCAAATAGTATTCTGTAATAAAAAAAATATAGTTCCATGAGTAAAAGCTCTTGTCAACATGAATCCTACTATATATTAGTGATACGTATATAACATAGCTTGAGTCATAATAGCATTACAAATATTAATAATAATAAGACCATGCTAAAAAAAATTATCACATGCAATGTACGGGGCCGTGACTAGTAATAATTAATAATAATCACCATCAACTAGTGTGGTGCAGCGATAGGAAGCCTTGAAAAGACCCATCACTTCAAACCGAGTACCAAGAGATTGCGGGTTCGAGTCCTAGTATTGACCTATACTACCTAATATGAAGAAATCATGGCAATGAGGTTGAATAGTAGGCTAGTAGCACACCTTGCTTTGCACTAGTGGTAACCATGGGCTTACCCAAAAGCCTAAGTGGCAATGTATCATGGGACGTGGGGTAATGATTACACACATGAGCCCTCTTTTTTTTTTTTTTTTTTTTTAATTCTAAAAAAAATCATATATATTATATTATATATTATATTAAAGTCGAAGCACAATCATTATTTAAAATTATTTTTAATTGTTGTTTAAGTTTGCTTTACATGTCCAATTTAATTTTCTTTATTTGGATGCCAATTGAGTCATTCATAAATACGAAGGCAGAGATGACCACTTCACTCATCTAGGTAAGACTACTTTATCGTTGCTTCAATCAAATATTTGTGTAATTAAGCATAGGTTACAACCTAGTTAAAGTTAAAATTACATTATTTGAGTTCATGATATAGACTAATTTGTAAACTTATAAAAATTAGATTTACCTAATACAAGAAAAATTATATATAATTATTTACTACAAAATAAATTATTTATATTATCAATAAATCACAAATAATAAGTTAACATATTAGGAATATATTTACAAACTTATACAATCCAATTTATCATGCATGTATACTTAATAAATGTATAATATTGCATTATATATATATATATATATATATATTTGTGTGTGTGTGTGTGTGTGTATATATATATATATATTCAAGCCTAGTATTTGTGCCTCATATTTGTGAGCTTGTTCACAAGCACTTGATTATGTTTGAGTTTAACTTATTTACTAAATAAAAAAATATAAACAAAATTTTAAAGTTAAGTCTAAATTATTTATATATAGTTTTGTTCATTTACAACCTTCCACATTAGAGAGATACATACACCAACAAATGAGCCTTCTCACTCATAGTATGATTATAATCATACAATTAACATGTTGACATACCATAAAAATGTCATACTAAGGGTATGTTTGGATACCACTTATTTTGTTGAAAACTGAAAATAATAAAAAAATATTTTTCGGTTACTGTTCATTAATGAAATCATTGTGCATTTGCCTAATTGCACTGTTCATGTCCCATGAACAATGCAAGAGGCGCTGGATTTAAAAAAAAAAAAAAAACGCAAACGCAAGAATTATAATTCCTATCCAAACGCCTTCTAAGTGCGTAAAACTCTCACTTTTTACAGGGTTTGGACGTTATGGTAAGCACCCTTACCTCCAATTTGTTTTGCAAAGACTAATTCTCAAACTCGAATTGGAAACCTACTGCTTTTGTTGGGTAACATTTGCTATCATACCAATGCTAGACCTCTACGTTGGTATAACATAGCACGTATGAGAAATTTTCATTTCTTCAATTTGAACAAAATTTGTTCACACTATAATCCGTGGGAGTTTGGGAAACAAAAATATATTGAGGGTAGAGAAACATAAGAAGATGTGTGGAGGTGTCCCCTTAAAATAGGGGTGTCAAATAGGTGGGTTTGGGGTGGGCATAATTGGGTTGGGTATATAAAATCCATTTACCCATTAAAACTCATTTAACTAATTGCTTTTAACTCGAATCCAACCCAACCCAATTATTATGGGTAAACCCCAATTCACCCAATTATCCAATTATCAAAATTACCAAAATGTCATTAAAGTGAAAACCCTAACACTTTCTTGGATTCCCTTTTCCACTCATTCTAGTCTCCATTCTTGGGATTAAAAAATTCCACATAAGCAGATCCACATCAGCAATTATATTAAAAATCCAAATAAAAAAATATTTTCTTTTCTTTTCTATTTTCTCTCACCTTCTTGGCAACCAAACAGTGCAACAAATACAAAGAAATGTCATTTCAAGCTCAAAACTTTCTTGGAATTTCGAAAGCAACTATCCTTGAAACAAATAGAAATTCTTCAAGGACAATTAAGGAAAATGAAAAGAGAGAGAGCAAGCGAGAGAGAGAGAGAGAGAGAGCTATCTCTCTGGTGTGGTGGAGATCCGTGGCGGACCATGCACGCCAGCCGGAGTCGCTTTGTTTTGTCCTGATCGATCTTTTGTGTTAGGTGAACGATGAAATTGAGGCCAACATTTAGATCACGCACGAGATTGAATCGGAGATCGTCAAATGCTCTAAGATCAAGACCGCTTTGGCTCTCAGAGAATCAGAACTGACAAAGACGCTTTACGTTTCGCACTTTGAAATCAATGGATTCACCATCGTCACTGGTATCTGTGTTAGGTGAACAATGAAATTGAGGCCAACATTCAGATCACGCGTGAGATTGAATTAGAGATCGTCAAATGCTTCGAGATCGAGACCACTTTGGCTCTCAGAGAATCGGAACTGACAAAGACACTTTACATTTCGCACTTTGAAATCAATGGATTCGCCATCATCACCGATATCTAAGCTTTATTGAAATTAACTTATTAATTAATTCATATCCATGAGTTTTTGTTTTTGCTTTGAAGCAATTGCAACTTTGATTTTTGAAAAAAAACACTCATAACTTGTATTTGATGTTTTAGTATTTTGTTGTCATGTGAGTTGTGAAAAGAGAGAGAGAAGTGTTTGGAGGTTGAGAAAATAAAGGAAAATGAAAACACTAAAATGTCTGAGGGCTTTTTTTTTTTTTTTTTTTTTTTTTTTTTCAATGGGAAGGGCTAGGTTGAATTTGGGTATATTGTTTTTGGGTTAAATGGGCCTCAATGGGTTTTTAGTTAAAACCCAATAATCACTAGGTCTAATTGAGTTGATGCCCATTTAACCCAACTAATAATTGAGTGGGTTTGGGTTCAATTAGAATGAGTGGGTTTGAGTGGGCAAATGGGTTTGAACATACTTTGCCACCTCTACCTTGAAAGGAATGGTGGGTTTGTCACTCTCTTGGTTGGGTAATCCTATCCTACATAATTAGTCGTGGTAAGTAAGGTTACCAATTGATGAAGAGTCTCTTAGGTGCTGTTTGGATGACCAGTTTCCATGACTCAATTCTCTGTTTTCATAACTCATAACTCAAAAATGGTAGGATCCATAGCGAGAAGTCCGTTTGGCAAGGAGATAACTCTGTTTCCATCACTCAATTCTCTGATTTTTGAGTCATGAGTTATGGAAACTGAAAACATATTTTGGCTGTTTACTGTTTTCATAACTTATAACTCAATGACATTTTTGTAATTAAACACACATGGGGACCCACTAATCATAACTCAGCCACAGCTTTTGTCTACTTTTTTTTTTCCTTTCTTCACCTGGGTTCGGTCTCCCCGGTATTCTTCCTTTTTTTCCCCCCCTTTCTTCTCTTGGGTTCGGTCTCCCCTGTTCTTCCTTTTTTTCTTTTTTCTTTTTTCTTTTTTCCTTTCTTCTCCTGGGTTCGGTCTTTCGGTGTTCTTCCTTTATTTTTTTTTTCCTTTCTTCTCCTGGGTTTGGTCTCCCTTGTTCTTCCTTTTTTTTTTTTTTTTTTTTTTTTTTTTACTTTCTTCTCCTGTGTTCGGTCTCCCCTGTTCTTCCTTTTTTTTTTTTTTGTTTTTTTTTTTTTCACTGGGTTTAGGTTTGTGGGTAGTAGAAAAAAAAAAAAAAAAAACTGCACCAGTGACAGGTATGGGGCCCACAAATAGTGTGAAAAATATTGAGTGATGACAAGTGAGTGATGGTGCCAAACAGCCTTGGTATTTTAGAGTGATGAGTGATGAGTGATAAGTGATGAGTGATGAGTGATGAAAATTGAGTGACGGAAATTGAGTGATGAAAAAAATAGAGCCAAATAGCCTCTTAGCTTCCACATAAAAATGCTAATCTACATTTAGATCTTAATTATTAAGGTATTGAATAGATGAAGTCATGAAGAGGTTCACAGTTACTAGTCACAGCTCCTGCGGTTTTTTTTTTTTTTTTGGATAGATCTTTTAACTAAGGTATTATCCACAGATTTGTCTTATTTCAAGTTTTTAATAGTTGAAGAGTCTCTTACCTTCCACATAAAAAATAATGCTAAGATACATTTAGATGGTTAATCGAAACGTTGCTT
Source organism: Quercus aquifolioides (assembly GCA_019022515.1). Taxonomy (NCBI): domain Eukaryota; kingdom Viridiplantae; phylum Streptophyta; class Magnoliopsida; order Fagales; family Fagaceae; genus Quercus; species Quercus aquifolioides. The sequence goes on from CM032326.1 coordinate 32,401,325, forward strand.
TGATCTTAGAAAGATCTGAAATTTGTTAGAATCCACAAAAAACTAATGGAATCATACACATTAAAGTATTTGATTCGATGTTGTCAATTTGAGGAAGAAAGTCGCAAACATTTTAAGCAATCTGTTTATACATTCTTTAGAACTTTCAAAACAAACCAAAGCGTTTACATACTCCCCGGACAGGTAGTCGGTGACACATCATGACAATTATCAAACAAACTTAAAACTAAAGACCTTCTCAGAACTATGCCTATTTATTTTCTGCGATTAAAATTTTTATTTTTGAAATCTTCTGCAATCACAGATTAAGGCATATGCTTATATATTAATTACTATGGAAATATAGATACCAAAATCACAATTTAGCCAGAAATCTCAATGGACTTGACATCAGGCTTCTTCACCTCCACCTTAGGAACTGTCACAGTGAGAACACCATTTTCCATTGAAGCCTCAATCTGATCCATCTTTGCATTCTCAGGAAGCCTAAACCTCCTCAAGAATTTGCCGCTACTACGCTCCACTCTATGCCACGTGTCTTTCTTCTCTTCCTTCTCCACCTTCCTCTTTCCGCTTATTTGCAGCACTTTGTCTTCAACTTCAACCTTCACCTCCTCTTTGTTGAGCTCAGGAAGATCAGCTTTGAACACATGGGCTTCTGGGGTCTCCTTCCAATCCACGCAAGTGTCAACCAAGGCAGAAGTTTCTTTTACAAACTGAGATTCAGATGAGAACAGGAAATCCTTAAATGGGTCCCAAATCTCGAGTGAAAATGGATCCAAGATGTTGCTTCAGCGGCTACCAAAGAAGTTTGGAATCAGCGACATCTTAGTTACCAACTACTGTAAAGAGAACCTTAGAAGTTGTTGTTGTTTGTTGGGAAAGCTTATAATGATACTTGCGACTTCGGATTGGTTTGGAAAGAAAGAATGATTTGTGTATTTATAGGTTCTTGGAGGATTCTTCAAGTGTTTTCTTGCGAATTCTAGTCGTTGTTTGTCTCCTCAATCTGGTCTCGTTAACGAACTTTCTTGTTTTTCAATGAACTTTCCAGTTTCTCTAGCATCTTTGAGAACCTTTTGTTGGACCTAGCGATTCTAGCCTAGTGAGTACTAGGCTGTGCCACAATGCCCACAAATACCCGTATTGGGCCTAATCCATTAGTCATCCAAAGTTTTGTGAATGCATTAGTTTTTTTTTTAATAGAAAAAAGTCAACCAAAAAAAAAATTTAAAAAAACTTATCAGACACTCTTGGTGCACAACGACTCAGTATTTCCACCGCTCATATAAATAATAAATCCAACCATAAGTTTAACTAAAATAATCTCCTATAACGTGAGATGAAGGAGATCCACATCGATTTAGTCATTGAGCACTAAATAATTACTTAAAAAAACATATATTTTCTCTTCTCAATAGTTTGTATTTAATAAAATTTGAGTGCAAGTGCATGAATATGTAACACAATACAATGTCATATTAATTATTATAAATTGTTAAATGTTGAAGTATTGAAAGCAGACAAGTAACAGAATGCAAGGCTAGCACATACCATCAACTAGAGCTCTGTTGATGTGCTTGTGCTTGCCAAGACGAGTTGTATAACGTAGAAGCAGTGCCGGCTAAACCTATAGGCCATTTAGGCCACCGCCTAAGGCCCCCACTTGTAAGAGGCCCCCAATAGTAATAATATATTACATAATATTGCTTTCTCATCTGGAAAAAAAAAAAAAAAATGTAAAGCCCATTTCTCACAAAGCAAAAAGTTGAAATGACATGAAGGCTCATCACATCACCAAATCTTTAGCTTTCTCAGAAAAAAAATCACTACATCTAAATATCCTCTGAATCAAACTTTTGTACCACATTTCATTAAGAAAACCCATGTTTATTACTTGAAATGTAAAGAGGAAGAGAAAGAGAGACACTGATGACTGAGTTTCTCAATATACAAGTAACAAAATGCAGAAGAAAAAATTACAAAAGGGAGAAAAAGGAAAGAATAGACAAATAAGAAAAGGTAAAAAAAAAAAAAAAAAAACACTCACTCTCTCCATCTTGATTATAAAAAAACCACTCTTTTTAGTTGGCTTACTCATCAATTAGTGTTGGCAATAGACTTGGTGTGTTCACAGATCTTCATTTCAGGTTCGTTTTTTGTTCTCTTCCTTTGCCCCTTTCGTCTTCTTCATGGCTTGCTGCTGGTTTTTTTTTGGAAAAGGAGTTTGCTACTGGGTTTTTTGTTTGCTGCTAGTGCTGGGTTTTTTGAAGACGGTTCTCTTTACTCTTTTTTGTTTGTTCTCTTAATTGTTGATTCTTTAGATTTCTCTAGTAGGCTATGGTATGGTCCAAATGGACCCACTTAAAGAGTTAAAATATTGATTCTAGACTTCTAGTCTTACAAGGTTTTATTTTATTTTTTTTTATTTTTTTATTTTTTTTTATTTTAAGAAATCAGATTTATTGGTATGGAAGCTAAAGTATTGATCCAGTGAAAGTGATCTAGTCCTACACGTTTTCTAAAGTATTGATCTCATCCAGTGATCCTATCATCCTAGTCCTACACTTTTTATTTTATTTGATTTTTTTTAAAGAAATCAGATTTAGTGGGATGGATCCATGGAGGGATAGTGGGCTGGTCTTAGTCTTGGTGGGTCAAGTAATTCAAGTTGAGTCCTACACATTTTGCTAGTGGGCTGGTCTTAGACTCTTAGTGGATCCAATCAATTTAGAATAATTTACTAATTTTAATTTTTTTGTGCAGGTTTAAAGTGTAAAGTGATCATATTAAGTAAAGCTGCAATTGTGCTTTTGATAAACCAGGTTCTATTGTTTTATACATTAAATTTATATTATTCTAGTTAAATTGTAATTTTTTTTATTATAGATTGTGTTTCATTTATTCATATATTTTTTTAATTACAAATGTCTACTAGAAAATATCCATATGGATATGATAAACTAAAAAAAAAAAAAAAAACAAAGAGAAGAACTAATTGAATCTCAAAAAGGAGCTATGGACAAATTTATTACTAGTTAAAAACAAAATCTTGCAGAAGTTTTAAAAGTTTTAAAAGAAGTTTTGCAAATAAATGAAAACTCTCCAATTAATGTACTAAATTATATAATGAGGCTAGAATCTTTTCCAAATGCATGTATTGCTTTCAAAATATTACTAACTGTAGGGGCTCCTTTTTCGGAGGGCACCCCCGACAATACATTTGTAGAGAGTGGGTTGAAGGGCTTGGCTCCGGCCGGCTCCTCGCCGGTCCTCCGGGATCTTTTCCTTAGCTTTTCTTCATTTGGGGTTGCTCCTCGGCTGGGGCCCGAGAGGGGCCCCCCGCCACGAGTGGGGTTCTTTGCCTTATATACTCCCTTTTTGTTGATCCTGGCCTTACAGCTGTTGGCCATCCAGGCCCCTGCTTCTGAACTTGTCCCCTCAGACACGTTCTCCCCCATGCTGAGGGCTTCATCTCCCCAGGTTGCGCCGCTCAGAGGTCTTGTCATCATTAATGCGGCCTGGGGAGCCAGACGAATTCATTGACTGCAGATGTGACTGCCTTCCCTGGGCTTGTCCCCTACCCTGAGTTAGACTAGGTATGCCGAGGAAGGGAGTATCCTCGGCATGCATCCAAAAAGGGGCTGAAAACCCTTCAAATAACTGTCCGGGACGATTGTCCCTCCTCGGCTTGGGCCTTGGGCCAGCCGAAAGGTGGGCCGGGGCTCCCAGGCCTACGAGCCCACAATACACGGGCCCCACAATAGCCCCTCAAAATCCTGCTGCACGTCCCCTCGGACGGGGAGGAGGGTTTTGAAAACAACGGCCCTCAGGTTCCGGAAGGCCTCCCAGTGGTTGGTTCTTCCCCAAATAGTCAGCTTGGTGCTTCAGTTCTTCGGTAAATAGTTAGTCTCGCATAGGAGATTCTGTTGCTGCCTTCAAGATAAGTGGCGAGCTCTCCGTAGGCTTGGGTCCGAGGACCATGCAAGACCTAGGCACAGGTGCTGCCTTCATCAGTAGTGGCTAGCTCTCCGTAGGCTTGGGTCCGAGGACCATGCAGGACCTAGGCACAGGTGCTGCCTTCATCAGTGGTGGCTAGCTCTCCGTAGGCTTGGGTCCGAGGACCATGCAAGGCCTAGGCACAGGTGCTGCCTTCAAGATAAGTGGCTAGCTCTCCGTAGGCTTGGGTCCGAGGACCATGCAAGACCTAGGCACAGGTGCTGCCTTCATAAGTAGTGGCTAGCTCTCCGTAGGCTTGGGTCCGAGGACCATGCAAGACCTAGGCACAGGTGCTGCCTTCATAAGTCGTGGCTAGCTCTCCGTAGGCTTGGGTCCGAGGACCATGCAAGACCTAGGCACAGGTGCTGCCTTCATAAGTAGTGGCTAGCTCTCCGTAGGCTTGGGTCCGAGGACCATGCAAGGCCTAGGCACAGGTGCTGCCTTCATAAGTAGTGGCTAGCTCTCCGTAGGCTTGGGTCCGGGGACCATGCAAGACCTAGGCACAGGTGCTGCCTTCATAAGTAGTGGCTAGTTTCCCCATAGGCCTGAGTCCGAGGACCATGCAGAGCCTTGGTTCTGTCTAACACTTGATCTTCTGAAGTAGTTAGTTTCCCCATAGGCCTGAGTCCGAGGACTATGCAGTTCCCTGGTTCTGTCTAACTCTTAAGCTTTCTGAAGCAGTTAGTTTCCCCATAGGACTGGGTTCGTGGACCATGCAGTTCCTTGGTTCTGTCTAAAGCTTAGCATTCTTAAGTAGCTAGTTTCCCCGGGGGAATGAGTCCGAGGACCATGCAGAGCCTTGGTTCTGTCTAACACTTTTTAGTAGGAGCTCGTCCTCGGATCCGAGAGTTTTGCTTTTGGTGTAACGATGTCCACGGGCCGTTTGTTGGGGGTTGTTTTTCTTCAGGTCGGATCGTGACCTCACACGTGACGTTGACCTCGCCTCTAGTTCGTGTTCTTCATCTTCTTGGTTTACGAGGCGTCGCTTGGCCTTCCGCGCTCTGTGTTTGACGCTTCGGTGCCCGTAACGCGCCTTCATTAATGCCTTCGTGGATTAACGCGAATCCGGCGGTTGGCAAGCCCCTTGGAATTGGGTGAGCATTAACTTCTTTTGACAATTCTTCCTTCGAATTCTGCATGGCTCAACTCCCACCAGTTTTCGCCTTCTATATAAGGCGTTCTTGGGGGAATGTTTCTCCTCATTCCATGGACCTTCCACCACAACCAGAAATACGTCCTTCCGCTTCTCTAAGCCCCTTTGACACCACCGCCAGGATTGTGACCAAAGTTGGGAGATATGGAATCGAGGGCCGCTGTGGCCGCAGCCCCCACTGGGCTTCCGGCGCAGCAGAGTCCAGGCGTAACACTGGCAGTGCCTTGTATGGTGGCCAGGTGGGACGTTGTTGAAGCACCTAACGTCTCTCCCCGGGGCGCATCTCCGGTGGAGGAGACACGCGAACTCATGTCATGGCTAGCGCCTGAGTGTTGCCGTCTCCAACGGCCGGCGCTCGGGAGGATTGGAGAGCATCAAGGAAACATCACGGGGGGGGGACACTCCGGTGCCCCTGCATCTGCTCCTCGCTTTGTTCAAGCTTCCGCCTTGAAGCGAGCCAGCCTCAGCCCCCTTCCCTGCTTTTATTGTCAAGTTCTCCCATTCTCTTGATGCCAATAAAAGCACGGGTTGACACTTCTCCCTCCCCCTAGCTAGTTGTAGAATCGGACCGCCTGAGCCTCCGATTGTAGGATTAGTTTGTAATAAAGCTTGTAAAACAAGCCTGCCTGAGCCTCTGATTGTATCTTGTAATCTTCTTTTATGGAATAATAAAGAACTTCTTTTATTTGCTGTTGAGTCTTCTCTTTTTTTTTTTTGCTGCAGAATTTCTTCTTTCTTCTTCTTTCTTTTTGCACCGCCACCTTTTTGCGTAGCATTTGCTTTGAGACGACCGCCGGTCGCGCCGGTCAGCGCACTAACCCTCCCCACAGACGGCGCCAATTGTAGGGGCTCCTTTTTCGGAGGGCACCCCCGACAATACATTTGTAGAGAGTGGGTTGAAGGGCTTGGCTCCGGCCGGCTCCTCGCCGGTCCTCCGGGATCTTTTCCTTAGCTTTTCTTCATTTGGGGTTGCTCCTCGGCTGGGGCCCGAGAGGGGCCCCCCGCCACGAGTGGGGTTCTTTGCCTTATATACTCCCTTTTTGTTGATCCTGGCCTTACAGCTGTTGGCCATCCAGGCCCCTGCTTCTGAACTTGTCCCCTCAGACACGTTCTCCCCCATGCTGAGGGCTTCATCTCCCCAGGTTGCGCCGCTCAGAGGTCTTGTCATCATTAATGCGGCCTGGGGAGCCAGACGAATTCATTGACTGCAGATGTGACTGCCTTCCCTGGGCTTGTCCCCTACCCTGAGTTAGACTAGGTATGCCGAGGAAGGGAGTATCCTCGGCATGCATCCAAAAAGGGGCTGAAAACCCTTCAAATAACTGTCCGGGACGATTGTCCCTCCTCGGCTTGGGCCTTGGGCCAGCCGAAAGGTGGGCCGGGGCTCCCAGGCCTACGAGCCCACAATACACGGGCCCCACACTAACTATACCTGTTACAGTTGCTTCTGCAGAAAGAAGTTTTTCAAAATTAAAATTAATAAAATCCTATTTAAGATCAACTATGTCACAAGAAAGATTAAGTGGATTAACCATATTATCAATTGAAAAGGAAATGTTAGCGGAACTTGAATGCAAAAATTTAATTAGTAATTTTGCCTCTCAAAAAGCAAGAAAAATAAATTTTAATTGAAAAAAAATATAAATTTATAATTAAATATAATAAAAGGCCCCGTATAAAGCTTTCGCCTAGGGCCCCCAAATTCGTTGAGCTGGCCCTACGCAGGAGTTTTGTAATCCATTACACACCTCTGATGCATTTTCTACTTGTTTAATTTGTGATTAAGTACATATTGGTTAATGTCTTTTTTTTTTTTTCCAAAAACCCACGAAAAAAAGATAGCCCAATTATTTTAGGACTCATTATTTCTTTCTTTTGTTTTATTTGCCCCAAACCTGTGTAGCTTTAATGGGAAATTTTGAAGGAGTGTAGTATTGATTGGGATTTGGGTCCGGTGCAATACCCAATTACTCTTGTGGGGGAGTATTTGTTCCAAGCCCGCAAGCATTTTGTCCGCTTTGGGGCCAAATCCTGCGGTCCTGATCAGATAGACCTTTTAATTAAGTTATTATCCACATAAATTTTCTTGTTTAATAGATGAAGGGTCTCTTAAACCTTGCGCATAAAATGCTAAGCTACATTATAATTGCAGATCAAAACATTGATGCCCTTTGCACTTAGAAAGATCTGGTTGGCCGTTGGCAATTTGAGGAAGAAATGGGAAACTAATTTAAATTGGTAAGAGTAAGCAACGATTTTAACTTTTAAGCACAATGTTTTTGCATTTCTTGGTACTTTCAAAACATTTACAAAGCTTTTACATATTCCCGTACAGCATATACCTGGGGACACATTATGATAATGATCAAACAATGAAACGAACATAGTACTAAAATTTATTTTATACAATCAGAATTTAAGGCCTATGTTTATATTAATTACTATACTATATAGGGACCAAGATCACAATTTAGCCAGAAATCTCAACAGACTTGACATCAGACTTCTTCACCTCCACCTTAGGAATCGTCACAGTGAGAACCCCATTCTCCATTGCAGCCTTAATTTGATCCATCTTACCATTTTCAGGAAGCCTAAACCTCCTCAAGAACTTGCCGCTACTACGCTCCACTCTATGCCACGTCTCTTTCTTCTCTTCCTTCTCCACTTTCCTCTCTCCGCTTATCTGGAGCACTCTGTCATCTTCAACTTCGACCTTTACTTCCTCTTTCTTAAGCCCTGGAATATCAGCTTTGAACACATGGGCTTCTGGGTTCTCCTTCCAATCCACGCGGGTATTAACCAAAGCAGAAGTTTCTCCTAAGGACTGAGATTCAGGTGAGAATGGGAAATCCTTAAAAGGGTCCCAAATCTCAAGCGAGAATGGGTCCAAGATGTTGGTTCGGCGGCTACCAAAGAAGCTTGGAATCAGTGACATCTTAATTAAGAGCTAGAATAGAGAGAAAACCTTTGAAGAAGTGGTTGTTTGTTGGGAATGCTTACAATGACACTTGCGAATTCTGACTGGTTTGAGAGAGAACAACGTGGTAGTGAATTTATAGGTTCGTGGGGATTCTTCGAATATTTTCTTGGGAGTTCTGGTTGTTGTTAGTCTTCTTTGTCTATCTTGACAAACTTTCGGGCCTGCTCTAATTTTTTAGACGAACATTCTAGTATCTTTGCGGACCTTCTGTGGATCTGGCCTACTTGGGTATTTCCTTGCGTTATTGATTCATGTAATTTTAATAGAAGGCTGATTTTTTTTTTTTTTTGGGGTAAATAAGACTGATTCGTGTATTGGGCCTCTCTACAATTGTAGAATGCGCTTAAACGGATTTGGCAACATATTTAAACCCAACCAAGATTATAAAATATGTATATCTAATTTTTTTTTTTTTTTTTGGGAGGGGTGGTATTAACATTGGCCTAAACGAAATGTTTGTCAATATCTGAATATGCAATTTAATTCTTGTAAATTTTAAAAGCACTAAAATTTTAATCAGCACAAAATATATGGATCGTTTTGAAAACAATGTAATTTGTCGTAAAAGTGGTATTTATTAAAACAATAATTTAAGAATACAAAACTTATCACTTTTTTTGCATCTGCTATTACAACTTGTTGTGATTGTTACATAATAAAATTTGTTTCAGTGTTGGGCACATATAAAATGATGTTGCTTCAATAAACTGTTATTATTATTATTATTTTTTTTTATTTTTTTTTTTTACGCATGTTCCAATTGAAACTTAACACCTTAATATATATATATATAATCAATTCCATAATTTTTTTTTTTTTTTTTTTGGTTTCTCAAAAAAAAAAAAAAAATTCCATAATTTTTTTTAAGGACTCTAGATTCATAATGAATAAAAGTAAGGAGAAGTAATAGAAGTAAACTAAAGTATATTTGAGTAATTTACTAATGAAGTTGTATATTTGAGGGGGCGTAAATGAGTTGAGTTGAGTGTGGGGGCCTTTTCTGCTATGTTGGGCTGGGCTGCCCTCTTGGGATCGTAGGCCCAAATGTTCTGGGTTGCGGGAGTCGAGACCGGGCCAAATGGAATTCAACTTGGCCGGGCTTGTGCACGAACTGTGCCTCGTCTGCCAGGGGGCGCTTTTACCGCGGGCTGAGTTGACTCGGAGATGAGCTCACGGCAAGCAGAGCCCTTTAGAGAAAAAAGTGCTTACGGCAGGCATAGCTGTTTCAGAAAAGTGCTTACGGCAGGCAGATATTACTGATGAACATAAACATATACTCTGGAATGACCAGATAACTTTCTTAATGGAAAATGATAAAATAATTCACAACCATAATGACACTTAACAAAAATAGTGATGAGAATGGCTATAGAAATTAATCAAAGGACATGGAAATAATTTGGTTTCGTCCGCGGGGCAAAACCAAATAGGAAGAACACCTCTTCTCAACGCAACTAACTTCCGAGGAAAAAGGAAATCCTGCCGTGAAGTTAATGGGTTTGAGGGAAGTGGACCCAAGTGATCAATACCCTAACTGAATATGGAAGAGGACAAGGATCCGAGAGGGAGAGAAGGGAAGAAACCTATCGGTGCATGCCGCTAGCTCTCACTCTTTTTGTTTCTATCTTTCCTTCCTTGGTTTTCTTTCTTTTTCCTTTTTCTTAGTGATTTCCCACCCTTAGTGTTTTTGGTTTATGCCTCCCCTGTTTTGCTAAGTGTATTACAGAGTATCTCTTTTGTTTTTCTGTGTTGCCTTTTACACTTCTCCTCCTACTTTTTTCTTTTTTTCGTTCACGGCAGAGGCTCCCATTTTATAGTGCCTGCCGTGGACGGATTTTACTATTCTGCCCTCCAACCGTTTTTGTCTGGTCTGAGAGTACTTGCCGACATTACTGTTCCGTCTGTGGTTCCCCTGCCTACGGGTACAGACATTTTTTGTCCGTTAGTCTGCCGCGGCATTCCTGCCGCGGTGACGCTTCCTCTCTCTCTATCCCTCGTGGCATGCACCTATTGGTTCCAACTCAGCATTGCCTCTTTCGGGTGGTATGTCATCCCAGCAGGACGTATCCCCGAAAGAGTCTGGGCAGGAACCTTAAAATAAGCCTTCCCCTCTCCCCACCTCCAAACCGTGCCCTCTTACCTCTGACCCATGACCTCACCATGTCCTGTATTGGCTGGGTACAGGCTGGTGGTGCCTGGGCCTTGCGCGTGTTTGCGTCTGAATCCTGCTTGCTGTTCATGCATTTGCCGTGGAGTGAAGACTTTTCTTGCCTGCCGCCCGTTTCTGGCTTTTCACAGGTTGCTATTCTGATTTCCCGCTCCCTCAGGATCTGGGCTTTTACCCAGTGTTTGGGCTTTGTTTTCTTTTCAGCCCAATCCGTTTAAGTGCCTTTGCTTTCTTTCCGCGTGGCTTTTCCTGCCGCGGTGATTTCTTCCTACTGGGCCTTTTTTTAGGCCTGCCATTCCAATTCTTTCCCCCAGTTGGCCCAATCAATGGTGGCCACTGGTGTCCTTGCATATGGGCTTTCATGCCCTTTTTTTTCCTTGGGCCTCTCCGGCCCGTTTCTTTGGACATCCTTGGTCCATTCATTACTTCGCATCCCATGGGCTTTTACTAACTCAATTGGGCTTCCCCGGCCCAATTTCCTCATTCTCATCTTTAGGGTACATGGGTTTGCCATTATCCCCTACTTACTTTGCTTACTTTACTTTGGGCCTGCCGCAGCCCATTCTCTCATTTTTACAACACATACTCGCCCATGGGTGCCATTTTCTCTCTTTCCGGGCCTTTTTAGGTCCACTTACTTCCTCAAGACCCATTCATTTGTATTGATGGGCCTGTGATCCATTGTTCCTGCCGCTTGGGCCCAATGGTTTTTATTTTTACTTGGTCTGCTGCCCGCGTTGCTGGGTTGGGCTACCCTTGTCTACTTCGAAGAAATGACCATAATTTTTTTTTTTTTTTTTTGGTTTCTCAAAAAAAAAAAAAAAATTCCATAATTTTTTTTAAGGACTCTAGATTCATAATGAATAAAAGTAAGGAGAAGTAATAGAAGTAAACTAAAGTATATTTGAGTAATTTACTAATGAAGTTGTATATTTGAGGGGGCGTAAATGAGTTGAGTTGAGTATTAAAAGTTTAGGAGTGATTTATATAATTTTCTTTAGAACATGAGCAAGTTTGAGAACACCATCAAGCTAAAATACATATTCAAGTTTAATTCATTTTCTTGTCAAAGAAGTTTGAGTTTACTCACAAACTATTGGATTAACTTATTCTTTTTTCATATAGTAAATACCTGAACTAAAATTTTGTACCGCCTTCACAATTCTATAATAATAACTAATAATAATCACCATTGGTGAGTGTGGTGCATTGATAGGAAGCACTCGAAAAGACCCATCACTTCAAACCAAGCTTGACCTATATACTTCCTAATATGAAAAAAGTCATGGTAATATCCTTGACTAGTAGCACACTTTGCTTTGCACTGGTGGTAACTATGAGCTTACCCAAAAGCCTAAGTGGCAATATTTCGTGGGGCATGGGGCAATGATTACACATGCGAGCACTTTTTTTTGTTAAAAAAAAAAATCATAAATAATATATTATATTATATCATATTAAAGTCAATGCATAATCAGTACTCAAATTTGTTTTTAATTGTTGTTTAATTTTGCTTTATATGTCCAATTTAATTTTTTTTATTTGGATGCCAAGTGAGTCATTCATAATACTAAATGCAAAAGCAAAGATGACCACTTCACTCACCTAGGTAAGACTACTTTATCATTGCTTCAATTAAGTGTTTGTGTAAGCATAGGTTACAACCTAGTTAAAGTTAAAATTACATTATTTGAGTTCATGAGATAGACTAATTTTTGTTTGTAAACTTATATAAATTAGATTTACCTAGTACTATAAAAAATTATAGTCCTTATTCCAATTAACGCTTGTTATTTTAGTCCTTTCCGTTAGCCAACAGACAGAAATAGCTAACGTGGCTAACGGATTGATTAAAATATTATTAAAAATCCAGCGTGGCACTCATCACCCATGCCACGTCAGAAAAAATAAATTAAAATAATATTAAAAAATTTATTTAGCATCCACATCAGCATATAATTAAAAAAATAATAATTTCTCAATTTAACAAAATAAAAAACAGAATTAAAAATTAAAAGTAACATGAATTAAGATTTGAATTTAATTTGAACAAGAACAACAAGAACACAGACCCAATTCAATATCATCAGTAAACCCAGCACATACCCAAATGTTAACAAACTCAAAATACCTAAATATGAACAAAATACCAAACCGATTTACAATCACAATATTAATCAATATTAACACACCCAAAATAAATAAATAAATTTAAACACATGGCTGCCATGCGTGGGTACATCTCCCAATTCCCAATTGCCAAGCACTAATCGATGGGTTGGATGCCACATGCAGGTTTTTAATTAGATTTTTTGGAAGAATAAGTTCTTCCCAAAGAACATTCATATGTTCTCTCTCTCTCTCTCTCTCTCTCTCTCTCTCTCTCTCACATAAGCCGATTTTCATTTATGGTATTTTAGTTTTCTGGGTTTGTTTTTTGGTGGTTGGTTCGGGTTTATGGATTTATGGTTCTTTGATCTTTCTCTTTTAACCTTAACTGATTGAGTGCTTGAGAATGGGACTTCGTCTAGATCGAATCTCAAACTTGGGCTCTCTTCAACAATGGAGCTTTATGGACCAGTGAAGGCGGCCAACCACGCCGAAATTGAAGACTTCGACACCTCCACTCGAAGACTCGGCTTCTCAGGTTCAAAATCTCAGATCTTCGGTCATGGTTTCAGTTTTATATGGGTTTGGGTTCTCAGTTTCATATGGGTTTGTTTGTATTGGGAAGTTGCAAGGATCAGTTAGGTTTGAAGGGATTTTGCTCTAATGGTCTTTGTTTGTTTCAAATTTTTCTAGTTCTGAAATTTATGGGTTAATTTGTTTTCTAGGTGATATTTGTGGGTTTGCTCTAGATCTGCTGTTGGGTTTATGTTTGTGTTCTTGCTGGAGATCAGTTTGTGTTTGGTTTAAGTTGATTTTGTGTTGGTTTCTCGGAAAAATGAGAAAATCTAGGTTTGAGTTGTGATTTTGTATATCTGGGTTTTGTAATTTGAGAAAATCTGGGTTTTTTGGTTTGAGAAAATCTAAGAAGATCTGCTGCTAGTTTTGTGTTTGTGTTCTTGCTGGAGATCGATTTGTATTTGTGTTTGTGTTCTTATGTTTGGTTGAAAAGAAAGGGCAAGAAAATGTGAGAAAATCTGGGCATGTGTTCTTATGTCTAAAATTTGGGTTTGTGTTCCTTAGTGTTCTTGTTGAAGATGAACACAGATCTGAATTGATATATTTTTTGGATTTTAATTTTGTTTTTTTGTTTTTTTTTTTACTTTTAATTTTTAATTCTGTTTTTTATTTTGTTAAATTGAGAAATTATTATTATTTAATTATATGCTGATGTGGATGCTAAATAAATTTTTTAATATTATTTTCATTTATTTTTTCTGACGTGGCATGGGTGATGAGTGCCACGCTGGATTTTTAATAATATTTTAATCAGTCCGTTAGCTACGTCAGCTATTTTCGTCTGTTGGCTGACGGAAAGGACTAAAATAACAAGCGTTAATTGGAATAGGAACTAAAAGTGGTAAAATAGAAATGTAGGGACCAACATAGAAATGACCCCAAAATGTAGAGATGAAAATTGCATTTACACCTTATTTATATCACATATCTTTCACACGACTATACTACTCTTCTATATCAAGCTATAGGAGAAATATATTTAAGTTTCTTCCTAAATTTGTGGTAAATAAATAAATATAAACAGCTGAGTTAAAATTCTTCATAAGGAGGACAAAGAAGAGCTGATGGTTCACTAGTCCTTCGCTTCACAGCTTATAAGGCAGAAAGTGGAGGAAGTTCTCTTCGATGTGGGACAGCAAAAAAGCCAAAGGCTACGAGGACACCCTTGGCCTAGAGCTAAAAATGCACCCACAAAGTTGATTTACAACTATAGATATTAGAGATATACAAACACCAACAAATTAAACTTTTCACCCGTCGTATGATGCTTTATTCATAGATTTGCATGTTAGCATACATAAAATTTCCATTTCAGCACTTTGAACAAAATTTGTTCCCTCTAGTTAATGCCTGTGAAGATCTAAGGAAACTAATTAAGATGACGTGTGGGAGATACTACTTCTCCCAGATCCTGCAGTCCTGATCAGATAAGACCCTTTTATTGAGGTAATATCCACATAATTTTTCTTGTTTAATAGACGAAGAGTCTTTTATACCTTGCGCATAAAATGCTAAGCTACATTATGCATGATTGCTGATCAAAATGTTGATGCCCTTTGCACTTAGAAAGATCTGGTTGACCGTTGGCAAGTTGAGGAAGAAAGGAAATCTAATTAAAACTGTTAAGAGTAAGCACCAATTTTAAGCACAATATTTTTGCATTCCTTAGTACTTTCAAAACATTACAAAGTTTTTACATATTCCCCGTACAGCATTTACTTGAGAGGACAAGTCATGAAAATTATCTAACAATGTAACAACAAACTAAAATTTATTTTATGCAATTAGAATTTAAGGCCTATGTTTATATTAACTATGCTATATAGGGACCAAATCACAATTTAGCCAGAAATCTCAATGGATTTGACATCAGGCTTCTTCCCCTCCACCTTAGGAACAGTCACAGTGAGAACACCATTCTCCATGGAAGCCTTAATCTCATCCATCTTTGCATTCTCAGGAAGCCTAAACCTCCTCAAGAACTTGCCGCTGCTGCGCTTCACTCTATGCCACGTGTCTTTCTTATCTTCCTTCTCCATTTTCCTCTCTCCGCTTATTGGAGCACTCTGTCATCTTCAACTTCAACCTTCCACTTCCTCTTTGTTGAGCCCAGGAAGATCAGCTTTGAACAAATGGGCTTCTCGGGTCTACTTCCAATCCACGCAGGTGTTAACCAAAGCAGAATTTTCTTTTGCAAACTGAGATTCCGATGAGAATAGAAAATCCTTAAAAGGGTCCCAAATCTCGAGTGAGAATGGGTCTGAGATGTTGCTTCGGCGGCTACCAAAGAAGCTTGGAATTAGCGACATCTTAACTAGGAACTATAGTACAGAGAAAACGTTTGAAGTTTGAAGTAGTTGTTTGTTGGGATGCTTACAATGACACACGATTTCTGACTGGTCTGATAGATTACAGAGTGGTAGCGAAATTTATAGGATCGTGGAGGATTCTTCCGGTATTTTCTCAGGAGTTCTAGTTATTAGTCTTCTCTGTTTTTCTTGACAAACTTTCTGGTCAGTTCTAATTTTCCAAACGAACGTTCTAGTATGATCTTTGCAGACCTTCTGTGGATCTGGCCTACTTGGGTATTTCCTTGCGTTACTGATTCATGTATTGGGCCTCTGTACAATTGCGCTTACACAGATTTGGCAACATATTTTAACCCAACCAAGATAATATATATATTGGGAGGGGTGGTATTAACTGATTAACATGGGCTAAACGAAATGTGTGTCAATATCTGTATATGCAAATATTAATTCTTGTAACTTTTAAAAGCACCAAAATTTTAATCAGCGTAAAATAATGGAGAAAATTCTTGTATTTGATGATCTCATAAGACCGTTTCATATAATATTTACTCAAAATAATGGATCATTTCGAAAACAACTTAATTCATCGTAAAAGTGATATTTATCAAAACAATAATTTAAGGAGAAAAAAGTTCTCACTTTTTTGCATCTGCTGTTATTACAACTTGTTGTGATTGTTACACAATAAAATTTGTATCAATAGTTAACCCATGTAAAATGATGTTACTTCAATTGAAACTATTTTATTTTAGACATGCTCCAATTGAAACTTAACACCTTAATAAGTTGTGACAAAATTTATGTATCTAACATTGTTATTATTAAAAGTTGAGGGGCAGCAAATCAAGGAAGAAGGAAAAATCATAATTGGCATGGAAATGTATATATATACACACACACACACACTTCACACAAACACACAGTCAGTTCCATAATTTTTTTGAGGACTCTAGATCAGTAATGAATAAAAGTAGGGAGAAGTGACAAAAGTAGACTAAGGTATATTTGAGTAATTTACTAATGAAGTTGTATATTTGTGGGGTTGTAAATGAGTTGAGTTGAGTATTTAAAGTTGAGTAGAGTTTATGCACAAATTCTTTGATTAATTTTTTTTTTTTTTCTATATAGTAAACACCTTAACTAAAATTTTGAAAAGACCCATAACTTCAAACCAAGTGCCAAGAGATTGTGGGTTCGAGTAGTAGCACCTTACTTTGCACTAGTGGTAACCGTGGGCTTACCCAAAAGCCTAAGTAGCAATGTATCATGGAGCGTGGGACAATGATTACACATGGAAGCCCTCTTATTTTTGTTCTAAGAAAAAATCATATATAATATAATATATTATATTGAAGTCGAAGCACAATCTTTATTTAATTTTTTTAATTGTTGTCTAATTTTGCTTTACATGTTCAATTTAATTTTCTTTATTTGGATGCCAAATGAGTCGTTCATAATACTAAATGCGAAAGCAGAGATGACCCTTTCACTCACCTTGGTAAGACTACTATATTGTTGCTTCAATTAAATGTTTGTGTAAGCATTGGTTACAACCTAGTTAAAGTTAAAATTACATTATTTAAGTTCATGAGATAGACTAATTTCATTTGCAAACTTATAAAAATTAGATTTACCTAATGCTATAAAAAATTTATATAATTATTTACTACAAAATAAAATGTTTTATATTATCAATAAATTACAAATAATAAGTTAACATATTATGAACATATATATATATATATATATATATATATATGTAGGGTCTCTTTTTGTAGCCCAAGCCCAAAAGGTATGGATTAGGAGCCCAATGAACCCAAGACAATGAATTTCTAAAGCGTGGGTGAAAGAGCTGGGCTGGACGTGAATTAGACAATAGTTAATTATGGTATTTAGGATGAACTAACATAAAAACACACTTCAAAATCTCAACAAATGGATGTCCGAAGAGGCATATTATTGAATGGAAGATAATTACAACTCTTAAAGCTACAGTAGAGTTATTCTCTCTTTTCTCTTTTTCTTTTCTTTTTTTTTTAATTTTTTTTTATCAGAGGCATCTTCTCTTTATATAGCACCCACTCTCATCATCTTCATCGTCCACTTGTTCTTCATCTGAGCGCCCACTTGAGTACATGTCTCATCAGGTATCTTCTTTAACTCTCTGTGAGTGGTGGTAGCTGAGATTATACTGTTCAGGGGTCTTCTCCACATTAATGCGGCCAGAAAAGCAGTTGCAATGCATTTAATGTGGTGGTTGCAGCTTGTCTTCTAGATATTTTTCCATTCCTATCATCTCCACAAGTGCCTGAAGCCTGCCTTTATCATCAAAGTCATTAGAAAGGTTACTTGAACCTCCCAGGTGTCTGTCCGACCAAGGCTCTTTGTATCCGAGGAGAATGGTCTCTTCGGACCATTGATGATCTCTTCGGACTACCCCCTCGTTTGCCTCCAGATATATTTCTTAAACATGGACTCCTTCTTGAACACTTTCCTCTCTTCGGACATACAGTAGTCTTCAAATAGGGCCCTAGGCACAATATATTAGGTTGGGCTTTCACCCCCCACAATAACCCCTCAAAATTTTAGTTTTTCCCTCGCATCCGAGGAGAAAAAATAGGATTTTGACTTGTCACGAAATGGCAGTTTGAAACAACAAAATATCTGAACTTACACGCATGTGGGCATAGATGCAAGTGCCTCATAAATGCTGCTGTCGTTTCAGTATTCCCAAAGCACTATCAATTACTCCAAGCGGCGTTTTGTCTTTGGTATCCAACGGTAGGTTATTGATCCAACGAACATGATTCCTCCTCAGAATTTGGGCGGGATGACACCTGCTCCTTCGCTTGTCCCCATATAAAGCCTCAAAATAGGTTATTTCTCCTTCACTTCGCAAATTCTTAGAGCACCCAACGAACTTAAGCACCCGAATCCTCCAAGCTCTTCCAATCACCGATCCTAGCCCCCCACATAGTCTGTAAGAATTTTTCTGCGAGTTCAAGGATCATTCTCCGATTTAATTTGCGTAAGTTTCGAACTCTCTAAACCTCTCATCACCTCTTCGGCCAACCTCCTCGGCCTTCGAATAATCACTCCCCGGTCACTTCGTTTAGTACTTCCTTCTTTCTGTTTAATTGCGATGGGTAAATTCCAGTATATGGTGGATAGCCCCGCCTAGTTGGAGGAATTTAGGGCCACATATCGCATACCTCAAGATGTGGGTCTGAAGTATTGCTCTCCGGAAAGAATACTAACAGATCGAAAGACGGGCGAAGTTGTCATCCCCATCATCGCCTTTCTAGAAGGGGGGATGACTATCCCCATGGACCCCATCACCAGTAGTTACCTCCGAAACCATAGGCCTAGTCCTGAAAAGTGTGCGCCTAATGTCTTTAGGATCTTAGGAGCAGCTGATGATCTAAACCGTCACCTAGGATTAGGACTCACCTGGCTCGACGTGGTACACATGTACGAGTGTCATAGCCAGCAAGGGACGAGATATTATCTTAAATCCCGGTCCGACGTTATTAGGCTCCTCTCCTGCCTTCCCAAGTCTAACAAAGGGATGAAAAACGACTGTGTGATCGTCTCAGGCGCATGGCATGACGGTGTTCATTGCCCGACCAAGCCAGGAGAGCCAGGTGGGACATGCTAGATTTAGGTTCACTAACAGTAGGTTTAGGATCTTCGTCTTTTAACAATTCTTTCTTCTCTTTATATTATTATTTTCAAGTTTCTGACTAAGTTCTGCTGTGATGTTTAACAGATAAAGACCACGTTTCTCCTCAACTCAGCCTCACAAACACTACCGCGCTTAACTATCTACTAAGATCAGAAATCTTTGTAAGTGAGGACGGGCAGCTCCGGTCGGTTCCTCTTATTATTGGGTACACAGTGAAGCCGAAGGATTTTCAGCCGATCGGCAACGCGATAACACAGGGAGATTATCGTCTCAACCGCATAGACGTTGCTCGGAAAGGCTTTTTAGCACCGTACGATCTTGTACCTGTGCCACATCCCAATCCACAGGCTGTACCCCTGCTCCTCCAGCCAATTCAGCATGTTCCCCTCGGACCAGAAGCAGGGAGGTGAAAGAGTTGCTTCTTCAACCCCTTCGTTTGACGAGCAAATTAACGAGTTCAAGTTTGAAGGAGAGGCTTCAGGATGGGTTCAAGTGATACAAGTTTCTGACGTCGAGGAGGAGATTGACAGGCAGTCTAGTGTTCGTCCTCCTATTTTGACAACTGCTTTTCCGGAAGACTCTTCGGAGGAAGAAGATATGGCGGATTTAAGGAGCCTAATGAATAACAGAGGCAAGAAAGCTGAACCTAAAGGGACCGGTACGTCCCAACTACCTGTGAGTCTTCCTCCAGCACCTCCTCAGGCTCCTCTGGATCTCGGCGCCAAGCAATTGCCAGATCCAAAGAAGAAAAGGCCCCTTATTGAGAATGAAGCACGAGAGGTAGCGCCTCAGAAAGGGGCCAAGTAGCAAAAGGTGGCTAAAGATCCCCGGAATAAGAGGGCCTCATCTACTTAGAGCCGAGATGACCCTCATGTTGCTGATGTGCGCCGAGGGCATCGCACATGGTCTCCCAAGCTGGAACTGGACGGTGCTCCTATTCTTTGGGATACCTCCCTTAGAAACTACGGTGGGGGTAGGGCAGGTGTTGTTGCTGAGGCTTTGGAGCAGCCCCTTCTCCTTCCAAAGGACATGGACTGCTATCGGCGCTTCAACCAATATGAGCTCTTCCTATCTCTTAAGAGGGATATAGCCATAGTAAGTGAACTGGTTCGCTTAATTAAGGTGCTGATTTTTACTTACCCCTTTTCTTTACTCTGTTGAAAATCCTTGGTATGTAGATCACTCAGCAAGTATATGTGGCCGAGGAGTGGAACAAGAAGTCCTATCTTGAAACCTAAGCAGTAGCCCAATCTCAATCGGAGGTAGAAAAATCTCTGGGCAGCCTGAGGGAGGATTATTCTCTGCTGTCCGAGCAGTTGAAAGACATGACTAACCAGAGGAATAGCCTTGATGCTGGCCTCAAAAATGCAGAGAAGCAAGCCGAAGAGCAGCGTAAACTATTGAACATGACGGAGATCAACTTGGCAATAGAGAGGGAGTTGGTGAAAGGACTGAAGGCCGACCTTCAAAAAGCCAAGGAGAATGCCCGAAAATCCGAGCAGAACACTCAACTGGCCAAAGAGGCAATTAAGGCTGAAAGAAAAGCAGCCTATCAGCTGGGGGTGGATGAGACCCAAATCCAGCTTACTGAGCAATTTGCCTCGGTCAGTCAAAACTATTGCGATGTAACCTGGAAAAAGGCATTGGATGCTGCTGGAGTCCCTTCGGAATCTGATTTAAGACTATCTGGGAGTGTATACTACGACCCTGATATCCGAGAGCTCCCAGGGTCTGATCTCCCTCCTTCCACACAACTCCAAGAGGTTTCAGAGCAATTCTTGGTCAGCCAAGTTCCTTCAATCAACCTTGAGGCCTCCAAGGAGTTTGGTCGGCCTAGTGATCAGAGCAAGCCAGTTGAGGCTCCCAAGGATAAGGGTAAAGACTTGGGAGAAAAGAAAACCCTCCCAGACTCTAAGGACCAAGCCCCAGAAACTGCTGCAACTCAGTCCAGTCAGGCTGTTGATCCTTTGGTCCCTCAGAAGAAGGCTTAGACATTTAGGGGTTTCTATTTTGTACTTGTAATAATTTCTTCTGTTATGTAAGGATTTGTAAACTCTTTTCTCTTAGTCAATGAAACTGTTTCCCTTTCATTTCTTGTGTCTTCGTTGCATATCTTATAACTTATTATTGCTGCAAATAGCTGAACTTTGTAATTACTGTAATGTAGGTAAACTTAACCTCTATATCATGCAGGTGATGTAAATAACTAAAATTGGCACTAAAAAGAACAGTTTGTATAAAAATTACTAATCATCAATGAATGCAGCGAGCGATTATGGAAGTTTCACAGGTCTTTTCGAATATATACGGAGAATGTTACTACCCTGTGGCTTTGAATTAAACATAACCTAGGAGGCCCATTATAAGTTAGATATAACTTAAATACATTCTAGAATTTCAAGCATGGCTCACTTTGAGGTTATGTCTCAATAATAATAACTGTATGGGGGTGTTGACTAACATATGTCATCTGGTCCGAGGACCTCAATTACGGTTGAATAGAAGTTTAAACATTTAAGAGAAATGTAAATGAGTGCTAGTTAACTCAAATCATCTAGTCCGAGGATTACAGGCATGATTGGATTTAAGTTTAAACACTTAGAGAACCGTGAAGGAGTGTTAATTGACCCAAATCATCTGGTCCGAGGACTACAGGCATGATTGGATTTAAGTTTAAACACTTAGGAAAATTGTAATGGAGTGTTAACTAACCCAAATCATCTGGTCTAAGGACTACAGGCATGATTGGATTTAAGTTTAAACACTTAGAGAACCGTGAACGAGTGTTAACTAACCCAAATCATTTGGTCCGAGGACTACTGGCATGATTGGATTTAAGTTTAAACACTTAGGAAAATTGTAATGGAGTGTTAACTAACCCCAATCATCTGGTCCGAGGATTACAGGCATGATTGGATTTAAGTTTAAACACTTAGAGAACCGTGAACGAGTGTTAACTAACCCAAATCATCTGGTCCGAGGACTACAGGCATGATTGGGTTTAACTTTAAACACTTGAAAAGCTATAACGGAGTTTTAACTAACCCAAATCATCTGGTTCGAGGACTACACGAATGATTGGGTTTAAGTTTAAACACTTGAAGAGCTGTAACGGAGCGTTAACTAACCCAAATCATCTGGTCCGAGGACTACAGGCATGATTGGATTTAAGTTTAAACACTTGAGAGAATACTTCATATAACGAATTGGCACGTTGATTAAAGAAAAGATTCGATTAATAATAGTACCTCTTGAAGTTATTTACATTCCATAAGCGTGGTACTACATGACTATCCAAGTCTTCTAAGAAATACGCTCTAATGCCAGCTCCTGAAGTAATACGATATGGCCCTTCCCAATCGGGTCCTAATTTTTCCTAAGCTGGGTTCTTCGCAGTGCCCACAACTTTCCTCAGCACCAAATCACCAGGTTCTAGAGGCCTTAGCTTTACGTTGGCATTGTAGCCCTGCCTAAGCTTTTGTTGGTAATGTGCCAGCCGAACCATTACATTTTCCCTCCTTTCCTCAATCAGGTCCAAACTCCTCTCTAGCTGCTCATTGTTGCCGGTCGGACTGAATGAACTAGTTCTCAACGTTAGGAACTCGGTTTCCAAAGGTATGACAGCTTCAGCCCCATAGGTCATGGAGAAAGGGGTCTTTCCAGTAGATCTGCGAGGCGTAGTTCTGTACGCCCAAAGTACATGTGACAATTCCTCCACCCATTTGCCCTTCGCATCGTCTAGCCTCTTCTTTAAGCCATTTACTATGACCTTGTTGACAGCTTTTGCTTGCCCATTACCCTGGGGATAAGCAAGGGTGGAGTATCTGTTTATGATTCCCAGCTCACTACAATAACTCCTGAATGCTTTGCTATCGAACTGTAGGCTATTGTCCGAGATGAGAGTATAAGGAACCCCAAACCAAGTGACAATATTCTTCCACACAAACCTTTGCACATCTACGTCTCTGATGTTGGCCAGAGGTTCAGCTTCGACCCATTTGGTGAAATAGTCTGTGCCGACCAGAAGGTATTTCTTGTTTCCTGTAGTTTTCGGGAATGGTCCCACGATATCTAAGCCCCATTGGGTGAAAGGCCATGGGCTAGATAGCGGATTAAGAGTTCCCCTTGGTTGATGAATGTTTGGGGCAAATCACTGACATTGATCGCACTTTTTAACATACTCGTGGGCTTCTTTTTGCATGTTCGGCCACCAATAGCCTTGAGTGAGGGCTTGGTGAGCCAAGGATCTGCCTCCAGTGTGGCTCCCACAGATTCCCTCGTGTAATTCTTCTAGTAATAGCTCAGCCACTTCAGGATGCATGCATAACAAGTACGGTCCTGAATAGGAGCATTTGTATAGTTTCTGGTCCTCAGATAGCCAGAACCTAGTCGTCTTCCTCCGAATTTTGTTAGCTTCCTCCCTTTCTTCAGGAAAAATTTCTTCTTTCAAGAATTTAATTATAGGATCCATCCAACAGAGCCCGGTCCTGACTTGGTGAACTTGGACTACCTCTCTTCTTGCCTCGGTAGGCCCACGCAAGTCCTCGTCGACAATAACTCTTGGCAAATTTTGTGCCGAAGAGGTAGCGAGTGTGGCTAAAGAGTCAGCATGCGCGTTACCCCTTCTGGGGATGTGCAGCAAACTGAAAGACTCAAACTTCGATTGCAGACACTTAACTCGACTCAAGTATCGCTGCATTCTTTCATCCTTCGCCTAAAACTCACCTTGTACTTGGCCCACGATTAACCTTGAGTCCGAGAATAACTCCACTGCCTTTCCTCCCATTCTTCGGACCATAGCCATTCCCATCAGTAGGGTTTCATACTCCGCCTCATTATTTGTTGCCGAGAAATCTAGCCTTAACGACTTTTCAATGATGATCCTTTCGGGGGATATCAACACTAGCCGCACTCCAGAACCTTTCTGGTTCGCTGCACCATCCACGTACACTTCCCAATAGGAGAGGCTTTGTTGAGAAATCATGCCAACTGATTTTTCATCCATGTCCGACGTAGGCGTTACTTCTTCTAATTTGGGCTCCGTGAACTCGGCCACCAAATCCGCAAGGACCTGGCCTTTGACCGATGTGCAGGGCATATATTTAATATCGAAAGCCCCTAAGATCGTACCTCATTTAGCAATCCGTCCAGTGTAGTCAGCGCCCTAGAGTATAGCCTTGAGTGGGAGCTAAGTGAGGACAATGATCGTATGGGCCTGGAAATAGTGAGGTAGCTTTCGCGTACTAAGCACTACTGCTAGGATAGCCTTCTTCAGTGGCAAATAACGGATCTCGGCCTCGTGCAGCGACTTACTTACATCATAAACCGGTCTTTGCACACCACAATCTGATCGTATCAACACCAAGCTCACCGCATAGGGAGCTACAACAATGTAGGCAAACAATACTTCATCTAGCTCAGGACTGGACATGATTAGTGGCCGAGCTAGATAATCTTTAAGCTGCTGAAAGGCCAAAGCACATTCTTCAGTCCACTCGAATCCCTCCCTTCCACTTGTTGAGTAGAGAGAAGAAGGGCCGACACCTGTCTGCTGATCGAGAGATAAATCGATTCAGGGCAGTAGTCATTCCAGTCAGTTTCTGAACTTTCTTGGGATTCCGAGGAGCTTGTAAATTGTTGATGGCCTTTATCTGGTCAGGGTTAACCTCAATTCCCCTGTGAGTCACCATGTATCCCAAAAACTTGCCAGACCCCACACCGAATGAGCACTTGGAAGCATTTAGGCGCAGCTTGTACTTTCTAAGGACTTCAAAGGTACTTTCAAGGTCCTTCACATGCTCAGCAACAATCTTGCTTTTCACCACCATGTCATCTATATAAATCTCGATATTTCTACCTAGCTGTGGCTCAAACATCCTCGTCATCATTCTCTGATAGGTAGACCCCGCGTTTTTTAAGCCAAATGGCATCACCTTATAGTGGTAGTTACCAATAGGGGTGACGAAAGCAGTCTTCTCCTGGTCATCCAGAGCTAATGGTATCTGGTGGTAACCTTGGAAAGCATCCAGGAAGCTCATCCGAGGGTGGCCGACAGTGGCATCCACCAGCTGATCAATTTTCGGCATAGGGAATGGGTCTTTAGGGCAAGCCTTATTTAAATCGGTGAAGTCCACGCATACTCGCCATTTCCCACTCTTTTTCTTCACCACCACAGTATTTGCCAACCACTTAGAATAAAAAACCTCTTTAATAGCTCCAGCTTGTTTGAGTTTTGCTACCTCCTCTCTTACCGCGTCAGCATGTTCCTTGGACGGGCGCCGAGGAGGCTGCTTCTTAAGGTAATCAGTGAGTTGACTCTCAGATGGTGACAAACGAATTCCGGATCCACTCCTGGGGCTTCATAGGCATTTCAGGCAAACACGTCAAGGTTTCTCTTAAGGAACTCTATTAACTCTTCCCTCTCCCGAAGAGGCAGCTGAGATCCGACTTGAAAGAATTTTTTCGGATTGTCTTCGATGGTGACTTTTGTCAAATCTTCGCACCTAGCGCTCTCTTCGGGATCCTCGACGGGCAATTCCCGAGACTTTAACTGCTATAAACCCCTTCGGCCGTAGACGAGAACTCGGCTTCGGGCTCATGTTGGATGGCAGCCACTAAGCACTGTCGGGCTACAAACTAATCCCTTCGGATCTCATAAACTTGTCCTTCAGATGGGTACTTGACTTTCTGATGCAAAGTAGAGGAAACAGCCCCTAGTGTATGAAGCCAAGGTCTGGCTATGATTGCCGTGTAGGGCGAATACACGTCCACAACTATAAAATCCACCTCTACCACTTCAGAGCAGGTTTGCACAGGTAAGCGTATCTGGCCTTTCGGGGTGATAACCCTTCCTTCAAAACTCACAAGGGGGGAATTGTATGGCGTTAAGTCTTAAGGTTTTAGGCTTAGCCCTTTGTAGAGATCGGGGTACATTATCTCCACAGCACTACCCTGGTCCACCATCACCCTCTTCACATCATATCCCCCAATTCTGAGAGTAATTACTAAAGCATCGTTATAGGGTTGGATGGTCCCCATCTTATCCTCATCCGAGAACCCTATAACCAGCTGAGCACCTAACTTAGCTCTCTTCGGACCTTGGTCGAAATCCCCTACGGATGAACGGACAACCGACATAACCTTCGATGGCCAGGATCCTGTTCTTCCGGTGCGGCAAAGACGACGTTAATAGTTCCCAATAGAGGCTTTGACAGGTCATTCCCTCGGGATTCTGAGTTCATCTGACTTCCTCGGCCACTGGAGTGGTGCAAGAGGTGTTTTAATTTACCATCACGGACCAGTTGGTCCAAGTGATCCCACAGGCTTCTGCAATCCTCTGTGGTATGCTAATGGTCTTGATGGTACTGGCAGAAGAGATTATGATTACGCCTTTCAAGGTTCCCCACCATCTTGTTCGGCCACCTGAAGAATGGTTCATTCTTAATCTTTTCCAAAACTTGGTGTACTAGCTCTTTGAACACAGTATTGACTGCTTGAGGATTTGTTGATCCTGTCTGCCCAGTGAAATCTCTTCGTGGTTTACTGTTATTGTAACGGTTTGACCTGAAATCCCTCCTTTCTTGGGGGATAACCTTATCCTTCCCCTTCCCCTGCTGCTAATCTTCTTCAACTCTTTTATACTGTTCTATACGATCCATGAGCTGACGCATGTTAGTAACTGGTTTACCAGATAGGGACGTCCTTAAACCATGGTCAGTAGGAAGGCTGAGCTTGAACATGCTTAGGGCCATCACATCAGAGTTGCCCTCCGTATCATTAAACATCTCCCAGTACCTATTTGAATACGCCTTCTGGGTCTCACCCTCCTGCATGCTCAAAGATAGTAGTGAAGATAAGGGCCTGGCTACTCTTCGGCATGTGACAAAGCGGTTACCAAATGCCTGGGTGAGCTCTTTGAAGGAATTGATGGAGTTCGCTTTCAAGCTATCAAACCACCTCATTGCAACCGGCCTGAGACTGGAGGGGAAAACCTTACACATCAGAGCTTCATCTCTGGAGTAGACGGCCATCCTTTGATTGAAGTGACTCACATGTTCCACCGGATCGGTCTTACCATTATAGATGGTGAATGTCGGCTGATTAAAATGCTGAGGAAGTCTCGCCCCTTCAATCCTGCGCGTAAAAGGCGACCTAGAGATCTGATTCAAAGCCCTGCTCATAACATCATTCCCTACGCCTCTAGGTGATGGGCTCTTTGGTTGCCTTTCACGATGAGGCTCCTCCTCGTAGGAGAAGGATTCACTGACTGGTGTCCGAGACCTCTGCTTGTAAGTGACGTCTTGTTCGTCATCGGAATCCTCATCTGAATACGAAGAAATCTGCTTCCTCTTTGCATGGCGCAACTCCCTCTTTAGTTTTTCAACTTGTAGTTACAAATCCCGGTTCTTCTCTGCATGGGACACGTGACTTCTGCCATGTGACTGGCTTTGGCCAGTATGCACAGTGTATGCACTACCCTCACGATCTTGTCTCCTTTCTAAGTTAAGAAAAAGGTCAACGTGTTGGGATGCCCTAAATTCTGCTTGCTGTTGACCTCGTTTTGCCATCACCAACTGTTGTTTTCACCCCTGCACAAGCTCTCCCCACAGACAGCGCCAATTGTAGGGTCTCTTTTTGTAGCCCAAGCCCAAAAGGTATGGATTAGGAGCCCAATGAACCCAAGACAATGAATTTGTAGAGCGTGGGTGAAAGAGCTGGGCTGGACGTGAATTAGACAAGAGTTAATTATGGTATTTAGGGTGAACTAACATAAAAACACACTTCAAAATCTCAACAAATGGATGTCCGAAGAAGCATATTATTGAATGAAAGATGATTACAACTCTTAGAGCTACAGTAGAGTTATTCTCTCTTTTCTCTTTTTCTTTTCTTTCTTTTTTTTTTATTTTTATTTTTTTTTATTTTATCAGAGGCATCTTCTCTTTATATAGCACCCACTCCCATCATCTTCACCGTTCACTTGTTCTTCATCTAAGCGTCCACTTGAGTACATGTCCCATCAGGTATCTTCTTTAGCTCTATGTAAGTGGTGGTAGCTGAGATTATACTGTTCAGGGGTCTTCTCCACATTAATACGGCCAGAAAATCAGCTGCAGTGCATTTAATGTGGTGGTTACAGCTTGTCTTCTAGATATTTTTCCGTTCCTATCATCTCCACACGTGCCTGAAGCCTGCCTTTATCATCAAAGTCATTAGAAAGGTTACTTGAACCTCCCAAGTGTCTGTCCAACCAAGGCTCTTTGTATCCGAGGAGAATGGTCTCTTCGGACCATTGATGATCTCTTCAGACTACACTCTCGTTCGCCTCGAGATATATTTCTCAAACATGGACTCCTTCTTGAACACTTTCCTCTCTTCGGACATACAGTAGTCTTCAAATAGGGCCCTAGGCCCAATATATTAAGTTGGGCTTTCACCCCCCACAATATATATATATATATATTCAAATCTAGTATTTGAGCCTCATATTTGTGAGGTTGTTCACAAGCACTTGATTATGTTTGAGTTTAAGTTGTTTACTAAATAAAAAGTATAAACAATTTTTTTAAAGTTGAGTCTAAATTATTTATATATAGTTTGGTTCGTTTACAACCTCCACATTAGAGAGATACATACACTAACAAATGAACTTTCTCATTCATCATATAATTATAATCATACAATTGACATGTTGACGATATAATAAAAATGTCGTACTAAACGCATAAAACTCTCACTTTTTGCAAGGTCTGAAAGAGGTCATAGTAACCTTACCTCTAATTTGTTTTACAAATGCCAGTTCCCAAACTCGAGTAGGAAACCTACTACTACTTTTGCTAGCTGGATGACATTTGTTATCATATCAAGGCTCGACGTCAATATTGGCATAACATAGCATGTACAAGAAATTTCCATATCTTTAGTTTGAACAAAATTTGTTCACACTAGGTAATCCATGGGAGTTTGGGAAACAAAAATATATTGAGGGTAGAGAAACGTAAGAAGATGCGTTGAGGTGTCCCCTTAAAATTATGTTGGATGGGTAATCCTATCCTACATAATTAGTGGTAAGAGGTAAGGTAACCTACTAAATAGATGAAGAAGAGTCAATTAGCTTCCACATAAAAATGCTTATCTACTTTTAGATCTTAATTATTACGGTATTGAATAGATGAAGCCATAGAGAGGCTCACAGTCACTAGTCACAGCTCTTGCGGTTGTTTTTTTTTTTTTTTTTTTTGGGTATAGATCTTTTTATTAAGGTATCATCCGCAGATTTTTCTTGTTCTAAATTTTTAATAGTTGAAGAGTCTCATACCTTCCACATTAATAATAAAATAAATAAATAAATAAATAAAATGCTAAGATACATTTAGATGGTTAATCGGAACGTTGATGCGCTTTGATCTTGAAAGATCTGAAATTTGTTAGAATCCACAGAAGACTGATGGAATCATACACATTAAAGTATCTGGTTCGATGTTGTCAATTTGAGGAAGAAAGTGAAAACAAACTGAAGAGGGTCGAAAACATTTTAAGTAATCTGTTTTTACATTCTTTAGAACTTTCAAAACAAACCAAAGCGTTTACATACTCCCTGGACATGTAGTCGAGGACACATCATGACAATTATCAAACAAACATAAAACTAAAGACCTTCCGAGAACTATGCCTATTTATTTTCTGCAATCAAAATTTTTATTTTTGAAATCTTCTGCAATCACAGATTAAGGCACATGCTTATATATTAATTACTATGGCAATATAGATACCAAAATCACAATTTAGCCAGAAATCTCAATGGACTTGACATCAGGCTTCTTCACCTCCACCTTAGGAACCGTCACAGTGAGAACACCATTTTCCATTGAAGCCTTAATCTAATCCATCTTTGCATTCTCAGGAAGCCTAAACCTCCTCAAGAATTTGCCGCTGCTCCGCTCCACTCTATGCCACGTGTCTTTCTTCTCTTCCTTCTCCACCTTCCTCTCTTCGCTTATTTGCAACACTCTGTCATCTTCAAGTTCAACCTTCACCTCCTCTTTGTTGAGCCCAGGAAGATCAACTTTGAACACATGGGCTTCTGGGGTCTCCTTCCAATCCACGCGAGTGTCAACCAAGGCAGAAGTTTCTTTTGCAAACTGAGATTCAGATGAGAACGGGAAATCCTTAAATGGGTCCTAAATCTCGAGCGAAAATGGATCCAAGATGTTGCTTCGGCGGCTACCAAAGAAGCTTGGAATCAGCGACATCTTAGTTACTAACTATTGTTAAGAGAAAACTTTAGAAGTTGTTGTTTGATGGGAAAGCTTACAATGACACTTGCGACTTCAGATTGGTTTGGAAAGAGAGAATGTTTTGTGTATTTATAGGTTCTTGGAGGATTCTTCAAGTGTTTTCTCGCAAATTCTAGTAGTTGTTTGTCTCCTCTGGTCTCGTTCCCGAACTATATTGTTTTTCAATGAACTTTCTAGTTTCTCTAGCATCTTTGCGAACCTTCTGTTGGACCTAGCGAATCTAGCCCAGTGAGTAATTAGCTGTGCCACAATGCCCACAAATACCCATACGTATTGGACCTAATCCATTAGTCATCCAAAGTTTTGTGAACGCATTATTATTATTATCATTATTTTTTGAGAAAAAATCCGACCAACAAAAAAAAAATAAAACTTGGAAACTTATCAGACACTCTTGGTGCACAACGACTCGATATTTCCACCGTTCATATAAATAATAAATCCAACCACAAGTTTAACTAATATATATATTTTTTATACAAGATAACAATTCTACTTTTACTTGTGGAGTAACTATCGCACCAAAAGTGTGTGGTGGTACAAGTTTAACTAATATAATCTTCTATAACGTTTTTTTTTTTTTTTTTTTTTGAGAAACTAATCTTCTATAACGTGGAATACAAATAATTTTGGGAAATTATTTTGTACTTTCAGAGTACCATAAATTCGTACTTCATCCTTTCACATAAATAATAGGTCTCACTAATTAAATTCATGGTGGACCTACCATTCATGTGATAGGAGGGCATATGTATTTATGATACTCCGAGAGTACTTAATAATTTTCCAATAATCTTTACCACTTTTTGTGTTCCACTAATTACAAATTTGTCATGTGTTTTTTTTTTTTTTTTTTCATTTTAAACTTTAATTGTTTTATAAGGAAAGTTAAACAAATACATGGTAAGTTGTAATTGATGAAACATAAAGTAGAACAAAAAAATAATATAAAAAATTTATATTCTATAACGTGAGATCGACGTGAATTTAGTTCTTGAGCACTAAATAATTATTTTAAAAAAAACATATATTTTCTCTTCTCAATAGTTTGTATTTAACAAAATTTGAGTGCACGTGCATGAATATGTAACTCTATACAAAGTCATATTAATTCTTATAAATTGTTAAATATTGAAGTATTGAATGAAGACAAGTAACAGAATGCAAGGCTAGCTAGCACATAGCATCAACTAGAGCTATGTTGATGTGCTTGCCAATACGAGTTGTATCAGGTAGAAGTTTTGTAATCCATTACACACCTCTGGATAACTCTGATGTATTTTCTACTCGTTTAATTTGTACGATTAAGTACATATTGGTTAATGTCCTTTCTTTCTTTTTTTATACCAAAAATCCACGAAAAGGATAGCCCAATTATTTTAGGGCCCATTATTCCTTTCTTTTATTTTATTTGCCTCAAACCTGTGTAACTTTAATGGGAAATTTTGAAGGAGTGTACTGTGGTATTGAGATTTGAGATAAAAAAGGAGAATCTATTTTAGCTTACCTATGGTACTAGGATGCTGATTTTGAATAGGGGCTTGGACTTGGAGCACTTGCAAATTCCATGAACCTATCAGTAGTAGACCCACGTGCAAGCTACAAGCCCAGAAAATAACGCCCTAATAATTTGTTGTTTGTCTCCTAAGTTTAGATAAACAAGTTTATTAAAAAAAAAAAAAAAGTTTAGGTAAACCATGAAATCCATCTTAACTCATTTAATGCTAACTGACAAGATCCCTTTAGATTTATTTAGTTATTAAGGAATCCTTTCTTTATAACGAAGCACGTTTAGCTAATTAGGAGTTGTTTGTTATTGTTGTTTAAATAATAGTTTTTAGTGTTTAAACAATATTATATGTATTTTCACATACTTTTTCAACTACACGTATTTTTAAAAAATATAAATAATATTACTAGAATAACATTACCAAACTGACCCTAAATTATCCTACTTTGGAGTTAAACCAAATTGTTGCAGTGTCCAAAGAAACCGACTACACAAGGTTGTTATTCCTTCTAATGTCCAACAACTATAGGCCTTATTCACTGCTTAAAGTTGGATCATAGACGTTCCTTTGATCTTCTCTAGAGTCTTGACCAAATTAAAGCATTAAACAACAACCCATCTACCCCTACGAACCACATTTACCTTGCTAAGTCCCTTACTATTTAAAATATCAGATTACATAAAATAAAATATATAAAAAAAAGATTTAGAAGGGTGTGTATGTGTGTCTGATAGCACAAGTAGGGTTCTCTTTCTCTCCCTCACCATCTCATTCCTTTTATCCCAACCTTTTATATTGTAATTGTGATTTGTTATATTATAATGAAAGCATTGTTTTAAATTAGTGCGATTTTCTATGAATGGTAGTGTTTAAGTGAGCCTTCATAGTATAGCACTAGCCTTCATTTCTATGGCATTGAATTGAGTAGTGAATTTGACTTGGTCCTTTAACTTGGGTCGTTAGGCACAAAACATGTGGCAAAGGAACCAAATCAACCCTAACACATGGTTTAAAGTTTCTTTTCCACCTTTTGAGATTATGAAATAAAGTGCTGTATACATTATTGGCCTCTCAAAATTAGCCTCAATTCTAACACATGGTTTAAAGTTTCTTTTCCACCTTTTGAGATTATGAAATAAAGTTCTGTATACATTATTGGCCTCTCAAAATTAGCCTCAATTCTAACACATGGTTTAAAGTTTCTTTTCCACCTTTTGAGATTATGAAATAAAGTGTTGTATACATTATTGGCCTCTCAAAATTAGCCTCAATTCTTCATAATAGAATACCATAGAGAAAGTATTTGAAACATAATACCATAGATTGACTCTCTTTAATTTAGCCTTGATTTTTCGTGAATATATATATATATATATATATATATATATATATATATAATAGAATTTAAGCTTATGACATTCGTTCTAAGATATCAATTAGTTTTTGGTATATATGGAAATTTAAACACGAGATCTTTTATTTGATGATAAGTCATTTTACCAAGTGCGTTAATTGAAAACCCCACATAGAGGTTAATATTTCAAGAATTAGAAATTGAATATATTTCTTGAATTAACAGTCTTTTAGAGGATTGAACACTTTCATCAAACATTTATTGTGGGGCCAGCTATGTAAGGAGGTATTGGTGAATTTGTAGGAACTGGGCCTGCGGCCCAATGGCCCAATCCGAGGATGACAACCCGTTTGAGGATGATTTAATAAGGGCATGGTATGAATAATATAAGAAGAAGAGGTGAGGATTGCTCATGAAAGCCCAAAGTATGTCCGAGGATAAGATTCACCTCGGAATGACTGTCCGAGGTGGATGCAACTATCTTGTTACCACTGGAGGATCCACAAAATTGTATTGTAATTGAGAAACGGATATGGGATGGTGGAAGCAACAAATATCTTCTGACGCTGCTACCTCCACATTAAATGCTTCCCAGCTAACTCTCTGGTCTCATTAATGTGGAGGTGATGCCTGAACAGTGATCAAGCAGCCTTATGGTTACTAGTTGGAAATTCTGGGGGTGGTTAGATGGGACAGAAAGGAGTTCTCAGAATAGGATCTACACGTGTACGATGAAAACAAGGGAAAGAACGTGGTATATAACGTGAAAGAGGATGACATTAGAAAGACTTTTGGAAGCTGCACAAAAATCAGAGTCTTTTCTGTCGAGTAGAACTAGTTCTTTCTCCCACTCTCTAAAAATTTATTGTTTGGGCTTATTGGATCATTTTCCTTCATATTTTTGAGGGCCTTTCCAAATAGAGTCCCTACAATTGGCGCCGTCTGTGGGAAGAGCTTGATCTATTTGTAGGGAAAGGCAAGTGCAGCAGTCAAAATGGAAGGGGGAGCACTTCAACAGCCCATGGTGGACCCACAGCAGACAGATGTTAATCCACACTAGGCAGAGTCCAGGGGGTCTCAGCATACTATTCCATTGGTAGTCCATGAACAAAGGGGGGATCGCAAGGGAAGTGTGCGGACAACCCACACTGAGAGAAGTCATTCTTGGGGGAAAAGCCATATTTCCCATGTAAAGAACGACGAGGACATGCAACGTGAGATTAGCAAATCGAAAAGGCAACTACGACATGAGCGACGAAAGTGTAGGTCTCACCACTCCAAACAATCTTCTGAAGAGTCAGATGACACCAGTTATAGGCAGAGGTCAAGAACTCCGCCCAGCGAGTCTTTTTCCTATGACGAAGAGCACCACCGCAGAAAAGAGGAAAAGAGTCCACCTCGCCATGGCTTAGGGAATGATGCCCTGAACAAAGCGTTGAGTCAAGTTTCCAAATCGCCCTTTACGCGACGTATCGAGGATGCAAGTCTTCCAAATCGCCATGGCCGTTCATGCTAAGGACGAGGCCTTGATGTGTAAGGTCTTCCCATCTAGCCTGGGCCCAGTGGCGATGAGGTGGTTCAACGGTCTGAGAGCAAATTCCATAGGCTCCTTTGAGAAACTCACCCAAGCTTTTGGTGCCCACTTTATCACCTGCAGGAGGGTTGTTCAGCCATTGGGATCGTTATTGTCCATGTCTATGCGGGAGGGGGAAACCCTGAAGGCCTATTCTGATAGATACTGGAAAATGTTCAACGAGGTAGATGGAGCCTATAGTGACGTGGCCATCAATACCTTTAAGGAAGGCCTTCCAACCGAGCACGATCTGAGGAAATCTCTAAGTGGTAAACCTGTTACCAACGTGCGTCAGCTTATGGATCGGATTGATAAGTACAGAAGAGTAGAGGAGGATCAGATACAAGGTAAAGGAAAGTCTAAGGTAGTCCCTCAAGAGAGAAAGGATTTCAGGTCGGACTGGTATAACAACAACCGACCTCGGAGGGACTTTGGGGGACAATCAGGATCAGCTAATTCCCAGGTGGTTAATGCCGTGTTCCGAGAACCAGTGCAACGGGTCCTAGAAAAGATAAAAAATGAGCCATTCTTCAGATGGCCCAATAGGATGGCAGGGGATCCTGCGAAACGTAATCAAAACCTTTACTGCCAATATCACCAGGATCATGGACATACTACTGAAGATTGCAGAAATTTGTGGGACCATTTGGATCAGCTGGTCCGAGAAGGGAGGCTGACCCAGCTTCTGCATCATTCTAGTGGCTGAGGAAGCCAAACAGGTTCGACATTTAGGGGGGATGCTTCTTCAGGACCCCCCTTAGGTACGATACACGTTATATTTGTTGCCTCGGGTAGAACCGGATCTTGCCCCTCCAGGGTAATGTCTGTGTCTCATTGTTTGGATGAAGGATCCAGTTCAACGTCGAAGAGAACCAGATTGGATGCATCGCTGGTGTTGGGTTTTTCAGAGGAGGATAAGAGGGGAACTATACAGCCACATGATGACGCTTTGGTGGTTACACTTAGAATCGGGGGGTATGATGTGAGAAGGGTGATGATTGACGAGGGGAGCGCAGCCAAGGTGATGTATCCCGACCTGTATAGGGGGCTGAATCTGAGACCCCAGGATCTGACAGCTAATAGCTCCCCATTGGTGGTTTTGAAGGTAGATCGGTCATTCCACTGGACATGATTAGATTGCCCGTGCAGACTGGCTCGGATGTGGTGGAGGTGGATTTTATTGTAGTGGATGCTTTTTCTCCGTACACGGCTATCTTGGGTAGGCCTTGGCTGCATACCTTGGGGGCTGTCTCTTCTACACTTCATCAGAAGGTGAAATATCCATCGGAAAGTCAAGTATTAGAGATATTGGGAAATCAGACCATGGCTAGGCAGTGCTTGATAACGGCTATTCAATATCGGCCAGAAATAAACACTTCGGCCACGGCCGAGAATGATTTATAATAGTCAAAGGCCCCGTCGACCCCCTTTAGCACATCTGCTAGGGGAGTGGAGTGTGAGAATTTGGAGAGGGTAAGTGTGGGTGATGACCCAGATAAGTTCTTTTAGGTCGGGGCGCAGTTGCCTGGGGCAGAGAAGGAGCAGTTAGTTGAGGTCCAAAGGAGAAACATTGATGTGTTTGCGTGGGATGCTTATGAAGCCCCAGGGGTGGATCCAGACTTCATTTTCCATCATTTGAATGTTAATCCCTCTGTTATTCCGAAGAAACAACCACCTCGGCATCCATCCAGGGCACATGCCGAGGCTATCAGGGACGAGGTGACCAAACTCAAACAGGCAGGGGCTATCAAAGAGGTCTTTTACCCTCAGTGGTTGGCTAATACGGTCGTGGTGAAAAAGAAAAACGGAAAATGGCGTGTATGTGTTGATTTTATGGACCTTAATAAAGCTTGCCCAAAAGACCCTTTCCCTATGCCCCATATAGATTAGTTGGTAGACGCAACAGTAGGCCACCCTCGGATGAGCTTCTTAGATGTCTTCCAGGGTTATCATCAAATCCCACTGGCATTGGATGACTAGGAAAAGACCGCTTTTCTTACTCTCACTGGAAATTATCACTACAAGGTGATGCCCTTTGGCCTGAAGAATGCAGGGTCTACTTACCAACGGATGATGACGAAGATGTTTGAGCCACAGTTGGGCAAGAGCATTGAAGTTTATATTGATGATATGGTTGTGAAGAGCAGGGTAGTGACTGAGCATGTTACAGACCTTACCAACACTTTTGAGATTTTAAGGAAATACAAATTACGACTGAACGCGTCCAAGTGCGCATTCGAGGTGAGCTCGGGGAAGTTTTTGGGCTACATGGTGACTCACCGAGGAATCGAGGTGAACCCCGATCAGATTAGAGCCATAAGTAGCTTGCAAGCACCTCGGAATCCCAAGGAGGTCCAGAGATTGACTGGGATGACCGCTGCTTTGAATAGATTTATTTCCAGATCGGCGGATAGGTGCAGACCTTTTTTCCTTTTACTCCACAAATGGAAGGGATTCGAGTGGACAGAGGAGTGCGCCCTGGCATTTCAGCAGCTTAAGGAATACCTATCTCAGCCACCCATTATGTCTAGCCTCGAGGTGGATGAAGTCCTTTTTTCCTACTTAGCGATAACCACTTATGCGATTAGTTTTGTTCTAATACGAGTAGATAATGGCATACAACGGCCAGTCTATTACGTGAGCAACTCGCTTCATGAGGCCGAGGTACGTTATCTGCCGTTGGAAAAGGCCATTTTGGCAGTGATACACACTACAAGGAAACTTCCCTACTATTTTCAAGCACATACTGTGGTCGTCCTCACTCAGTACCCGCTTAGGGCAGTACTTCGGAGTGTAGACTACACTGGTAGGGTTGCCAAGTGGGGCACAATTCTAGGGGCTTTTGATATTAAATATATGCCTCGTACCTCTATGAAGGGGCAGATTCTCGCCGATCTGGTGGCTGAATTTGCTGAAGGCCCTAAAAAAATAAAAACAAGTCCACATGGCATGGATGAAAAATCAGTTGGCCTCGTCCCCGTGCAGCATGCCTCACCCTGGAAAGTGTATGTGGATGGAGCAGCAAACTAGCAATGGTCAGGAGTGAGGCTGGTTTTGATATCTCCTGAAAAGGTCATCATTGAGAAGTCTTTAAGGTTGGGATTTACAGCTACTAATAACGAGGCAGAGTATGAAGCTCTATTAAATGGGATGGCAATGGTCAAGAAACTAGGTGGAAAAGAAGTAGAGATTTTCTCAGATTCAAGACTGGTCATGGGTCAGGTTAGAGGCGAGTTGGAGGCTCGGGACACCAGAATGCAGGAGTACTTGGGCCAGGTTAGGCGCATGCAAGTAAATTTTGAATTTTTTGAAGTAACCCATGTCCCTAGGAGCGAAAATGCCCATGCAGACTCTTTGGCTACCCTTACTACCTCCTCGGTGCAAAACTTACCCCGAATGATAATAGTTGAAGACTTAAACACACCCACCCCAATAGCGGCGGACTCGCTCCAGGTCAATCAAGTCAATTCGGCGCGCAGCTGGATGGATCCTTTATTGCTATTCCTTGAGAAGGATATATTGCCCGAGGACATATTAGAAGCTGAAAAGGTACGAAGGAAGGCTCCTCAGTTCTGGCTGTCCGAGGATAAAAAGTTATATAAACGCTCTTTCTCAGGGCCATATCTGCTTTGTGTACATCCCGAAGCATCAGAGGCACTATTAGAAGAGCTACATGAAGGGATTTGTGGAAGTCACACTGGAGGGAGATCTTTATCTCACCGTGCAATTACTCAAGGGTATTGGTGGCCAGGTATGCAAAAAGAAGCGCAGGAATATGTTAGGAAGTGTGATCAGTGTCAAAGATTCGCATCGAATATCCATCAGCCAGGGGGAGTTCTTAATCCGCTCTCTAGTCCTTGGCCTTTTGCTCAGTGGGGATTAGACATTGTTGGCCCTTTCCCTAAAGCAGTAGGAAATAAAAAATACTTGCTGGTTGGCACAGACTATTTTACGAAGTGGGTCGAAGCTGAGCTTCTGGCCAATATCAGGGATGTAGACGTCAAGAGGTTTGTCTGGAAAAATATCATTACTCGATTCGGGATTCCCCAATCTCTCATCTCGAATAATGGTCTTCAATTTGACAGCAAAGCTTTCAGAAAGTATTGTTCCGATCTAGGGATAAAGAATAGATACTCCACTCCGGCCTATCCACAAGGAAATGGGCAGGTCGAGGTTGTCAACAAGGTCATAGTTGGTGGGCTCAAAAAAAGGTTAGATGATGCAAAGGGAAGATGGGTAGAAGAGCTGCCACATGTCCTTTGGACATATCGAACAACACCTCGACGGTCAACAGGGAAAACCCCATTTTCAATGACTTATGGGGATGAGGCTGTGATTCCTATCGAAACAGGTTTTCCCACCCTAAGGACCAGTATCTTTACCCCGGATAGGAATGATGAACTGTTGAAGAAAAATCTGGACTTGATAGACGAACGTTGAGAGAAAGCGATGGTTCAATTGGCCTACTACCAACACAAGCTAAAACAAGGCTATGATGCAAATGTCAGGTTAAGGCCGTTGGCCCTAGGAGATCTGGTATTG
Organism: Quercus aquifolioides; assembly: GCA_019022515.1. Taxonomy (NCBI): domain Eukaryota; kingdom Viridiplantae; phylum Streptophyta; class Magnoliopsida; order Fagales; family Fagaceae; genus Quercus; species Quercus aquifolioides. The sequence goes on from CM032326.1 coordinate 32,440,586, forward strand.
AGAAAGGTCTTGGGAACTACCAAAAACCCAGCATGAGGAAAGGTGGGGCCTAATTGGGAAGGACCATATCGTATCACATATGTAGCAGGAATAGGTGCTTATTACTTGGAGGACTTAGATGAAAAAACTGTACTTCATCCATGGAATGTAAGCAATCTAAAGAGGTATTATTATTAATAAGAACAGTTCTGTTTTACTTCTTTTTACAGCTCGTTTTAATTCTGCAACTTGTGTTTCTCAATCTATTGAAGTACTAAACAGAAGCTAAGTCATGTCAGATCCTCGGACCACAACTTAGTGGAAATTAATACACTACTTAGTGAAAATTAATACATTATGACATCTATTAAAGTATTAAACAGAAACTAAGTTATGCCAAGTCCTCGGACCACAACTTAGTGGAAATTAATACACTATGACATCTATTGAAGTATTAAACAGAAACTAAGTCATGTCAAGTCCTCGGACTACAACTTAGTGGAAATTAATATACTATGACATCTATTGAAGTATTAAATAGAAACTAAGTCATGTCAGGTCCTCGGACCACAACTTAGTGAAAATTAATACACTATGACATCTATTGAAGTATTAAACAGAAACTAAGTCATGTCAGGTCCTCGGATCACAACTTAGTGGAAATTAATACACTGTGACCTCAATCGAAGTATTATACAGAAGCTAAGGAATGACAAAGTGTTTATACAACAAACTTAGTAGAAATCAGTGCTTTTTAAATGGGTTCCGTGCAACTAAAATTGTATATCAAAGCACACTCCATGAGCATCACTTAAACCATTTCAAGGTGGTCAATACCTCTATGGGTTAAATGTTTAGAATGCTATCTCAAATTTGGAACTCCTTAATGAATTTAAAGCGAGCCTTTGTAGGGCTGGGGAGTTCACCATTATAGTCTGCTTTGGTTCCCAATTAGCATACATAAAGTTAAGTTTTCCTTTATAGTATCAAATTTCATTCCTTTATAGCCTGGGATCATGTAAAGATAAAGAACATTCGTACAGGAAATCATACAAGTGACAGATAAAGCCATAATATCTCATATAAATTTGAAAAGGGAAATATTCATTGCAATTAAAAATATCCTCAAAAAACTTAACAGAAAAATGAAATGAAATGGGAAATAAAGGGAATTTTATTTGGAGCTTGGGCTGGGGAGCTTTGCCAGTTGCCTCAAGAGGAACATCTTTCTCTTTCTCCTTTGGAGCTTCTCCAGCGGTTGAAGCTAAGGCCTGTTCAAAACTTTGAGAAGCTGTTCCACCCTTAGGCCCCTCTGCTGCTTTATCTGAAGAAATATCTTTTGCAGCTTTAGACATTTCAGGTTGCTTTTGCTGATCAAGAGAGGAAGGATTCTGAGGTTGTGCTTCTTTGGCCGAATCAACAGCTGTGGAGGATGCCTCTTTTTGTTGAACAGAAGGGCTTGAAGCTCATATAGCAGGAGTAAAATAAATATTTTCAGGCCTCCTCAACTCGGAAGAAGCTTCGACCCCAGCTCGGTTGAGAGCTTCTGCCCAAGTCTGGGCATAGTATGCTCAGCAAACGAGTGGCACCTCAGCCCAGAAATTATCCTCGGTCTCAGCAACGCCGACGTCATATCCGTGCTGTTCAGCACTGTCTCTTTCCTTTTCGGCCTCAGCTTTCGCTTTTTTCGCCTCAACTTTAGCTTTTTCAACCTGCTCCCTGAGCCTCTGAGCTTCTTCTAGTTGTCCCTTCAGAGTTGATATCTCTTTCTTAGAAGCAGCCAACTGGTCATTAGCATCACGCAGACGCTTCCTCTGGTCTTCAGCTTGCCTTTGGGCGCTCTCCAAAGCAGAGTCAGCACTTGTCCGAGCGTGCTCTTCCTCGGCTAGCTTTTTCTTCAGTTTTTCAATGTTTTGCTCAGCAACGGTGAGGGTGTGCACAACTGTTGCTCGCCTCTTTCTCTCATCGTCTATTTGCTGATAGCAAGCATTGGTTATCTCTTCCAGCCTGAAAGTGGCTTGAACGGTCTAGAAGAAAAAGAGTTAGTGATGCAATACATATGGCTGTGTGCATGATAGTTATATAATAAAAAAAAAAGGGGAAAAGAAGAAAAAAGAAGAACAATAAAGGTATTATACCATGCCCAAATATCTTTTCGTACTCTGGAAGACCTCGTTCCTCTTTATGCTTCTCAACTCGGCCATATCCTTGGGGAGAAGAAGAGTTTCCTCTAAAGCTGAGGCGATGTGACACCCAATTCCGCTGTTAAAGTCCCTAATCGAGGCATCTTCCCTCAGAGGCTCACCACCAAGTATAGGAGCAGGGAACCAAGCCTCGGGTTCCGAGGACTGACTAGTTGGCCTTGCCACAGCTCGTTGAGACCCATGAGTAATCTTTTGCTACTTCGCAGCTCGTTGGACCTCATCTTCACGAGTCGGACAAGATCTCTCAGACTCTACTACTTCTTTGTCTTTTGGCTCTCTCCTCCTCTTTGGATCGTTAGGTTTGGTCCCACGTGGTTGGGGTAGTTGAGGAGGAGGAGGAGGAGGAGGGGGGAGATTGGGTTGAACTGACTTCCCCGGCTCCTCCTTTCCAGGCTGGCCCTCTATCACATCCATTAAACTCCTCTAGCTCTTTCTCTGGATACCCATTTCGGCAGAAGTCACCTCGGGAGACTGGAGTTGATTGAAAACTTCAAACTCGTCTGCAGAATCCAACAATTCTACAACTCCTTCTGAAGTTTGTTCTTCTTCTTGTTCTTCTTGTTCTTCTTCTTCTTCTTCTTTCTCCTCTTCCTCCTTCACTTCCTGAGGAATGGAACGTGATGATGAAGCTCCTATAGAAGGAGTGGCCACAGATAACAGTTGAGTAAAAGGGGCACCTTCAGGAATTGGAACGCCCTCGGGAACAATAAAGCCTTCAAAAGCTACACTGATGCGGTGAAGCCTAGGATCTTTGGCCTTTATCACGCACTTGGGAGCTTGAAATGCTTTAGAAATAGGTTTGTACTTAAGGATTATGTGTGCTGCTCTCAGTTGGCCGTTAGATGGGTTCACGTACACCTTGGACCGTAGGATTCTATCTAGGCTTTCCCTATTAACCAGTCTGAACTGAGGCCTGGTAGCGTGCTTGTCTGCAAAGTCATTAAAACAAAAGAAAAATTTTATCATAAATAAAGATAACTTGAACTAAAAACTACAATCCAAATTATAAAGGCTTATAGCCCAGAAACCCTACCTAGTTTTCCCTCTTTAGTCGGACAGGGTAAACCATCATGCCATTCCCCAGAGAAAATAAGAAAATCATCTTTTAAGCCCTTATTCGATGTTGGGAGATATTGGATGAACCTTACTTCAGGGAACCTAGACTTAAGATAGTATCCCTGACCTTTCAGATGATTGAGATTGTACACCTAGTTCACATTGTGATGGGTCAGGCCTAAGTTCATCTTCCCATTTAGGGCTTCTATACTCCCTAGCACCCTGAACATATTTGGGGCACATTGTGTGGGAGACAACCTAAAGAATCTAAGGTAGCTCCTAGTGAGAGTACCCATGGGAATGGTCATCCCTCCCTCTATAAAGGCGATCACAGGGATGACCACTTCCCTTGTTTTCCTATCATTTAACCACGTTTCTGAGGAAGCATACCTCATACCCACTGTTGGGGGAATCTTATACTTAGCTCTAAATGTATGTATATCCTCCTCGGACTCAACTAGACTCTTAAACCTACCCATTTTCTAAAAGTTGTGAAGAAAAATTAGCGAAGATGATTGAAGGCTAAGGAGGGTTAAGGAAACTTACAGGTTTGGAAAATAAGCTCCTCGGACAGACTTTCAATATTTATGAGAGCGTGGAAAGGTAAGAGAGAGAGACAGGTTCAATGAATACACGCTAAAACGGTGTGATTTTTGTAACTGAAAAGAGAGTTGATTTGAAAAGCTTTTTATAGTGGCGCAGAAATTGTAAGCGGGAAAAATCCCACTCATAAATACTGAAAACCCTCCACCATTAGATTGGCATCTCGCCGTTGAACGTGGGAGACAGAGAGGCCGCCATAATTTAATAACGGCATGCTCCTGACGCCAAAACGTCATAAGTGCTCCTTGGGCAGGTAGAAAGGCGTTCTAGAGATTAGGAAAAGGGGATAACGGCAAGATATCAAAATCTCCCTTCTGCCGAGTTGACAAAAAGTGAGATTTTGAGGAGCTATTGTGGGGCCAGCTATGTAAGGAGGTATTGGTGAATTTGTAGGAACTGGGCCTGCGGCCCAATGGCCCAATCCGAGAATGACAACCCGTCCGAGGATGATTTAATAAGGGCATGGTACGAATAATATAAGAAGAAGAGGTGAGGATTGCACATGAAAGCCCAAAGTATGTCCGAGGATAAGATTCACCTCGGAATGACTGTCCGAGGTGGATGCAACTATCTTGTTACCATTGGAGGGTCCACAAAATTGTATTGTAATTGAGAAACGGATATGGGATGGTGGAAGCAACAAATATCTTCTGACGCTGCTACCTCCACATTAAATGCTTCCCAGCTAACTCTCTGGCTGCATTAATGTGGAGGTGATACCTGAACAGTGATCAAACAGCCTTATGGTTGCTAGTTGGAAATTCTGGGGGTGGTTAGATGGGAGAGAAAGGAGTTCTCAAAATAGGATCTACACGTGTACGATGAAAACAAGGGGAAGAACGTGGTATATAACGTGAAAGAGGATGACATTAGAAAGACTTTTGGAAGCTGCACAAAAATCAGAGTCTTTTCTGTCGAGTAGAACTAGTTCTTTCTCCCACTCTCTAAAAATTCATTGTTTGGGCTTATTAGATCATTTTCCTTCATATTTTTGAGGGTCTTTCCAAATAGAGTCCCTACATTTATAAAATAACTTAGAAGATTGAGCTCTTTCACCAAACATTGATAAAATAACTTATTCTTTTATTTTCAATTTTCTCTAGTGGATTAACAAATGGCAAGTTCTAAATAGGAGGTAAGAGCATTTGATCCCACTGTGTTGACTTAGGCAGTTGTAAATCTACTGTTATTTTGTAAAAATAATATATGGCCAGTCGGGCTTGTAATGTATGATATTTATGCCCTGTTGGGCTTGTTATGCATTGACTTAGGCAGTCTACTATTATTTTTTTCATCAGTCACATATACATATACATTTTCACACACATTGCATCCACTCCAATGTTAATATAGAGGGAAAAAAGTCTTTTAAGTTTGAGATGAGTTTTTTTTTTCATCAACTTAGAGTAAAAAAAGCCCATGGGCACAACACATCTCACAATACTTTTACAAAATATTTGTTATAAGTTGTAGCGAGTCTAGGTTTAATTTTTTTTCCTTCTTATTTTGTTTTATTCGAGTTATAGTTTATTGACAATTCGATATCTCAACTTATTATGAAATCGTTGCAAGATTTATTGTATCTGTAAAAGAACTCATTTATAATTAATCTTTAGACACTTGACAAATGGTTTTCGTGCATATTTTTTTATATATAATTGTTTAACATATGAGTGCATGCAATATGTGTGAATATATTAATCATAGTAAATTTTTAGAATAACTAAAATTTAAAGCATCTTGAAAACAAATGCAATTCCTCATCATAAAGTGGTATCCGATTTTTAGCCCATTGGATGACCCATTAATAACCTGTGGGCCTTATCATTAAAGTTTAAATGGCATTGACTATTGAGAGAACCCCATTAGGCTTTAGCCTAGAACGTTCGTCAATCAATCAAAGTGCGAGAATGCAATCATGCTAGCCATTTGGGATTCCATGATAATTGATGACACCTCTCCTCGCAAGCACTAGAATGCTCCTCTAAGAATTATAAATAACACAAACCATTCTGACCCAAATGTAGCGTGAAGTAACACAAGCATCTTCTCAGTTTAATTCCTCAGCAACCAGCCACTCTCAGTTCCTAATCTTCTAGTATTTTATAGCTTTCTCTTTACCTCATTTCAAAGCAACAAAGTAAGTAACCAAGCAAAGAAAAACATCAAACATGTCGCTGATCCCACACTTCTTTGGTAACCGACGAAGCAACAACGTTGATCCCTTTGCTCTTGATGTTTGGGAACCATTCAAGGACTTTCCTTTCCCTTCTTCACTTTCAACTTATTTCCCTGAGTTTTCTCGGGAAACCCCAGCTTTTGTGAACACCACGATCGACTGGAAGGAGACCCCAGAAGCTCATGTGTTCAAGGCTGATCTTCCTGGGCTCAACAAAGAGCAAGTGAAGGTTGAAGTTGAAGAAGACAGAGTGCTCCAGATAAGTGGAGAGAGGAGCGTTGAGAAGGAAGACAAGAATGATGCTTGGCATAGAGTGGAGCGTAGCAGTGGCAAGTTCTTGAGGAGGTTTAGGCTTCCTGAGAATGCTAAGATGAATCAGATTAAGGCTGCAATGGAGAATGGGGTTCTCACTGTGACTGTTCCTAAGGTGGAGGAGAAGAAGCCCGATGTCAGGGCCATTGAAATTTCAGGTTGAACTCAGTGAAATCATTTTGTGTCATCTCTCACCATGCGACAGGAAGAATCAAGAATATATATATATATATATATATAGTTGCAGTGTAATCTAGCTAATAAGGGTCTGATTTTGTATCCTTGTTAATTCTGTATTTTGGGTTTGTGGTTTAATTGGTATGTCTAGTTAGACGTACTGGGTCATCATGTGTGGATGTCGATGATTTCAGTGTTTGATGCAATCTACATAGTGTGGAAGCACTAATGAAAGTGAATGTAATTAACGTCGTTATAATAAAAATATTAATTTCGCATTATGAAAATCATTGTCTTTTTGGCAATATATTTTCTTTTTACTATGTTTTGGTGATGTATTAGAGCATTAGCACAAGGGGATTAAAAAAAAAAAAAAAACAACGTATTTTGCGTTTTTTTTTTTTTTTTTTTTGGGTTAAAAACGTATTTTGCATTTTCAAACATCACTTTATCTATTTTACTAATTCATCTATCAATACATTCAACATCTTAGTTTTTATTTTTACATACAACTCTATAGAATAATATAAACTACAATACCAAATAATATAAAAAAACTACTCTCTCTCTCTTCCCTCTTCGCTCTCCGTCTCTGTCTCTCTGTTCATAGCAACCAAAAACACCATCAAACCACCCACCCCCTCCACTAAAAAACCAACCATCACTGAACCCCCTGCCTCCACTGAACCACCATCCACCATGTAGACACCTCATTTTGTACCCCTTATGACTCGGGCCTTCATTTACCAATGATGTTAGAATTCTAAAGTCCAAGATTGGTTTAGAGCCTGATTAGATGAAAATTGAGTTAAGGAAAGTATTTATGAAAAATATAACTTATTTTTGGACTAAATAAACTATTTTTGGAAAAGAAATACCATAGAAACCCTAGGGCAGACGTACGTGTACAAGTGTATGCGCACGCATGCTCAAGCTCTACATACGCATGCATGCACATACGCTCAAGCTCTGCGTACGCATGCTTCATGCGTATGCATACACGTGCATGTGTGCGTACACTAGGGTTCCAGAAACTATGTAAGATAAGTTTTTTGCATTTAAACTAGGTTTGGAACAGATCCCACATCGTTTGGGAGCTGCCCCAAACCCCTATTTTTCGACTATATAAAGCCATACATGGTACTTTTTCAAGAAGGGCGAATTTAGGTGGAAAAACACATAAGATTTACTAGAAAATAGTAAATCAAATAGGGAGTTTTTCACAAAACATCCTTAGGTCAAATTTATTTTTGATTGGGACATTTTCTGGTCTTGATCTTTGAGTTCTAAGTTTACTAACTCATCCTTGATTTGGTTGTAAATAGATTGACTGAGGGGAATAGTCAAAATTAAGCTTTAAAAAATTCTAGTGTTGAGGTAAAGTTTCTAATTTGGGCTTTTCGATTTTCTTTTTGATCTTGTGTTTATATATATGTTTATGTGTTTATAACATGTTTGTTTAGCCTAGGTTTACTATGTGTTTATATTTTGAGCATGTTAGGTTGTTAGATTCTTTGTTTTTATGTTTCTGTTTTGTAGTTTTTAGGTTAGGGTTCTTAGGGCGTGCTTGTGTGCTACATGCGCATGCTGCTTGCCTGCGTACACATACTCGTAGTATGTGTACACATATAGATGGGCTGCATATGCATGCCCTTTGTATGCGCATTCATATACGCAGCCTATTTGTATGTGTACGCATACTCTTTCCTAGAAACTGTAATTCACTCATGTTTGTCGTTCCTTTGTCTTACTTACATGTTTAGCTTCTGTTTTAACCTAGTTTATGTGCCTTTAAATCTCTGTCTCTCTGTTTTGTTTTGTTTTGTTGTCGTTTTATCTCGTTGATGATAACTAGGGGTTTAGATTGCTTGAATATCATGAACATGCATTATAATATGATCATGCATTGATGCATTGGTACTGTGATGTAGTGAGGTAAGTGAGGCAAGTCATGCATAATACTAACATGCATTTGATTTTGTTAGTGTGATATTGTTGATATGCTTGGTTGAACCCCATGTTTTTTATGTCTAGATGCCATGGTATGTTTATCTTGATTTGCCTTGTGATGTTTCTGCCCCTAGATGTGCCTTTTTTTATTATTATTATTTTTTTTTTATATAAATGCTATGATAGATGAGTGATTAGGTTTAGGATGATTATGCCATATTGATTGCTCTAGATGCATGCTAGAGTGTGTGTGTGAGTTAGAATAACATGTTAAATATGCTTTTAACGAGATTAAGACTTGGAACACAATGAGTGGAAGCTGACCCATAGGTTGGGTGCCTAACACCTTCTCATCCCCATACCTAAACTCCGGACACGTGCTTTGATAAAGATCAATCCTTCCACGAAGGGTGTTATATTTATGGTTCTTAGACCTAAATTATGTGGCAACTCCATTTACACTTTCCGCCATAGTCCCCCTTAGGCCAAGGCGTACTTCCCACAAAGGAGGATGACATCACATCGTGGGTGCTTGCGCCCACACACGACCGAACCAACACCCACAACCGAAGCTACAGACACCAATGAAGCAAATCCAGATCACAAACCCAAATCATCTAGTTAAACCCAAACCCAGATCACAAGCCCAAACCCCGACCACCATCTATGTCTCTCTTCCACACCGCCACCTCAATCACTATACCACCCCAAAACCTAATAGAAACCCACAAAAAGCAGAAGCCCCAAAATCCAGCAGCAACCCCAAAACCTAGCAGAAGCCCATGACGCCTCCACCACACGTGTCAAGCCATCGTTGCTGCCACTATATGACCCACACCTCCACCATGCCAGCACCAGACTATTTGAGAGAGAAAAGTGAAAGGGCCAAATAGAGGGAGTGAGTCACAAAGAGGGAGTGAACGAGAGATAGAGAATAAAAAAAAAAAAAATGAAAAAAGAGACTGGAGAAGTTAAGAGTGACAGACAGTAAGAGAGCAAAAATTAGTGAATAATATAATAAATTTTTTTACAACCTGTGAATAGTTGGTTCTTATAAATGAGAACCAAATGTTCACATGCTATAAAAAAAAAAAAAAAAAAAATAGAAACCCATACCCAGATAGGGATGAGTTTTAGCTTATTGGTTGCTAAAATAGTAACTTGAGGGTTTATATACCTCCAATGCTAGTGCTAAGAGCATTAGCATCCAGGGTAATATAAAAGTTGCTATTTTACAACCTAAAAAACTATTTTATCTATTATACCATCCTACTTTACAATACACTCTACATCCTAGTTTTTATTTTTTTATACAACACAATAAAATAATATAATTCAACACAATAAAATAATATAACTACAATATAAAATATTATAAATCTCTCTCTCTCTCTCTCTTTACCTCTCGTCTCCTATCTCTATCTATCACCAACTCCACCAATTCAAATGCAAGCCCCAGCCACCAGCCACCGAAATTGAAGCCCAAGCACCATTGAAACAACCTAGCAAAACAACCCAACCCAGTCACTGATTCCACAATTTCATCGATTCCACAACCTAACAACCCACACCGATTCCAAATCCCAACTACCACTGAAAGGACCCACCTCTAAAACCCAACCACCGAAAGGAAATATGGTGTGCCAATGAGAAAGAGCCATGATTTGCTTACTAGTCTGAATCGGAGAAGAGATTTTGGGTGTAACATGGAAAGGATTTTGAGCACCACATCCTCGGGGAGATAGATAGACATGGCTCTGCCACTCCCCAGGAGTACCCACCTCTCCGTTGGTCATCCAATTTGGATGGAGAGGAAAATGAAATAGATAGAGAGAGCCAAAGATGGGGGACGAGACGGTGAAAGGAGAGAAGAGATAATAAGATATTTATATTTGAGTAGTTTTAGTGCCACAACTTATGGCACAACTTGTGCCACAACTCGCCCATGTGGTGAGTTGTGGTTGGTGGAAGGGTTTCTCCACATGGACCCACCATCACCCCTCCACTAACCATAACTCCCCACATGGACGAGTTGTGACACAAGTTGTGGTACCAGACTTTTTCTTTATATTTAGGTTTACAATCTATGAATAGTGAGAGCACTAGCATTGGAGGGGTGTAAACACCCCCCAGTTACTGTTTTACAACCCAAGACATCCAAAACTCACTCCATCTGGGTTTGTAAACTTAAAAAAATTTACAACCTATGAGTAGTAAGGTTGTATATATGCAACCTTACTGTTTATTGGTTGTAAAGAAAAAAAAGTATTATTTTAATTTTATGGTTGTGTGTGAAGAGAAAAGAGAGGGGGAGGAAAAAGAGAGGGAATAGTCATTTTTATTATTTTATTAGGTAGTTTATATTATTTTATTGGATTTTATGTAAAAATAAAAACTAGGATGTGGGTGAGGTGATAGAATAGATAAAGTAGTGTTTGAGAATGCAAAATAGTTTTTTTTTTTTTTGTTTTTGTTTTTTTGTTTTTGTTTTTGTTTTTGTTTTTGTTTTTTTTCATCCCGAATGCTAGTGCTCTGAGGTTGTATGTACACAATCTTACTGGTGCTAAAATATTTTACATACCGATACCTGGATGAGAGCACTCACATTAGGGGGTGCATAATAGAAAAAGTGGTGAAATTTATACAATATTGCTCAAAACTCATCCACATTAGTGCTTGCATACCTTTGCATATAACCACACTTTGCATATATGCACGGTTACTGTAGCTTTGCAAATCATTATTTTATTATATTCTCTCTCACTCAGTCAGACTCTATTTCTTCTTCTTCTCTCTTCTTTTTCTTCTTCATCTCACATGCTCTCTCTTCATCTGCACAGTCGATCAACCATCTACCCACCACCACTCAACCAATGCAACCCACCACCACCATTTTACAACACATACAAATCCAACCACAAATTCAATAGAAAATCAAAGCCAAAATCAATGGAAAATCCAAACCTACCCAATGGAAAAGACAAAATCAACAAAAATCAATAGAAATCACACCTGAAATCAACCCCAACATATCAAACAGAAAACCCAAACCCACCCAAAGCCCTTTCCGATCTCACCCTTACTTTCGTTCTTACCCTCAGTGTGGTTAAGCGTGGCAGTTTTCCTTCATTTCTTGTCAAAGCCCTCTTCGATCTCACCCTTGCCGAAGCCCTCTCCGAACCCAAGCCGCTCGTCGCTTCCCACTGCCACCTCTGTGGTGGTTTCACTCTTCTATTTTTTCTTTGTTTGATCAATGAGTTTTGGGATTTTGTTTTGGCTTGCCTGTTAAGATTTGATGTTGCTTGCATGTGCTTGGGATTTTGCTTGATTTCATATGTGGCTGATATCGTTGATGGTGGTAGGGTGGGTTGATGATGGTGGTTGGGTGGGTTGATGATGGGTGTGGATTGATCGTTGATGGTGGCTGGGTGTTGGTGATTTTGGGTAGTGTTGGGTCTATGTGAGAGAGAGAGGTAGTAAGTGAGGAAATAATAAAAAATGTAAAAGAATGAATATTTTATTGAATAAATATGTAGAATAGATAAACTGATGTAGGTGTCTTGTAAAAGTGGCTGTGTAAAATAGAAAAAGTAGGTATATTTTGCAAAGTAGATATAAATTTTTACACCTACTGATGCAATTGCTCTGAAGGCATTTTTTTTTTTTTTTTTGTGTCTTGGTTGCTAAAATAGCAACTGGCAGGTTTTTACACCCCCAATGCTAGTGCTCTTAGTAGAAGTATTGTGTTAGAAATTGCTTGATGCCATTGTGAGATTGAGATTAAGTGCAATAGTTAGGGCTATTGTGCAATCCCTCTTTAATGGTTGTGATCAAAAGTTAAGAATGTTACTTTTAATATCAGCCATTGGATCAAAGTGATTTAAAAGTTAAAAAAGTTAAAAGTTAGAAAAAGTAAAAGACTAATGCTAGTGCTGTTAATAGAAGTGTTATGTCAGAATTTTTTTTTTTTTTGAGAAATAATTACAACATACTGCTAATCTCGTAACTCGAACCCTTTCCTCCCTAGATGCCCAAGCACTTTGTGCACAGAGAAGTGCCAATTCAGCTTCAAGGCCTTTGGCTGTTGTGTCAGAAATTGCTTGATGCAATTGTGAGATTGAGATCAAGTGTAATAATCCTTGTACCATGCAATTCTTTTTTAATGATTGTGATTAAAAGTTAGGAATGTTACTTTTAATATCAACCATTGGATCAAAGTATTTAAAAAGTTAAAAAAAAAAAGTTAAAGTTAGAAAAAGTAAAAGGTGTAAAAAGCGAGGATTTTAAGTGGTATTGCGCTATTGCACCGGATCCACATCCTCAATTGTGGCTGCTTTGTGCTTACTGCCTGTAGAAATTGACGCAACTGTACGTGGATGGTGTGTGAATGCACAGTCGAAACTTGAAAGCATAGTCAGATTGATGAGCAAAAATGTTTGTGTTTATCTTTGTTTGTTCCAATGCATCATTGTCCTTTATGCCTCGAATAATGAAAAAAAAATGATATACTTGCTCTTCTTTATTCCACCGAAAGGATAGGACAGCCTTCCAGAAGCTTCTCAGAAAGAGTGTGTTGTGGTCCTAAATCGAGTTTTTTTTTTTTTTGATAAGATAAACCAATATTTTTACTGTACTCATTGTTGGTTGATTTTGACTACTTTTGTACTACAAACTTCTTGAAGCTCTTTCATTTTTATTTTTATTTTTTGGAGTTTTGCTAACGTATGTTTTAAGAATATATATAGTAAACTAGTTTTGAAATTTCTTTAATAAAAAAAATAAAAAAGTGATTAACTTATTTGACAACGTTTTTAATTTCTCATAAAAGTTTATTAAAATTGATGATTAATGTATATCCTAAGTGCATACAATTACCAAACTTTTTTTTTTCATAAACAAATACTTTTTCTATTTTACATAATCATTTAAAAAAAAAAACCTCAAACAAATTATCAATTTTATACTACATTTTAATAAAATATTATTTTTTTAATCAATTTTTTATTACTTTTTCAAATTATCTCTCTTTTTCTCTTTGTATATGAGTAAAAAAAAGTATTAAAAAATAGATTTGCATATAGCAATAATCAAAATTTACACAAGTTTATATGGATTGATATAAGTGAATTTTGAAGTTATATGGACAAAATTGAACCCTTATGCTGTTTTACATTGATTGATGTGAGTGCCTTACATTACTTTAAAATATAAAAATATAAAAATAAATAAGCTTCTATGGATTTCTTTCGATTTAGTTATTCAAAAACCATATTTTAAGAAAATTTTCATTTAATTTAGTTAGTAAAGTAAATATTTTATATTTAAGAAGCAGTGCTTCTTGTACATACTACGTATTAGTTAAAATATTATAATTATAATAATATAATATTTTTGTAAATTGTTGTTCATTTTGTATAGTTTAAAAACTTTGAATACTTTAGCTTATTTAATTTTAAAAAGAAACGAGATAAAAATAAATTATACCTTAAAATGCTCATGATGTTTTCAAAAAAATGTATTTAAAATAAATAAATTGTACTTTACCTAAACAAATAAAAGACAGAAGGTAGGAAATAAGTCATGCCAAACACAAATTTAGTGAAAACGACAAAAAAATCTCTATTTTAACACACAATGCCCATACAACTCTATTAATTTTTACTTATTTATTTATAATAAGATAGAAAAACCATATTTTTAAATCTAAGCAATCCAATTGTAGGTATTTGTCTCAATCCAATTGAGGGTGATTTTATTATAGAAATGCGTTTAATATAATAATTTAATAAACAAAGAAAAGATATTACTAAAGGGAATGTCACAAAAATAAGAAACAAACAAAATGTTCCTAACCCTGAATGATTTGTTTAGTGGGATTTAGACTCTCATGATTCATAAGATCCTGAGAGAATAGCATGGTAGTCAATAAGTGAGTTTTTGAGACTCAACTTTCTCGAACAAAGGAAAATTGTTATGTTTATATTATTTTCACAATAAATTATAGATGGTTAGTTATTAGTTGTTATAATTTGAACGTATCACTAAAATTACTTTTTTGCTCCCCTAATAATAACCCGTAACAATTTGTTACTTCGAATTTGTTGTAAAAATGTCATGAAAATATCATTTCTCAATTCAATACTTATCTACATTTTTTTTTTTTTTTTTTTTTGATGAACCAGAAACTTTATTTAGAGGAAGAAAACAGATTACAAAGCTCTACTGGACTCCTCCAAAATAATGGAAGAGAAACAAGCAGGGCTATTCCCAATATCAAAAAGGCCAAAAAAATTACAAGAAAGATACCACTTTGCTAAAGAGTGGGCTGTTGCATTACACAACCTAGGCACCCACTTCACAAAAAACTTATCAGAAACATCCTTAAATTAGACCACAAGGACCTGATCCTCCAAGGGGGGGCTTAGCCAAAGCATTGAGAAGATGCATACAATACTCGCAGTCCGATTCCACAATAATGCACTGATTACCTATGGCAGGAGTTAAAGAGAGGGCCCACTTAATGGCCTCTGCTTCTGCCTAGAGAGGGAGGGTGGTGTTCACTTTTATAGTACCGACGAATACCAATTCCCCTCTCTGGTCTCTTGCCATCACAGCTATAGAAGAGAAGCGTGGCCCCACAGCAGTGTCAACATTAATTTTAAAAGACAAACTTGGGGGAGGGATCCAAGTCTGAGTTGAGGGAGGAACCTGCTGTCTAGTGGTAGAGGCATTTGAGTTTTTGTGCTCAGAGAAGAGATATGAGATTTTAGTAGAAACCCCATCAATATTTAAAGTGCTATCTCCAAATATGGCCTGATTCCTCTGCCTCCAAAGCATGTCACAAAGGATGGCACCATACAACAAAAAGTCTTCTCTGGCCCAAACACTGATTAACCAAAAAAGGGGGAGACAAGAGTAAGTTGGCAAAATCAACTGTCGAAACAAAAGCTGAAAGCTCGAAAATGTGTTGAAAAACACAAGAGCTATTTAGACCCCCGATTAAAATTACGGCTTGGTTGATTTTACACTAACTTAATACTAAGTGCGGAATAGTGTAAACACAAGCGTATAAGCAAGACAACTACTCTAATCCATATTTAAAGCAACACAGCAGTAATGGAATATAAAAGAGTAGGGAAGAGAGATGCAAACACAGAAAACACCAAGACGTGTTTTCGAAGAGGAAACCGAAGAACTCGGCGAAAAACCTCTCCGCCGCCCTCCAAGCGGAAATCGATCCACTAGACAATCAGTTGGGATACATGAGTTAGCAAGAGACCCTCCAAGCCTAATCTACCCGATGTACCTAAGCCCTCCAAGCTCCTACTCCAACAAGGCTTCTCGGAACCGTGTCTTGTCTTAGTTCTCCGGATCCCGCAACAAGCTCCATGTTGCATCTGCCATCATCGGCTTCTTCCAATGCTTCCCAGCAACTCCAAAACACTCTCTACACTCTGAATAGGTGTGGGTTGTGTTTGGGTACAAATCTCCTCTCAAGGTATGATAATAGGAGAGGGATGGAGAAGAGGCTACAATGATTTCTCACTAAGGAGGAGTAGCTCTCTCTCAAAAGAGGGTGTGTGTGTTGTAGAAAACCTATCTAGGGTTTTTCTCTCTGAATAGCCTCTTGTACATTTGTGGGTAATGAGGGTATATATAGTATGGGTGAAGGGTAAGAAAGTCACTCATTAAAATCCTCCAGGCAGAATGTTTCGCGACTATCTCGCGGGAAGGCCTTACCCGTGAGACACTCGCGAAAACGACAACCTGGCACGACTCTTTAGCTTCCAGTCATGTGCTTCTCACATGGCTCTTTCGCGGCTTAGCTTCCAGCGACACACCCGCGAGATCCACTGATCTTCAATAAAGCTTGAGTCTTCACCAACTTGATACTAAACCCAATACAATTAAATCCCACAAAATACAAGGAAATGAAATAAAGTAATTACAACACATTTTGTCATGGAATAAAGCCAATATAAAACATAGTTGTAAATCACAACTTTACAATCTCCCCCTTTGGCTATTCCGTGACAAAACACCCTATAACAGACTCTAGACTTAAACGTGAGTTTGGGAACAAAGGCAAAACTCACTCACACCTAATTCTAGATTCTGATAAGCTCTTGGACATATGAACAAGTAACTCCTGAAACACAACAACAAAATATTATCATTGTATGCAGAAAACTTGAAAAACATATGGAACATTAAAAACATGATCAAGCAAGATGAAATAGAAAACACTAGATCATGGCAAGATCAAACAAGTAATCACTTATACAGAAGTAATTACAATGCTCATTCACACACGGAATGAACATCCGGATATGCAAGATGATAAGCTCATGTGAAGAGTACCATTTGCAAATCCAACACTCAACCAATGCAAAATACTCAAAGTATTTGCATCTAGGAACAATCCTACATGGGCACAAGAGTGTTCATCACTCAACCAATGCATAGAACGTATATGCATCTAGGAACAATCCTACTAGGGCACAAGAGTGATGTATTGAAGTAAATGTATGACATTAAACTTCAAAAGCACAAGCATAAAGGCTGCATAAGCAAAGTATTGCAAATACATGGCACAAACCATAAAAGCCTACAAATACATGCAATGAAACAAAACAACCCTTAAAGCTTACAAAAGCAACATGGGTACATGAATATAAAGTACTTCCCTATCATATCACTCCCCCTATCATGAATCATAGGAGCTGCGATGAACTTGGAACATATATACCTGTAACCTGAAACACTTGCACAAAACACATTAGATCCTCAAGGTAAATCAGGTGATAAAAAGACAAGTATAATGTAACAAGTAAAATGCGATCAAGTAAACATGTTGTGAAACATATGAGCAACTTGATCAAACACATGACAGTCATATGGAAATGACTACAATGATCATATAGCAAAGCAAATGATCATCCGAACATGTAACCAATAAAGCACAATAGCATAAAGGTAAAAGCATGTCCAACACATAAGCACGATGCAATGAGAGCAATAAAGCATATCAAAGCACTATAAAGCAACGAGCAAACAAGCATAAAGTAAATCAAGGTTTTCTCAAAAAAATGTCTTCTCCCCCTTGGTATATGCATCTCCCCTTACGAATGTGCACAAGGTAGAATTTCTCCCCCTAAGAGTGTGCACATGAGTCATATAGAAATGACGAAACACACCGGTATACTCTCCGGAATATTCTCTCCCTTTTTGTCACGAATAGACAAATGAATCATGAGGAATGAGGGAAAGAAGAAAATATTAAGATGATGCATGAGGCATGCAAGATGAATGAGAAAAAGAAGCTCAAACATGTCAAGTGTTCAAGTGTGTGCAGCAAGGTGCAGCTACTGTGCATCTAGTGTGCATGTGAGATGCATGACCAATGCATGAGCAAGGCACTTAAGGGGCAAAGTGTACAAAACACACCACCAAATATCAAAACATGATAAACATGAATAATTATGGTGATCCCCAAAATTTGGAACTCATCGGAGTCCAAAACAACGAGAAAATGCCACTTGGGCATTTTATCAAACACTTGGAGTGCACACACTACACATGTATGATAAACAATGCAAGAACATATGAAAATCTTGCCTAAATACATGATAATATTGCCACAAGGGGCCAACAACCAAAGCAAATTATCATTTAAAACAAATCCCAATAAAAAAGATTGACAGAAAATAAGTTTTCCAACTCCCATTTGAGAAAATCCCAACTATGAACATAAAACCCCCAAAAACGTAATCTAAGGATCAAAATCAATGAAAAGAGTTAAAGATTACCTTAGAGATGTTTATAGAATGTAAAACACTTGAAATTAGTTGGGTTTTGATGTAGAAACATTAAAACAGGGGTTTGGGAGAAGATGGGAGGCGTTTAAAACAGATAACTCACGAAATGCCCTTTAAAAAGCTGATCTGGAAATTTTCGCTGGTATCTCGCTACTTAGAATCCCGCGAAAATTTCGCTGGTATCTCGCAGGTATCTCGCAGGTAAGCTTTTACTCGCGAAACAGTCGCGAAACAGCCGCGAAACTCTCTGTCCAAAACTGGAAAACTTGAGAATTGGACCCTTTCAGTCGTGACTGAACTTAAACATGAAATAGGTCACGAAAACACCCAGAAAACATGTTTTTCACACAAAAACAATTTGAAAAACTTTGAAAAACATGGGTGATACAAATCACTTCCAAAAGCAAACAAAAAGAACAAAAATCTTTTTAGTTTGAACCACATATGGTTGAGCACACACACATCACATTTGAACATGTACAATCACACAAATGAAATAGACATTCATTGAACAAAAGTCTTGTGTGTTGTGTGTGAGGATCAAGTGTGGAATAGTCCTTAGACTAGAGTGAAGCTTCAATGATCAATTCAATCGGGTCATACACAACTGATACGAGATCAAGTGGACAATCTCCATTATAGAAATGAGTATATATGACCTCCCACACATTGAATACATAACTTAGAAGCTTTTCATTTGGCTTCTGCATAAGACAAAACAATTGGTCCATTTTATTTTGTTTGGACAAAAACATCTCATTTTGAGATTGGTGCATGAAATTTATGATATTTCAACATTGATGATTAGCCTTTGGCTTTTTGAGCACCATACAAAACATATTAAAAAGAGTCGCTTTCCCTTTTTCCTAGTCAAATACTAGTATGTGCGACAGGCTTTTGCAGCTCAATATCTCTTTTCATTTGGAGATTTACATTTGGTGAGCTCTATTTGCAAAAACAAAAAAAATAAATTGGGAAGAGATATAGACACAAGTCTATGCAAGTATCAAGACCAACAAGACTATTGACCAATCATTCATGACAAGCTTGAAGATCTATTTACAACAGTCACACATAGTTTTCAAGATTTCTCCCACAAAGAGCTAGGTGCATACAAAACAAGCTAAGCTCGTAAATGCACTACGCCATTAGTACGAAGGTACTAGGCCAAACTCACATGAGATATGTGCTCAAACATATACGATCAAACTTTTTGAATTTTCCACTTTTTATGTGGTTTTGGATTTTTTACTCACACAAAACAAAGACATAAAAGTAAGATCAAAACAAAAGCAATGCATACAAATAAATGCAAAATGCACAAATGCATGAAGATATGACATTCAATGCATGAAGGGTCCAACAAAGATCGAAAGAATTAGATCAAGGACCAAAGGAGCAAAGGCTCAACCATAGGAACCCTTCCTCATCCAAACGGAATGATTGCTTGGAATGAGTGTCTCAAGAGAAGTGAGACGAGGGTTGGAAGAATGAGAACCGGAGATGCACATAGTCAAGGAGTTAAGAGCATTAAACATTTTCTTTAACAACATGCTATTTTCACTCAAATCCGGTTTATCATGCAAAGTACAACTTCCAAGAGGCTCAAGTTTCTCTTTTCTTTTTATTCTTTTAAGAGCATGAAACTTAGAGCAATGAGGTCTTAGATGACCAAAGGCACCACAATGGTGACAAACAATGTGTTTAGGTCCATTAGGCTTTTTGGGAATGGATCTAGCAACTTGGGTTTGTTCTCTCTTCAACTTAGAACATTGAGGCCTTATATGACCAATCACACCGCAATGGTGGCAAGTTGGAACAAACTTAGATCCACTCAATTCCCTAGGATTGGACCTAAACAGAGGCTTAGGCTTAAGAGCCTTTCTCTCCACTTTTTGATTTCTTTTATGTGGAGGAATGTACACCGATTTGTCCTTTGAGGCAAAACACACATTAGGCACAAAATCGGGTACCACAACATGATTGCAACATATATTTTCATCATTTTTGACAATAGGTTCAGCAATCAAACACTTGGCATGCATCTTAAGAGATTCATTTTCAGATTTAAGATCATCAACAAGTTTGTTAGACAAAACAAGTTTAGCATCCAAGTCCATATTCAAACACTCAAACTCTTTCAGCTTTTCAAGAGAATTTTCAGCAAGCTTTTTATACTTTTCAACCAATTTATTGGATTCATTGAGCTTAGCAATCAAATCATCATTTTCACAAATGAACTTGCTCAAATTCTTTTGAAACTTCTTAGCTTCTTTCTTCAAGAGTTTGTCAACAACACCCATGGATTCATATAACATGGCATCACAATCATGAGGATAAACACTCATAGAGGCATTTTCACAAACACATGACATGTTACAATCAACAACATCCATACAAGCATGTAAAGCATTATCCATGGCAAAACACACAAGGGGTCAAGGATCACACTAAGGTGTTTAAACCAAGCAAGTGTACCCGCTCTGATACCAATTGAAAGCTCGAAAATGTGTTGAAAAACACAAGAGCTGTTTAGACCCCCGATTAAAATTACGGCTTGGTTGATTTTACACTAACTTAATACTAAGTGCGGAATAGTGTAAACACAAGCGTATAAGCAAGACAACTACTCTAATCCATATTTAAAGCAACACAGCAGTAATGGAATATAAAAGAGTAGGGAAGAGAGATGCAAACACAGAAAACACCAAGACGTGTTTTCGAAGAGGAAACCGAAGAACTCGGCGAAAAACCTCTCCGCCGCCCTCCAAGCAGAAATCGATCCACTAGACAATAAGTTGGGATACATGAGTTAGCAAGAGACCCTCCAAGCCTAATCTACCCGATGTACCTAAGCCCTCCAAGCTCCTACTCCAACAAGGCTTCTCGGAACCGTGTCTTGTCTTAGTTCTCCGGATCCCGCAACAAGCTCCATGTTGCATCTGCCATCATCGGCTTCTTCCAATGCTTCCCAGCAACTCCAAAACACTCTCTACACTCTGAATAGGTATGGGTTGTGTTTGGGTACAAATCTCCTCTCAAGGTATGATAATGGGAGAGGGATGGAGAAGAGGCTACAATGATTTCTCACTAAGGAGGAGTAGCTCTCTCTCAAAAGAGGGTGTGTGTGTTGTAGAAAACCTATCTAGGGTTTTTCTCTCTGAATAGCCTCTTGTACATTTGTGGGTAATGAGGGTATATATAGTATGGGTGAAGGGTAAGAAAGTCACTCATTAAAATCCTCCAGGCAGAATGTTTCGCGACTATCTCGCGGGAAGGCCTTACCCGCGAGACACTCGCGAAAACGACAACCTGGCACGACTCTTCAGCTTCCAGTCATGTGCTTCTCACATGGCTCTTTCGCGGCTTAGCTTCCAGCGACACACCCGCGAGATCCACTGATCTTCAATAAAGCTTGAGTCTTCACCAACTTGATACTAAACCCAATACAATTAAATCCCACAAAATACAAGGAAATGAAATAAAGTAATTACAACACATTTTGTCATGGAATAAAGCCAATATAAAACATAGTTGTAAATCACAACTTTACAAAAGCCAATGAATTTATTCTCACACCCCAATGGCTTCGGAACCATAAGGATTTAGCAAAAAGGCAGACCGTGAACAGATGAAGGGATGTTTCTAAAGCTGAATTACACAAAGGGCAGCTCCCATCCATATTTTCATTAAACTTACTTATTACCTCCATGGTAGGCAAAACATTGGCAGCAATTCTCCATAAATGCATCTTAAGGCGCTCATGAATTTTGGATCTCCTAATCTAACCCCTAATATAGTTGGAGTTTGAGGGAGGAGGGCCTTCCCTACAAAGCCAATAAGTAGACTTGACAGGAAAAAGCCCGAAGTTTGCTGCAGTCCAAGACCAACTATCTTCCATGGGGTAACTAGGAATGAGAATTTTTTGGATTAGATCAACCACCTGCTCCTCAAACAACAAACTTAGCTTTGAAATATCCCAATTGCTTCGATTTGGAGTAAGGAGCTGAGAAACCACCAAAGTAATATCCAGATTAGCATCAACTTTAGGGGTAGGGGTAAAGATAGGGAGATCAAAATCCACGGGTCAGACCATATTCTAATGGAATCCCCATTGCCTACTAAAAGGCAAGTTGCCTTTGCAATAAAGTGTTTTATGCCCAACATACTCTTCCAAAAGGGGGAAGCATCGCTAGGAGAATGATGAGCCAGCCAATTATCCCGAATCTTGTATTTCACCCTCAAAACCTTAATACAAAGACAATCCTTTCCATATAGAATTCACCAGCCAAGTTTAGAGAGGAGAGCTTGGTTGAAATCCCAGAAATTTTTGAATTATTAAGGTATTGAATGGATGAAATCATGAAGAGACTCATAGGAGCTGTGACGAGACTCAGTCACTAGTCACAGCTCCTACGGTTGTTGGTGTTATTTTTTATTTTTATTTTTATTTTTGTTTTTGGGGATATATTTTTTATTAAGGTATTATCCGCAGATTTTTCTTCTTTTACATTTTTAATAGTTAAGAGTGTCTTACCTTCCACATTTAAAAAAAAAAAAATGCTACATTTAAATGGTTAATCGGAACGTTGATGCGCTTTGATCTTAAAAAGATCTGAATTTGCTAGAATCCACAAAAAAAAACTGATGGAATCATACACATTAAAGTATCTGATTGGATGTTGTCAATTTGAGGAAGAAAGTGAAACTTAATAAACTGAAGAGGGTTGAAAACATTTTAAGTAATCTGTTTTTACATTCTTTAGAACTTTCAAAACAAACCAAAGCGTTTACATACTCCCCAGACATGTAGTCGGGGACACATCATGACAATTATCAAACAAACATAAAACTAAAGACCTTCCCAGAACTATGCCTATTTATTTTCTGCAATCAAAATTTTTATTTTTGAAATCTTCTGCAATCATAGCTTAAGGCACATGCTTATATATTAATTACTATGGCAATATAGATACCAAAATCATGAATTCACATCCAGTGCAATACCTAGGGTATTGCACGGTGTGCAATACCTCAAATCCCAGCCATCCATTTAATCCAATGACTCTTATTTTGACACCTCATCAGGACACGCTGGCAATCCGTGTGCTCACTCAAGATTTCATTTCAGCTTCCCATTTTTGAATTTTACTAAAACTCTCTCCTCTCTCTCACTTCAACCTAGCTCTCTCCGTCACTCTCCCTAACGCTCCACTCTCTCAACCCTGACTGCGCCTCCACCACTCTCTTAACATCCACGCTTGCTCTCTGCCTCTCCCTCAACCCCATCGTCACCGTTTCTCGCATACCCAACTTAGAGGGATAACCAAAAACAAAGAAAAAACGGCGCCATCTGAGATCCCGACCCCCAAACACTCACACCCTTTTTGACCCAGATCAGAGAGAGAGTAAGGGTTGGGGTTTGGAGAGAATCAGGTGTTTAAGTGAGAAATTGATGCTTTTCAAACCCAGATTAGAGAAAGTAAGGGTTAGGGTTTGGAGAGAATCGGGTTATGGTTTGATGCTTTTTTAGGTTTGATCTATGGAGGGATATGAGATTGAGAGAGAAAGAAAGAGAGTTTGGTTAAAGGAGAGAAGAAGCCACCATTGGAGGTGGTGGTTGTGATGAAAATTATCCTTGCCGATTTGGGCTTGTTTCAGAGAGACCACCACTCGGTAGGGTTTTCTTTTATCTCTATTATTTTTAATAAACTCTATTTTCTTTTATCTCTATTTTTTAATTCTGTTTTCTGTTTTTTTGGTTTTTAGCTTAGGAATTGAAATCAAGTCTTATATTGCTTGCATTTTTGTCAATTGTTTAAAAATGCTTGATACAAAAGTAGTGATTGTGGAATTAAAAATGCTTTCTCTGGCATTAAAAATCTACCAACGTGATACAAAAACAGTATATTAGAACTGTACATCTTCCAAAAATAGTGATTGTGGCTGCTCAACTTAAGGACTCTGGAGGAATTTAGTGTAGATTTTACATAGCTTTATTATGCTTGATGAAAACTGCCATGGATATTGAAAATATTCAAAGGTTAAACTCTTTTTCTCATTGGGGCTGAATTTAATTCTGTTTTCTCTTTTTTGGGTTTTTAGCTTAGGAATTGAAATCAAGTCTTAATTCTGTTATTGTTGTTATTGTGGTTGTTGTTGTTGGAACACCTGGAAGAATATTGGCTTTGGCAAGGGATAAAGATCTTGGATTGAAGAATGTGAGGCATTTTATTGTTGATGAGTGTGATAAGATGCTAGAATCACTGGGTATGGTCTTCTTATTCTTCTGCCTTTTATCCCCTTGTTTATGTGAATTAGTTCTGAAATCTGATACTTTGCAATTCTCTTGTTCTCTTTACAGTGTATTGCATTGTTTGCGATAATAATTTTCTTATTTTAAGCCTTCTGTTGTCCATGTTCTTGTTTGTTTTACAAACATGAGGAGAGATGTGCTGGAGATCTTCAAGATGACTCCTCATGACAAGCAAGTTATGATATACTTGCTCTTCTTGTACTAGTTCATGCATGGATATTATAGTTAACCGTTGCTAAGTTCACAATCAATCTAGCTCTTTCACCTACTCTCTACAAATTCATTGTTTTGGGATTGCGCTACAAATCCTAACCCTACAATTGGCGCCGTCTGTGGGGAGAGCTTGAGCGAAAGTGGGAGCAACAGTTGATAATGGCTGAACCAGGGCAACAACCAGCAGAATCTGATAGGCCACAATCTGAATAACCCCTTGTGATTAAACCAATTAATTACTTAGCCAAGTTATTAATTAATAAATTTATCATGCAATTGCGTGGAAGCATAAACAAATCACCAAATAACTAAATATGCAGTGGAAATTAAATAACATAGTTACGAATGGGGAAAACCCTTGCGACAAAAATTCTACCGGGTGATTTTCAAGTCACCACTCCCGAAACTCCACTATTATTAAATCAAGCGGTTACAAGTAAAGGAATCCTAAGTACCTTACCAACCTACAGTTGAACCCTTACCCCAATACCCAATTGGACTTGATCTGTAGTGACAGTTCCCCCTTTTGATGCACGGCTCCCAAGTACGTGATTAACCAATGCGCAGATCCCAGTACGCGACTTCAAACACTAACTTAGAAGGAGAGGTTGGCTGCAAAGTTCTTCAGTTCATCCTACACGATGAATATCAAGAAGATGCTTGGTCACAAAACCCTTTGGTACAAAATACACAACAACTTCTTCAGAAAAGATGAACTAGGTCAAGAACTTCGTCTTTTGATCACAATTTGCTTGAATAGAGATTGCTCAATGCTTTTGCAACTTGTGTACAATTTGACGGCTCTTAAAACAATCCTTTTATATGTTTAGGGTTAGAAGAAAAGAAGGCCCAAAAGCATATTCACGGATCCCAAGGAAATCAGATCAGAAAATCTGATTTTATAAATCTCGACAGATAGCAGGTGTCGAGGTAGCTATCGAGCAGGTGTCAAGCTTTAATAAATTTGCACTTCAGCTTGTTTTTGCTTGGACAGACTTGATGACTTCAACACTTGATCTTGAAAGCTTGTTTCTTGAAGTATTAAAAACACCTAGAACTACCCAATTACAAGTAGAGTGCGTTTTGTCAAAGAATTAGCCAATTTACATAAATAAGTGACATATGTTCTTAACAAGTGAAAACACATATGTACTAATAGAATCTAGGGCATCCCAACACGTAGACCATTTTCTTAATTTGGAGCAGAGACAAGACCGTGAAGGTAGTGTGCATACTACGCATACTGATTGAAGTCAGTCACATGGCGAAAGTCACATATCTCATGCAGAGAAGAACCAGAACATGCAACTAGAAATTGAAAGGCTAAAGAGAAAGTTGCGCCATGCAAAGAGGAAGTGGGTTTCTTCATATTCTGATGAAGATTCTGATGACCAACAAGATGTCACTTACAAGCAGAGATCGCGAACACCAGTCAGTGAATCCTTTTCCTATGAGGAAGAGCATCATCATAAGAGGCAACCTCAAAGCCCATCACGTGAAGGCGTAGGGAACGATGCTATGAGCAAGGCTTTGAATCAAATCTCTAGGTCACCTTTCACACGCAGGATTGAAGGAGCAAGGCTCCCTCGTCATTTTCATCAGTCGACGTTCACCATCTATAATGGCAAAACAGACCCTGTGGAACATGTGAGTCACTTTAATCAAAGGATGGCTGTTTACTCCAGGGATGAAGCTTTGATGTGCAAGGTTTTCCCCTCCAGTCTTGGACCAGTTGCAATGAGATGGTTTGACAGCCTAGAAGCAAACTCCATCAGTTCCTTCAAGGAGCTCACTCAAGCATTTGGTTCCCGTTTTGTTACATGCCGAAGAGTGGTCAGGCCCTTATCTTCACTATTATCCTTAAGCATGCAAGAGGGTGAGACCTTGAAAACTTATTCAGATAGGTACTGGGAGATGTTTAATGATATGAAGGGCAATTTTGATGGAATGGCCCTTAGCACGTTTAAGCTCGGCCTCCCCACTGACCATGGTCTAAGGAAATCCTTAACTGGTAAGCCAGTTACTAACATGCGTCAGCTCATGGATCGTATTGAAAAGTATAAAAGGGTAAAAGAAGATCAACAACAAGGGAAGGGAAATGATAAGGTTATCCCCCAAGAGAGGAGGGATTTCAGGTCGGACTGTTACAATAACCGTAAACCGCAGAGAGATTTTGCCTCAAGCGGTCAACACTGTATTCAAAGAGCCAGTACACCAAGTTTTGGAAAAGATTATCAATGAACTATTCTTTAAGTGGCCGAATAAGATGATGGGGAACCCTGAGAGGCGTAATCATAATCTCTATTGCCAGTACCACAAAGACCATGGGCATACTACTGAGGATTGCAGGAGCTTGTGGGATCATTTGGACCAACTAGTCCACAAAAGTAAATTGAGGCACCTCCTGCACCACTCTAGTGGCCGAGGAGTTCAGATGAGCTCAGAGCCCCGAAGAGATGACCCTTTAAAGCCTTCATTGGAAACTATCAATGTCATCTTCGCAGCACCAGGGAGAACAGGATCCTGGCTATCCAAGGTTATGTCAATAGCCCAGTTACCCGCAGGGGACTTTGGCCAAGGTCCATAGAGAGCTAAACCGGATACTCAACTAGTTTTAGGGTTCTCAGACGAAGACAAGATTGGAACCGTCCAACCCCATGATGACGCTCTAGTAATCACCCTCAGAATTGGAGGGTATGATGTGAAGAGGGTAATGGTGGACCAAGGTAGTGCTGTATAGATAATGTACCCTGATCTCTACAAGGGGCTGAACCTAAAACCTGGTGACTTAACACCATACAATTCTCCCCTGGTTAGTTTTAAAGGAAGAGTCGTCACCCCGAAGGGCCAAATACAATTACCCGTACAGACTGGCTCAGAGGTAGTGGAGGTGGATTTCATTGTTGTAGATATGTATTCCCCCCATACGGCAATTGTAGCCAGACCTTGGCTTCATATGCTAAGGGCTATTTCCTCTACTTTGCATCAGAAAGTTAAATATCCATCCGAAGGACAGGTTTGTGAAATCCGAAGAGATCAATTTCGTGGCCAGACAGTGCTTAGTGGCTGCCATTCAGCATAAACCCGAAACTGAGTCCTCGGCCAAGGCTAAAAGGGATTTATAGCAGTTAAAACATCGGGTATTGCCTGCCGAAGGTCCAGACGAGGGTGCTAGATGCAAAGATCTAATAAAAGTTGTTATTGGAAACAATCCTGAAAAGTTCTTTCAAGTCGGATCTCAGATGCCTCTGTAGGAGAAAGAGGAGCTAATAGAGTTCCTTAAAAGAAACCTTGATGTATTTGCTTGGAACACTTATGAGGCCCCAAGAGTGGATCCAGATTTCATCTGTCACCATCTGAAGGTCAATCCCTTGATTACACCTAAGAAGCAGTCTCCTCGGCGCCCATCTAGGGAACATGCTGATGTAGTAAGAGAAGAAGTAACAAAGCTCAAACAAGCTGGAGCTATTAAAGAAGTTTTTTATCCTGAATGGCTAGCAAATACTGTGGTTGTGAAGAAGAAGAATGGGAAATGGTGAGTATGTGTGGACTTCAGTGACTTAAATAAGGCTTGTCCTAAGGATCCATTCCCTATGCCAAAAATTGATCAGCTAGTAGATGCCACTGTCGGCCACCCCCGGATGAGTTTCCAGGATGCTTTCTAAGGTTACCACCAAATACCATTAGCCTTGGATGATTAGGAGAAGACTGCTTTTGTCACCCCTATCGGTAACTACCATTACAAGGTGATGCCATTTGGTTTGTAAAATGCAGGATCCACTTACCAAAGAATGATGACGAGGATGTTTGAGCTACAGTTGGGCAAAACTATCGAGATTTATATAGATGACATGGTGGTGAAAAGCAAGATTGTTTCCGAACATATAAAGGACCTTGAAAACATTTTTGAAGTTCTAAGAAGGCACAAGCTACATCTAAACGCTTCCAAATGCTCATTTTGGGTGGGGTCAGGCAAGTTCTTAGGGTACATGGTGACCCACAGGGGAATTAAAGTTAACCCCAATCAGATAAAGGCCATCCACAATCTACAGGTTCCTCGAAATCCCAAAGAGGTTCAAAAATTGACAGGAATGACAGCTGCCTTGAACCGATTCATCTCCCGATCAGTAGATAGGTGTAAACCTTTCTTCTCGTTGATCAACAAATGGAAAGGGTTTGAGTGGACTGAAGAATGTGCGTCGGCCTTCCAACAACTGAAAGACTATTTGGCTTGGCCACCAATTATGTCCAGTCCTGAACCAGATGAGGTCTTGTTTGCCTACATTGCGGTGGCTTCTTCTGCTGTAAGTTTGGTACTGATACGAGTGGACCAAGGCGTGTAAAGGCCAGTTTATTATGTGAGTAAGTCATTACATGAGGCCGATATTCGTTACCTGCCGCTGGAGAAAGCCATCTTGGCAGTAGTACTGGGTACATGGAAGTTGCCTCATTATTTCCAAGCCCATACGGTCGTTGTGCTCATGCAACTTCCGCTCAAAACCATACTTAGAAGTGCTGGCTACACGGGAAGAATAGCTAAATGGGGCACTATCCTAGGGGCTTTTGACATTAAATATCTGCCTCGCACTTCGGTCAAGGGCCAGGTTCTCGCAGATCTGGTGGCCGAGTTCACAGAGCCTAGTTTAGAAGAGGTGATAGTGGAGAAGGACATGGATGAAAAATCGGTTGCCGTGATTTCTCAACGAGGTCCAGCACCATGGGAAGTATATGTAGACGGTGCAGTAAATCTGAAGGGTTCTGAAGTAGGGCTGATGTTAATATCTCCAGAGAAGATCGTTATCGAAAAGTCAATAAGACTAAACTTTACAGCCACAAATAATGAAGCCGAGTACGAAGCTTTACTGATGGGAATGGCTATGATTCGAAGAATGGGAGGAAAGTCAGTAGAGATGTTCTCGGACTTGAGATTAGTCGTTGGTCAAGTACAAGGCGAGTTTGAAGCGAAGGATGAAAGAATGCAGGAATACCTGAGCCGAGTTAAGCGTTTACAGTCGGAGTTTGACTCTTTTAATCTGCTGCACATCCCCAGAAATGGTATTGCACATGCTGATTCTTTGGCCACGCTCGCTACCTCTTCGGCGCAAGATTTGCCGAGAGTTATCCTCGTCGAGGACCTGCATGGGCCTATAGAGGCAAGAAGAGAGGTAGTCCAAGTTCACCAAATCAAGGCCGAACTCAGCTGGATGGATCCTAGAATTAAATTCTTGAAGGAGGATATTTTGCCCAGAGAAAGGGGGGAAGCTGATAAAATTTGAAGGAAGGTGACCAAGTTCTGGCTATTCGAGGATCAGAAACTTTATAAACGCTCCTATTCTAGACCGTACTTATTATGCATGAATCCCGAAGCGGCTGAGGTACTACTAGAAGAATTATATGAAGGAATCTGTGGGAGCCATACTGGTGGTAAATCCTTGGCTCACCGAGCCATTAATCAAGGTTATTGGTGGCCGAATATGCAAAAAGAAGCCTATGAGTATGTTAAAAAGTGCGATCAATGTCAACGATTTGCGCCAAACATACATCAACCAGGTGGAGTCCTCAACCCATTATCTAGCCTATGGCCATTTGCTCAATGGGGCTTGGATATCGTGGGTCCATTCCCTAAAGCTGCAGGAAACAAGAAGTACCTTCTGGTCGGCACAGACTATTTCACCAAATGGGTCGAAGCTGAACTTCTAGCCAACATCAGAGACGTAGATGTGCAGAAATTTGTGTGGAAGAATTTTGTCACTCGGTTTGGGGTTCCTCATACTCTCATCTCGGACAATAGCCTACAGTTTGATAGCAAAGCATTCAGGAATTATTGTAGCGAACTGGGAATCACAAACAGATACTTCACCCCTGCCTATCCACAGGGGAATGGGCAAGTAGAAGCAGTTAACAAGGTCATAGTTAATGGATTAAAAAAGAGGCTAAATGATGCAAAGGGCAAATGGGTGGAAGAATTGACACATGTACTTTGGGCATACAAAACTACACCTCGTAGATCTATTGGAGAAACCCCATTTTCAATGACCTATAGAGCTGAAGCTGTCATACCTCTGGAGACTGGGTTCCCAACTATGAGAACTAGTTTGTTCAGTCTGACCGGCAACAATGAGCTGCTAGAAAAGAGTTTGGATTTGATTAAGGAAAGGAGAGAAAATGCAATGGTTCGATTAGCACATTGCCAACAAAAGCTCAGACGAGGCTATGATGCCAACGTAAATCTAAGACCTCTAGAGCTTGGTGATTTGGTACTCAGGAAAGTTGTCGGCACTGCAAAGAACCCAGTTTGGAGAAAGTTAGGACCCAATTGAGAAGGGTCATATCGTATTACTTTAGGGGCTGGCATTGGGGCATATTTATTGGAAGATTTGGATAGTCATGTAATATCACGCCCCTGGAATGTAAACAACTTTAAAAGGTACTATTATTAATCAAATCTTTACTTCAATCAATGTGCCAGTTTATTATGTAAAGTTTTTAGAGTTCCTTTAAGTGTTTAAACTTAAATCCAATCATGCCTGAAGTCCTCGGACCAGATGATTTGGGTTAGTTAGCACTCGTTTACAGTTCCTTTTAAGTGTTTAAACTTAAATCCAATCATGCCTGAAGTCCTCGGCAGATGATTTGGGTTAGTTAGCACTCGTTTACAGTTCCTTTTAAGTGTTTAAACTTAAATCCAATCATGCCTGAAGTCCTCAGACCAAATAATTTGGTTAGTTAGCACTCGTTTACAGTTCCTTTAAGTGTTTAAACTTAAACCCAATCATGCCTGAAGTCCTCAGACCAGATGATTTAGGTTAGTTAACACTTGTTTACAGCTCTCTTAACTGTTTAAATCTATATCCAATCATACCTGAAGTCCTTGGACCAGATGATTTGGGCTAATTAACATCTCCATACAGTTATTATTAATGTTTAGATTTATAATGAATCATGCCTGAAATTCTTGGATGTATTTAACTCTAACTTACAACAGGACTCCTCAGTTAAAAATATGCTTTGCACACATTCAAGAAGGCCTGTGAAACTTTCATATCACTTATTGCTTTCATTGTTTATTAATAATTCTTGTATAAACCACTCTTTTCAGTATTAGTTTAAGTTATTTGCCTCATCAGCCTGATATCATGGTTAAGTTTACCTACACTATCATAATCACAGGTTATAGTTGTTTCAATAATAGTGAGCCTTATAATATAAGCAACAAGGACATTAAAAGTAAAAGAGAAACGATTTCATTGATCAAAATAAAATAGTTTGCAAACCCTTACATAAAAAAAAACTATATAACAATACAAGTACGAAATAAAAACTCCTAGATATTTAAGTCTTCGTCTGAGTGTCCGAGGGGTCAACTGTCTGACTGGGCCGGGCAGTAGCAACGTCTGGGACTTGTTCTTTATCCTTTTCTTGAGCACCCTCAGATCGCTTACTCATACTGCCAGCCAGATCGGACTCTCTGGTTGCTTCAGCAGGAGCAGGAGGGGTCTGGCCGACTGGGGGTTACTCTAGAGCTTCTGGGAGTTCACGAATATCATGGTCGTAGTATATGCTCCCAGGTAGTCTCAAGTCGGACTCTGCAGGAACCCCAGCAGCATCCATTGCTTTTCCCCAAGTTACATCGCAATACTCTCGGCTGACCGAGGCAAATTGCTCAGTAAGGTTGACTTGGGTCTCCTCCACCCCCAGCTTGTACGCTGCCTGCCTTTCAGCCTCGATCGCTTCCTTGGTCAACTGAGCATTCTTCTCGGCCATTTTAGCAATCTCCTTGGCTTTCTGAAGCTTAGCTCGAAGATCCTTCACCAGTGCTTTCTCTGTTTCTAGATTAATCTCGGTCAAATTCAGCAGCTGGCGTTGGTCCTTGGCCTGCTTCTTGGCATTCTTCAGACCCGCATCAAGATTGTTCCTTTGCTTGGTCACCTCCTTGAACTGCTCAGATAGATGAAAGTAGTCTTCCTTTAGACTGCCCATAGCCTTTTCTGCCTCAGACCGAGAGTGGGCCTTTGCTTGGGCTTCAGTATATGTCTTTTTATTCCACTCCTCGGCCACGTAGACTTGCTGGGTAATCTGCATAGCAGAATGAAAAAAGTCAACATACAAAAAAAAAAAAAAAAAAATCAGCATCCTAAACTGAAGAGGTGGATTAACTCACTTACCATGGCTAAATCCCTTTTCAGGGACAAGAAGAGTTCATACTGGCTGAAGCGCCTGTATGAATCCATGTCTCATGGGAGGAGCAGTGATTGCTCCAAGGCCTCAGCAACGAGACCTGCTTTCCCCCCATTGTAGTTTCTGAGGGAGGTCTTCCAAGGAATAGGAGCACCATCCAACTCCAGCTTGGGGGACCATGTGCGAGGTCCTCGGCGCACGTCACCTACAAGAGGGTCATCGCGGCTCTCAATAGATGAAGCCCTCTTACTCCGGTGGTCTTTCACCACCTTTTGTTGCTTGGTTCCTTTTGGAGAAACCACCTCCCTCTCTTCATTATCAGTGAGAGGCCTTTTCTTTTTTAGATCCGGCAATGGCTTTAAGCCGAGATCAGAAGGAGCCTGAGGGGGTGGTGGAGGAAGAGCAACAATTGGTTGAGATTTACTGGTCACTTTGGGCCTAGCTATTTTACCTTTGTTCTTCATCAAGTCCTTTAAACTCGCCATGTCCTCTTCTTCGTCTAAAAAATCAGCTATCAAGATAGAAAGGCGAGCACTTGACTGCTTGTCAATTTCCTCCTCGGCATCCGAGACTTGTACCACTTGAACCTCTTCCGAGGCCTCTCCTTCAAACCTAAACTTATCGATTTGCTCCTCAAGCGAAGGGGTAGAGGAAGCAACTCTCTCTCCTTCTGCAGCCTCTCCCAAAGGAACTTGTTGAACAGGTTGTATGAACTGCAGTATCGCCTGTGGATTTGGATGTGGCACGGGGGCGAGATCGAATGGTGCTAGAAAATGACGCCGAGAGACATCTATTCGGTTGATCCGATGGTCTCCTTGCATTATGGCGTTGCCGACCGGCTGACTGTCGCTTGGTTTAGTGTGTAACCGAGAATGAGAGGAACGGCACGAAGTTGATCGTCTTCACTCACAAAAATTTCTGATCTTAGTAAGTAGTTGAGCGCGGCAATGTTCGTAAGGCTGAGCCGAGGAGAAACGTGTGCTTTACCTGTTAACACCACAACAGAATTCAATCAGAAACTTGAAAATATTGATACAAAGAAAAGAAAAACTGTTAAAGAGCAAAGGTCCTAAATCTACTGTTAGGAAACCTAAATCTAGGATGTCCCACCTGGCTCTCCTGGCTGGGTTGGGCAATGAAGACCGTCATGCCATGCGCCCGAGACGATTAGATAATCGTCTTTCATCCCTTTGTTAGATTTGGGAAGGCAGGAGACGAGCCGAATGACATCGGATCTAAATTTAAGATAATATCCCGCCCCCTTCTGGCTATGACACTCGTACATATGTACCACATCAAGCCAAGTGAGTCCTAATCCTAAATGACGGTTCAAAACATCAATCGCCCCCAAGATCATAAAGACATTGGGTGCGCACTGATCAGGAGAGAGCCTATGGTTACGAAGATAACTTTGGGTGATAGACCCCATAGGGAGAGTCATTCCTCCTTCTATGAATGCTATCATAGGGATTACGACTTCTCCCTCTCTTCGGTCGGTTAATACCCTTTCTGGGGGACAATACCTCAGGTTTACTCCCTGTGGTATGCCGTAGGTTTCTTTAAATGCCTCTATTAGGGCAGGACTGTCGACAAGATATTGAAATCTACCCATCCTGGTTAACTAGAAGAAGACGCTGAATAACAACTGGGAAATGATAGTGTGAAGACTGTGAACACTGGCCGAAGAGAAGATGAGAGGTTCGAATAAGGGAAACTTACACAAACTAAATCGAAGAATGATCTTTAGCCCGTAGAGAGGTTCTTACAGGTTCTTGGCAGAAATAGGATTGATGATTGAAAGTGCTTGGTGGATTGGAATGCTCGAGTGCGCTGGAGAATCTGAGAATTTGTAAAGTGAAAGAGAAGTAACCTTATATGAGGCTTTATATAGGGAAAAATGAAATGATAGAAGTTATCCCGCCTAAATGCTGAGGAAAAATCTCACCCATTGGATCGATAGCCCACCGTTGGATCCAAGAGACAAAACGCCGCCTGGAGTAATTAATAGAGTTTTGAGAATACGGAAACGACAGTAACAATGATGAAGCGCGTAAACCCATGCTCATACACGTGTGAATTCAAATACTTGTGTTTTTATTTCGTAACAAATCAAAATCCTATTTTTTCTCCTCGGATGCGAGGGAAAAATTAAAATTTTAAGGGGCTATTGTGGGGGGTAAAAGCCCACCCTTACATATTGGGCCTAGGGCCCTATTTGAAGATTACTGTGTGTCCAAAGAGAAGAAAGTGGTTGAGAAGGAGCCCGTGTGGAAGAGATACCAGGAAATGAACGAGGAGTATAGTCCGAAGAGAGCACCAGCGGTCCGAATAGATTATTCTCCTCGGATATTGAGAGTTTCGATCAAACAAGCACCTGAGAGGTTCAAGCGATCTTCCTAGCAACTTCCATGATAAGAACAAACTCTGGGCATGTCTGGAGATGATAAGAACAGAGAAATATCTAAAGAA
Source organism: Quercus aquifolioides (assembly GCA_019022515.1). Taxonomy (NCBI): domain Eukaryota; kingdom Viridiplantae; phylum Streptophyta; class Magnoliopsida; order Fagales; family Fagaceae; genus Quercus; species Quercus aquifolioides. The sequence continues at coordinate 32,476,040 of CM032326.1, forward strand.
AAAGCTGCTACCACCGTGTTTAATGCACTACAGCAACTTTTCTAACCGCATTTATGTGGAAAAGACCCCTGAACAATGTAACTTCAACCACCAACACTCCTGGGAGACTAAAGAGGATACCTGATGTGACATGTACTCAAGTGATTGCTTGGATGAAGAACAAGTGTACGATGAAGATGGTCTAGAAGAAGGCTATATAAACGAGAGAGGTCTCTAGAGAAAGGGATCGGAAAAAAGAGAATAAGAGGTGGAGAAAGAGTTTACTATAACTCTAAGAACTGTAATCACTATTCAATCAATAATATATCTCTTCGGACGTCAATTCATTTCGTTTTTACGTGTATTCTTGTACTAGTTCATGCATGGATATTATAGTTAACCGTTGCTAAGTTTACAATCAATCTAGCTCTTTCACCCACTCTCTACAAATTCATTGTTTTGGGATTGGGCTACAAATCCTAACCTTACAGTTTCTTTTTGGATGATTTCTTTTTTTTTTCTTTTTTTTTTTTTCATAATTTGATAATATATATTTTTTTAGTGCGTGACTGAACTTAGCAAAAGATACTAAGTTGCCTACGTACCCTTGAGAGGGATCAAGTCATCACGTAGTTCAAAAGATTTTTTTTTTTTTGATAAATTTTTTTTTTTTTTTTACAAAAAGGAGGGCTCAGTGTGTAGTAATGGGTATCACCACTAATTGAACCCGAGACCTCGACCTCAAGGGCAACATGGGTATCCAACCACTACGCTACACTAGCAATTGGTAACATAGAGTGGGATTAATTTCTCCTTATTGGTACGCTTTCAAATGTATTGGGAAGACATCATATACTCTTGCAGCGTTATAGTGAGCAGTTTAAACTTTTACCAAGGAGCAATCCTCGATGTTCAAGCATAGAAGTGTTTAAGGAACTTCCCATTGATAGGGTCGATCCTTGCATCATCATTGTTGATCAACTTGTGAGCTTGGTTGGTGTTTGCCCCCTGCTTGAGAGTTGGAAGTACATCACAAGCAACAGTCACATGGTTTGACTCGACAACTTCATTGAAGTCTAGATCAATCTTGTTTTCTTTGGCAAGCTTCATGATTTGTTCTTTGAAGACGAAGCATTTTTGGATTGGGTGGCCAATGATGCAATGATATTTGCAGTAGTTAGGGTCATCAACTTTCCCCATGTCTTCTAGTCGCTTGCAATCTGGTAATTCAATCAGCTTCAATTGCAATATTAGTTCTAAGATGTTTGGCACATCTTCATCGAGGAACAGATATACTTTTTGCTCACGTTCCTTGAAAGTCAGACGATGCACCTCGTTCTTTTGCCATCCTTCAAGTCGTTTTTCATTTGCATTTGCTCCTCTTCTTGCAACCTTGACTTCAGCAGTGTTAACAACCATTGGGTCTTTGAGGTTGACCTTTGCATTCCTATCATTCTTCCTTACTTCCTTTTTGCTTTCCTCAAGTATGTGAGGGTTTGCACTTCCATGGCTAGCAATGCATAACTCCATATTATGCGCACGAGTTGCTAACTCTTCAAATGTTCGAGGCTTTATCCCTTTGAGGATGTAAAGAAGTCCCCAATGCATGCCTTGGATGCTCATCTCTACAGCAGAAATTTCAGAAATTCTATCCTTGCAATCCAAGCTCAAAGAACGCCATCGATTAATATAATCGACCACTGGCTCATTTTCCCATTGCTTAGTATTAGTAAGCTCCATCATGCTCACCGTGCAACGTGTGCTATAGAATTGGTTAAGAAACTCTCTTTCGAGTTGTTGCCAACTGTCGATTGACTCAGGTTCTAAGTCTGTATACCAGTCAAAGGCATTCCCTTTGAGTGAACGGACAAATTGCTTCACAAGGAAGCCTCCTTGAGTCCCTGCATTCTCACAAGTTTCTACAAAGTGAGCAACGTGTTGCTTAGGATTTCCATTGCCATCAAACTGCAAGAACTTGGGGGGTTGATACCCATTTGGCATCCTCATGTTATCGATGCGCTTTGTGTAGGGTTTTGAATATGTGAGAGAACTTGTAGAAGAACCTCCATATTGTACTCGGTGGTATTTGTTATCATGTCTTGTAATTGTTGAACTGATAACGAAGCAACCGAAGTAGATTGTTCCTATCGAGGAGTGTCTTGATTTTCTTTCCCTTTGTCACCTTTTGTAGAAGTGAAGCCAAATGGGAACTTAGGATCATGGCTTGATTCGCCAAGATCTTGTATTTCAAGTTTATTCATTAGAGTTGCAATTTTGACATCCTTTTCTTCAAGTGCTTTTATGAGAAAGATGACCCTTTGTTCCATTTCAGCCATCTTTTCTTCCATGGTAGAGGTGTTAGTCATCATGACTGACACAACTTCCTAAGATAATGGAGAAGAAAGTGAATTGAAGTGAGCACGTGAAATCTCATCTTTTGGGTTCACTTCAATGGGAGAGAAATCGTGTGACCAACTTCTTATGAAGGAAGAAGAGGATTAGCCCCCATACTTAAGGTGTTCCAAGGTGGAGGTGTCCTTATTGATGACCTTGTTTCTTGTAAGAGGGTCTAAGGAGATGATTGTCTGGACCTTGGCTTCCTTGGTTGATTGATATTGAAGTTTATTGTTTGCTTTGGGTTGGCTATAATTGATTACACCAATGTAGTTGTTAGTGGTAGCCATACCAAGTTTAGTTGAAGTAGCTATTGTTGAAGCTTGAATGTCCTTGCTAGTGGCCATTGAAGTTGGTAGCAAGATGATGAAGATTTCTTTCTTTGAAGGAGAATGAGATGAGAGGCAGAGATGTCCCACCGGGCGTGCCAGAATATGTAGACGACTAAATTTCTTGGCTCGAAATAAATCAAACAAGTAAAATAGTTTCACAAATGCAGATTTGTATTGATGATTGTGTGGTACAATTCTCTGAAATTGCAAAAGAGTTATCCTTTGATTCGATCTCCTTGCAAGACTTATTGATTAGATTTGTGGTAATGTGATTTTGACTTGAACACAAAATATCCTTCAATTTGGTTGAGGGATGGATTGAAGATTGTTGAAACGGAATTACGATGAATCTCTAGCTATTAGCTTGTTAGAAATCCTTTGTTCTTCACGTTCTTCGTGTGTTCTTCGTGCGTTCTTTGTGTGTTCTTCGTGCGTTCTTCGTCTTTGAAGGATTGTGGTGGAAGTTCTTCGGGGCCTTAGGACCTTGAATTCGTAGAGCTTCACTGATTTGTGATTTGTTGATGTTTCTGGAGGCTTTTAAGCTTGATTCCAGTAAACTTTAGGATCTAGGAAGATGATTTGGATGATTTCTCTTCGAATGTTCTTTGTATTCGAAGTTGAAGTTCTTAGAGGCTTTAAGGCTTGGTTCTGGCAGAGCTTCTGGACTTCTGAGTGCTTCAGATGGCTTGGCCTCCTCTTAAAGGCCTTAGGAAGGCTTCTATTTATAGGAGTTTGGGGGTGAGTGAGCGACACATGGTGGAGTCTGATTAGTGACACATGTCACAGCCTGATTGGTCTGCTTATGTCATCGCTTACACGTGTGAGGCTGATTATGTCATCGCTTACACGTGCGAGGCTGCTTATGTCATCGCTTACACATGTGCTGATGCGTGATTTGTTTTTTGCATGACACTTGGCAAATTTCTGTTGGCTTTTGAGTAGTGATAGCAAAACCTAGCAGCAATACGTGGAGCTTTGTAATTGGTTGTATTTTGTGGACTTGGTAGTGTGACGTGTCAGCTTGTGATAGGTCAGGAATTTTCCCTCTCTACAACGTATTTTCACATATTTTTTCACCCACACGTATTTCTAAAAAATGCAAATAATGTTATTAGAACAATATTACCAAACGAACCCTAAATTATCCTACTTTGGAGTTAAACCAGATTGTTGCAGTGTCCAAAGAAACCAACTACACAAGGATTGTTATTCCTTCTAATGTCCAACAACTATAGGCCTTATTCACTGCTTAAAGTTGGATCATAGACATTCCTTTGATCTTCTCTAGAGTATTGACCATATTAAAGCATTAAAAAACAACCCATCTACCCCTACCAACCACATTTACCTTGCTAAGTCCCTTACTATTTAAAATATCAGATAACATAAAATAAAATAAAAAAAGATTTAGAAGGGTGTGTATGTGTGTCTGATAGCACAAGTAGGGTTCTCTTTCTCTCCCTCACCATCTCATTCCTTTTATCCCAACCATTTATTTTGTAATTGTGATTTGTTATATTATAATGAAAGCATTGTTTTAAATTAGTGCGATTTTCTATGAATGGTAGTGTTTAAGTGAGCCTTCATAGTATACCACTAGCCTTCATTACTATGGCATTGAATTGAGTAGCGAATTTGACTTGGTCCTTTAACTTGGGTCGTTAGGCACAAAACATGTGGCAAAGGAACCAAATCAACTCTAACACATGGTTTATAGTTTCTTTTCCACCTTTTGTGATTATGAAATAAAGTGTTGTATACATTATTGGCCTATCAAAATTAGCCTCAATTCTTCATAATAGAATACCATAGAGAAAGTAATTGAAACATAATACCATAGATTGATTCTCTTTAATTTAGCCTCAATTTTTCATGAATATATATATATATATATATATATATATATCATAGAATTTAAACTTATGACATCTGTTTTAAGATATCAATTAGTTTTTGGTATATATGAGAATTTAAACACGAGATCTCTTATTTGACGATAAGTCATTTTACCAAGTGAGTTAATTGAAAACCCCACATAGAGGTTAATATTTCAAGAATTAGAAATCGAATATATTTCTTGAATTAACGGTCTTTTAGAGGATTGAACACTTTCATCAAACATTTATAAAATAACTTTTTCTTTTATTTTCAATTTTCTCTACTGGATTAACAAATGGCGAGTTCTAAATAGGAGGTAAGAGCATTTGATCCCACTGTGTTGACTTAGGCAGTTGTAAATCTACTGTTATTTTGTAAAAATAATATATGGTCAGTTGGGCTTGTAATGTATGATATTTATGCCCTATTGGGCTTGTTATGTGTTGACTTAGGCAGTCTACTATGATTTTTTTCATCAGCCACATATACATATACATTTTCTTTTCTTTTTTTTTCTTTTTTTTCTTTTTTTTTTGGTAAAAGACGATTCATTAATAACTAAGAAATAGCATCAGTACAGGTTCTACTAAATAACAAACCATTACAATCCTCAATCAAAATAGTCCTAATGTCTTCAGGTGGGCGAACATAATGCACCAAGCCTAACTCATGATCCATCCCTATTCTAGCCAGCATGTCCGCACAGCGGTTTGCCTCCCGGTAGCAATGTTTAAATTGAATATGTTGGAGCTGCATCATCAGCTGTCTACAGTCATCCATAATAGGTGAAATTATAGTATTCTCATACTTTGGGTTCCGGAAAATATCCACAACTGATTTGGCATCGAGCTCAACAATAACAGAGGTTATATTCAGATTGCAGCAAAGAACTAACCCATCCCTAAGACCCCATAATTCAGCTGCAAAACTAGAAGTTGATCCAATGTTCCTTGTGAATCCAGCAAGCCATGCACCATGCTTATCCCTGATCAGACCTCCGCACCCTGCTAAACCCGGATTTCCTGCAGCAGCCCCATCCGTGTTCAACTTAGCCCAGCCATGCGGTGGTTTCTCCCAACGCACCCTTCTGATGATGCGGCGTGACAGCTCCCTTGGAGTTGCAATACAACACATAAACTCCATTGCTTGATTTTGAATATCGATCACCAAATTTGGATTCAAATTTTTTCTGTTGAAGACGAAGCCATTCCTATTCTTCCATATGTTCCAAATGGCGAAAGGAAAAATACTTTTCCAAGGGGGTTTTCTAGCAGGTTGGTTGGTGTTCATCTTACCATTTAAGTTTAACCAATCTGTCAGATTGGACATCCAGAAATCATGATTGCTCATCTGCACACCAAGTTGATTCCACACCACTTGAACCCAATGGCAGTCCCTTAGTGCATGTAAGATAGATTCAACTTCTCTATTACAGATAGGGCAAAATTCATCTTCCATCATTCCCCTCCTTGTGAGACATTCCTTGACAGCAATGCTATTATGAGCACATTGCCACATAAAAGTTTTGATGCGTGGTAGAGTTGGTGCTTTCCAAATCCAACTTACTGTAAATGGTGTATTTCCCTCCCTTCCCATAGCAAGATTATAGGCACTCTTTAAGTCAAAACTACCCTTCGGATTCTCAGCCCAAGCAAGTTTATCGCCGCTTCTACCTGTTAGAGAAAAAGGAATGGCTTGAAGCAATTGTTTCATGTCTGAGGGAAAAACAAAAGGCAGCCGGTTCCAATCTAGCCCCGAATCCCCCATAATATCTTTGAGTGCCCAACTGGATGCTTCTCGGGGTAAAGGACCCTGTATGAGATGTCTGAGAGGGCCTTCCTTTAACCACTTCCCATGCCAGAAACTTAACCTGCTATCCCTCCCAGCTATCCAAATGCTCCCTTTAGTAAATACCTCTCTTCCTTTTTTGATTGCTGCCCAGATCCGCGAGCAAGGCAGCTTATCTGCATCAGCCGCATTTAACCTTCTGCTATTGCAATATTTTGCTTGAAGAATTTTTGACCATGGTGCATCCTTTTCGGTGTTAAGTCTCTAATTAAGCTTGGCAAGCATAGCAATGTTCCTTCCCCTAGCTGTCTGCAAACCAAGACCCCCATCTTCTTTACTCTTGGTCACCTTATGCCATCCAACCCAATGTATCTTCCTCATTGAGTCTGTTGTGCCCCAAAGAAAATTTCGGTTAATTCTATCAATGCCTTCAAGAATTTTTCTCGGCAATAAGTTACACTGCATGACATAAGATGGAATTGCCGATGTGGATGCCTGGATGAGCACATTCTGCCCTGCTAAGGACAGTAAGTTGGCCTTCCAGCCCGCGAGCTTTTGTTTCACTCTATCCAAGATGAAATTATAATCATGGGACGAGGAACCGGAAGTCCTTAGAGGAATCCCTAAATATTTACCAATATTCGGAGTAGAGGTAAAACCAAGGACATCACATAGAGATTCTCTAGTGTCAATATCAATGTTTGGAGAAAAATAAACTCTTGATTTTGCATCACTAACAGAAAGGCCCGACAAGCTGCAAAAAACATCTAAAACATCTCTGATAGCAATACAATTGGTAAGGTCCGCTTTGGCAAAAAAGACAATGTCATCTGCAAATAGCAAATGAGAGAGGGCTGGGCCACTTTGAGATACTTTGACTGGCTGCCACAGATTTTCTCTGCATTTCTCCTCAACGAATTGCCCAAGAAGTTCCATACAAAGGATGAAGAGGTAAGGGGATAGCGGGTCCCCTTGCCTTATCCCTCTTGAAGGGTAAATTGGGTCTAGAGCATCTCCATTGACCAAGATTGAGGTAGAGACCGTTGAAACACAACTCATAATAATGTCAATAAGTTCCATAGGGAGATTAAATCTTAATAACATGTCTCTAATAAAACTCCACTCCAACTTATCATACGCCTTCTCCAAATCAATCTTCAACACCATGTAACCCACCTTGCCTCTCTTCTTGCTAATGGAATGAATAACTTCTTGGGCTATGATTGCATTATCAATGCCCCTTCTTCCCGGAACAAAGGCAGCTTGAAGGGGGGAGATGAGTGTATCAAGCAAAGGTCTCAGTCTAGCCACTATGATCTTTGTGACTATCTTGTAGACTGTGTTGCAAAGACTTATAGGTCTATAGTTCCCTAAAGTCTCCGGACCTTGTATCTTAGGAATAAGCGCAACAAAAGTACTGTTCAAATAAGCAGGAACTCTCTTCTCAACAAAAATCCTCTTCACTTCATCAATTACTGATCTACCCACTAGCAGCTAGAATCTTTGGAAGAAACCCGCATGCAATCCATCTGGACCCGGGGCTTTAAAGGCTTTCAACGACCATAAGGCTGCTTTGATTTCATCTTCCGTTGCAACCCCACTAATACTAAGCTTCTCCTCATCCGTAAGCTTAACTTGCCATTGGGAAGACAAGGGAGCTACCCAAGGAACACTAGTGAAGGAAGAAGTGAAAATATCAAAAAATCCTGTTCTAATGTGATCCTTAATACCATTCTCCTCATAAATCCAATCCCCAACCGAGTTTTTGATTGCCAAAATCTGGTTCCTTTTCCTTCTCACCAATGTCGAGACATGGTAGAAAGCAGTGTTTCTATCCCCTTGGATCATCCAGTTAACCCGAGATTTGAGAGCCCATAACTCCTCTTCCTGACTAAGAATAGTATCAAACTCCTTCACCAATTCTTTTTCAAGGTTTAAGAGGAAAGTTGAAGGCTTAACCGAAACTGCACGTTGAATACCTTTCAGTCTCGCCAGAATATTCTTTTTATTGACAAAAATATTACCAAAATACTGCTTGTTCCAATCAGTAGCCTCCTTGGCAAAGTGCTCAATTGCCTCTCCAAGGTTGCAAGGATGTCTCCAGGCCTGTGTAACAATGCTCGGAAAGGTGGGATTAGTCAACCAGCAGGTTTGGAACTTGAAAGGCCTTTGTCTCTCCCTGTTTACTCTTGGAATCAAATCTAGCAGAACAGGGCAGTGGTCTGAATGGCATCTTGTGAGATGCATGACTCTTGCTTCGGGGTAGAGTAAGAACCAGCTGGGATTGACAAAAAATCTGTCTAGTCTCACTTGAATAAGGGCTTGGACTTCCCTTTTATTAGTCCAAGTGAAGCGCGGCCCAGAAAAACCAATGTCGATCATGTTGCAATTGTCCAGACACTCTTTAAAGCGTAGGGAACTATTAACCCCAACAGCCCTACCCCCAAACTTATCCTCAGCAGTAAGAGTTTCATTAAAATCACCCGCAATTACCCAAGGCATATCATGAAGGTCTGCGACTTTATTTAAGTTATTCCATAAAATGTGCCTTTCGGCACTCCTAGGACTAGCATAAATTGCAGTAAATAACCAGCTAGTGTTAGAATTAATTACCTTCACCACAGCATGGATCTCCTACTTAGTACTTGAAAGCGGTTTGACCTCCACTCTGTCAGTATTCCAGAGCATCCAAAGCCCGCCAGCATAACCGATAGTATCCGTATGAACCACTCCATCAAAAGGGAGACGGTCAGTAATTTCTCTAGCCCTCACACCACCAACTTTAGTTTCCATCAAGACTAAAATGGCCGGATTGTGATTTCCAATCAACTCTCTAATGTGACTTTGAAAGGTGGGCTTCAAAGCTCCCCTGCAATTCCATATAATAACATTCATGAGGAATACGTGACAAAAGGTGAAAAACTCATCAACAGGAGGCATCAACATGTCCTCCACTCTCAAATTCCATCCGATCAGCTCCCACATCTCCTTTGTCTGCCCCTCCTTCGGACACAGCATCAACAGCCCCATCTCCAATTCTTGGGGTGCTGCAAGAAGTATGAAAACCATGGTTCTTCTCAACATGACCCACCACGGCTTCGTCACCTCCGCCCAAGCTGGAACCAAGGAAGCTTGGTTGCCCTCCTACGCACTCGTCTCGCTCATTGGAAGGATGCACCTCCACACTCTTGGAGATTTGCCGTTGGTGTTCTCGGCTACAACTCCCACCAAACTTGTATCCCACCTCCGGCCAAGGCATGGTTGCAACCTGATAATCAACAGAGCTATATCCTTTATCTCTCTGTTTAGACTCTCTATCACACTCAGTTGGCGTCGTGTGCTTCAGCTTGAGATGATTTTCGGCTTGAGGAATTGGGGAAAGAGGCTGGAAGTTTCTAGTGAGATCACGTGAAGTGTTTTATGGTACCTTAGCACGTGCAAGGGCTTTTTTTCCCTTGACCGAAGCTTTAGAGTTGGCGTTTCTGAAGTTAACATCAGTTCTGGTCCGCTCCCTTGCATTCTCCATATTAGACATATATGGGCTTTGATCTGAAGAGTCTTGGGCTGCATGGGCCGAGGTATTACCTATGCTTTGGATAGCATTTGCAAAATGGGCTTCATTGAGACTTTTCAAAGGCATAAGTTTCCTTTTAGCCTCCCTCACAGGCCCATCGTTGGCCTTAAGCTTATCTGTGTTGTTACTGAGCCTAGCCTCATTCACATTCTTCCTTAGCTCTTGTCTAAGATGACCGTTGTCCAGTACTGCGTGGTTCCCTCCACTACCATGGTATTTTGTCCCATTCTTTTTGCGTGCGACAATAGTCCAAGGCCCGTACGTACCGCCCTGCATCTCCTCATTCCCACTTCCATCCATTACCTTACTGGGCCCCCCTTCATCTCTGTTGGTGTCAGGTTCATGCAAATCGCATGCACGAGGTCGCGATATTCCAGCGTCCTCCGTTGCCTCCTCCGTTGGCACTTGTTCTGGTCGGATTGTATACGGGCAGCTATCTTTCCGATGGCCGATTCTGCCGCAAGAAAAACATAGCTTTTGTATCCCTTCATAACACACAGTGTGCTCAAATTTCCCAATCAGTACTGCCGTGACCAAAGGTTTATCCACATCGATTTGGACACAAATCCTTGCGAATCTGCCTCGCGATTCTGTGGCAGTATTGGAGTCTATTCTCAACACATTTCCAATGGATTTACCAATTTGCAAGAGGGCTTCGGGATTATAATACTCGATAGGGAGCTCATTTAGCCGTATCCATACAGCTACTGAGGCGACATTTGCCGATGCCGGATGAAAATCTGGCTCCCAAGGTCGGATGGAGAGGAAGTTTCCTCCAATGAACCAAGGACCCTTTTTAAGAATGGACTCATAATCATCTTTCAATGAGAACCGAGTGAGAAAGAATTCATGTCCTAAATCTACACAATCCAACCTCCCAGCCGGCTTCCATAGAGCTAGAAGTCTATTATGGAGAAAATTCAGCCCCACCGATCTGCCATAGACCTTCACGATAAGAGCTTTCGACCATGGTGTTCGAATATGCTGTTTACATTCCTTGGAAAACTTGACAGCTACTAAACCTTCACGCAAGTTCTCCACTTCTTCATCCGACTCCACATCATCCTCCATGGCCTCTCCAAAGCAAAAGGCTTGAGTGTAGGCACCCGGGATTTCACCAACAAGTTTATCTCTGAAAGAGGCTGACCCATTCCATGACTCAAAGTCATGGCTTGGCGATGAGGAGCCCGCTTCTGGACCTACCCTGTATCCTGCATGATTCACGTCTTTCACTTTTTTGTTGCTACGAGCTAGCTCTTCTTGCTCTTCTCGCGAGAGGGAGAGAGGTGGAGAGTTCATAGTAAACAGAGGGCAAAAAAAATTGGACTATCTTGTGAGATTTACATATACATTTTCACACGCATTGCATCCACTCCAATGTTAATATAGAGGGAAAAAAGTCTTCTAAGTTTGAGATGAGTTTTTTTTTTCATCAACTTAAGCTCTGTTTGGGTAGGGGCTGCGGCTGTGTTTTCCTTGATTGCGTTTTTTTTTTGGGTTGGTCCATGGCACTGTTCATGGACCAACTAAGTAATAAAAACACATGAACAATAATTTGCAGCAATTAAAAAAAAAAAAAAATTGCTACAGTGTTTTCAGCAATAAGTTTTTAGTTTTTAGCAAAATAAGTGGTATTCAAACGCACACTTAGAGTAAAAAAACCCCATGGGCACAACACATCTCACAATACTTTTACAAAATATTTGTTATAAGTTGTAGCGAGTCTAGGTTTAATTTTTTTTCTTCTTATTTTTTTTATTCGAATTATATATAGTTTATTGACAATTCGATATTTCAACTTACTATGAAATCGTTGTAGGATTTATTGCATTAGTAGAAGAACTCATTTATAATTAATCATTAGACACTTGACAATGGTTTTCTTGCATTTTTTTTTTTTTATATATAATTGTTTAACATATGAGTGCATGCAATATGTGTGAATATATTAATCATAGTAAATTTTTAGAAGAACTAAAATTTAAAGCATTTTGAAAACAAATGCAATTCCTCATCATAAAGTGGTATCCGATTTTGAGGCAGGACATTTAAAGCCCATTGGATGATCCATTAATAACCTATGGGCCTTATCATTAAAGTTTAAATGGCAATATTGACTACTGAGAGAATCCCATTAGGCTCTAGCCTAGAACGTTCGTCAATCAAAGTGCGAGAGTGCAATCATGCTGGCCATTTGGGACTCCATGATAATTTATAAAACCTCTCCTCGCAAGTACTAGAATGCTCCCCTAAGAATTATAAGTGCCCATTTGATCGAGGAGTTTGAATAGTATTATTTGTAATTTTTTGAAATATATAAAAATAAAAAAAGTGTAAAAATTTATATAATGTTATTTAAAAACTGAAAATATGTATTTAAAAGCCCTGCCAAACAGGCGTAAATAACACAAACCACTCTGACCCAAATGTAGCGTGAAGTAACACAAAGCATCTTCTCAGTTTAATTCCTCAGCAACCAACCACTCTCAGTTCTTAAACTTATAGTATTTTATAGCTTTCTCTTTACCTCGTTTCAACGCAACAAAGTAAGTAACCAAGCAAAGAAAAACATCAAACATGTCGCTGATCCACACTTCTTTGGTAACCGACGAAGCAACAACGTTGATCCCTTTGCTCTTGATGTTTGGGACCCATTCAAGGACTTTCCTTTCCCTTCTTCACTTTCAACTTATTTCCTGGAGTTTTCTCGGGAAACCTCAGCTTTTGTGAACACCAGGATCGACTGGAAGGAGACCCCAGAAGCTCATGTGTTCAAGGCTGATCTTCCTGGGCTCAACAAAGAGGAAGTGAAGGTTGAAGTTGAAGAAGACAGAGTGCTCCAGATAAGTGGAGAGAGGAGCGTTGAGAAGGAAGACAAGAATGATGCTTGGCATAGAGTGGAGCGTAGCAGTGGCAAGTTCTTGAGGAGGTTTAGGCTTCCTGAGAATGCTAAGATGGATCAGATTAAGGCTGCAATGGATCCAGAATGGGGTTCTCACTGTGACTGTTCCTAAGGTGAAGGAGAAGAAGCCTGATGTCAGGGCCATTGAAATTTGAGGTTGAACTCTGTGAAATCATTTTGGGTCATCTCTCACCATGCGACATGAAGAATATATATATATAGTTGCAGTGTAATCTAGCTAGTAAAGGTCTGATTTTGTATCCTTGTTAATTCTGTATTTTGGGTTTGTGGTTTCATTGGTATGTCTAGTTAGACGTACTGTGTCATTATATGTGGATGTTGATGATTTGAGTGTTTGATGCAATCTACATAGTGTGGAAGCACTAATGGAAGTGAATGTAATTATTGTAGTTATAATAAAAATATTAGGGTATGTTTGGTAATTGCTTTTTCTCTTTATTATCTGTTTTCAAAAATAATTTTCTAATTTTGAGACTAAAGAATTTGTTTGGCAACCTAAAATGGACAAAAAAAAGAAAAAAAACTGTTTTCAAAACTCTTTTTGTGAAGGAAATGGAAAACATGCAAAATGTTGTTTTCAGTTTTTAATTTTCAAAAGTCAATGAAAACACGCATTTAATTTAATGAATCTATCTCATTTAATGAGTTAGCATTAGAGTTCAAATCCTAATAACAATTTATTTTAGTATTTTCTATTTTTTCTTCAAAAAACCTTTTTTTTTTTTTTTTAATTTCAACTAACCTAATATGTTTTTGATTTCAAAAATATAAGAAAATTGTTTTTTCATTATATTTTTAAAAACAAGTTTTTGAAAATAGAAAACAAAAGTTGTTACCAAAGATAACCTTAATTTCGCATTATGAAAATCATTGTCTTTTTGGCAATATATTTTTCTTTTTACTACTTTTTGGTGACATGTAGTATGTTTTAGAGTATTTAGCATCTGGGAATGCAAAAAAAAAAAAAAAAAAAAAAACTTATTTTACATTCTCAAACATCAATTTATCTATTTTACCAATCCATCTATCAATACACCCAACATCCCAGCTTTTATTTTTACATGCAACTTAATAGAATAATATAAACTACAATACCAAAAAAAAAAAAAACTACTCTCTCTCTCTCTCTCTCTCTCTCTCTCTCCACAACAACCAAAAACACCATCAAACCACCCACCCCCTTCATTGAAAAACCAACCACCACTGAACCACCATTTACCATGTAGATACCGCATTTTATACCCCTTACGACACGGGCCCTCGTTCTCTAATAATGTTAGAATTCTAAAGCCCAAGGTTGGTTTAGGGCTCAATCAAATGAAAATTGACTTGAAGAAAGTATTTATGGAAAATATAACTTATATTTGGACAAAATAAACTATTTTTGGAAAAGAAAGACCACAAAAACCCTATGGCATGCGTACATGTATACGCGTATGCGCACGCATGCATGAAGCATGCATACGCATACACGTGCATGTGTGCACATGCTAGGGTTCTAGAAACTATGTAAGACAAGTTTTCCGTATTTAAACTAAGTTTGGAATGGATCCCACATCATCTGGGAGCCGCCTTAAACCCATATTTTTCGACTATATAAAGTCATACATGGTACTTTTTTAAGGAGGATGAATTCCGGTGGAAAAACACATAAGATTTACTAGAAAATAGTGAATAAAAGAAGAAGTTTTTTCACAAAACATCCTCAAGTCAAATTTTGTTTTGATTGGGACCTTTTCTGGTCTTGATCTTTGAGTTCTAAGTTTACTAACTCATCTTTGATTTGGTTGTGAATAAATTGACTGAGGGGAATGGTCAAAATCAAGCTCTAAAGAGTTCTAGTGTTGAGGTAAAGTTTCTAACTTTGGCTCTTCACTTTTCTTTACTTTTCTTTTTGATCTTGTGTTTATATACGTGTTTATGTGTTTATGCATTTATAACATGTTTGTTTAGCCTAGGTTTACTTTGTGTTTATATTCTGAGCATGTTAGGTTGTTAGACTCTTTGTTTTTGTGTTTTTGTTTTGTAGTTTCTGGGTTAGGGTTCTTAGGGCGTGTGTGCTTGCTTCTTGCATGCGTACGCATCCTCATAGTATGCGTACATATACAGATGAGTTGTGTACACATGCCTTATGTATGCTCACGCATACTCTAGCCCAGACATCCTAATTCACTCCTGTTTGTCGTTCCTTTATCTTACTAACATGTTTAGCCTTTTTTTTAAACCTAGTTTATGTGCCTTTAAGTCTCCGTCTCTCTGTTTTATTTTGTTTTGTTGTCGTTTTATCTCTTTGATGATAATTAGGGTTTTAGATTGCTTAAATATCATGAACATGCATTATAATATGATCATGCATTGATACATAGGTATTGTGATGCAGTGAAATAAGTCATGCATAATACTATGAACATGCATTTGATTTGGTTAATGTTATATGGTTGATGTGCTTGGTTGAACTCCATGTTTTTTATGTCTAGATGCCATAGTATGTTTATCTTGATCTGTTTGTGATGTTTCTGCCCTTGGATGTGCCTTTTTTTTCTTTTTCTTTTTTTTTTTAATTTTTTTTAATTTTTAATTTTTTATAAATGCCATGATAGATGAATGATTAGGTTTGGGATGATTATGCCATGTTGATTGCTCTAAATGCATGCTAGAGTGTATGTGAGTTAGAATAACATGTTAAATATGCCTTTAACAAGATTAAGACTTGGAACACAATGAGTGGAAGCCAACCTACGGGTCGGGTGGGATTGAGTGCCTAACACCTTCCCATCCCCAAACCTAAACTCTGGACACGTGCTTTGGTAAAGATCAGTCTAGGTGGCAACTCCATTTACACCCTCCGCCATGGTCTACCCTAGGCCAAGGCGTACTTCCCACAAAGGAGGATAACACCACGTCACGGGCGCTTGCGCCCATACACCACCAAACCAACACCCACAACCAAAGCTACAGACACTTAAGAAGCAAATCCAGATCACAAACCCAGATCAGCCAGCTAAACCTAAACCTAGATCACAAACCCAAACCCCAGCCACCATCTATTTCTCTCTTCCACATCGCCACCGAAACTCACAAAAAGCAGAAGCCCTAAAACCCAGCAGAAACCCCAAAACCTAGTAGAAGCCCACAATGCCTCCACCACACATGCCGAGCTGCCACCGCTGCCATGCTAGCACCGGACTATTTGAGAGAGAGAAGTGAAAGAGGCAAATAGAGGGAGTGAGTCACAGAGAGGGAGTGAATGAGAGATAAAGAATCCAAAAAAAAAAAAAAGAAAAGAGGCTGAAGAAGTTAAGAGTGATAGACAGTAAGAGAGAGAAAATTAGTGAATAATATAATAATTTTTTTTACAACCTGTGAATAGTTGGTTCTCGAATAGGGATGAATTTTAGCTTATTGGTTGCTAAAATAGCAACTGGAGGGTTTATACACCTCCAATGCTAGTACTTAGAGCATTAGCATCCAGGGTGGTATAAAAGTTGCTATTTTACAACCTAAAAAACTACTTTATCTAATATACCATCCCACTTTACAATACATTTTACATCCCAATTTTTATTTTTCTATACAACACAATAAAATAATATAAATCAACATAATAAAATAATATAACTACAATATAAAATATTATAAATCTCTCTCTCTCTACCACTCCGTCCCTTATCTCTATCCATTACCACCTCCACCGGTTCAAATGCAAGCCCTAGCCACCAACCATCGAAACTGAAGCCCAAGCACCACCAAAACAACCCAGCCACCTATTTATCAATTCCACAACCCACACCGATTCCAAATCCCAACCACCACTAAAAGGACCCACCTTTGAAACCTAGCCACCGAAAGGAAATATGGTGTGCCAATGAGAAAGAGCCACGATTTGCATACCAATCTAAATTGGAGAAGAGATTTTGGGTGTAACATGGAGAGGATTTTGAGCACCACATCCTCGGGGAGATAGATGGACATGGCTTTGCCACTCCCCAGGAGCACCCACCTCTTTGCTGGTCATCCAATTTGGACGGAGAGGAAAACGATTTGGATGAAGAGGGAAACGAAATAGATAGAGAGAGCCAAAGATGGGGGGACAAGATAGTGATCGGAGAGAAGATGAGACAGAGGGAGAGTCTGAGAGTGAGAGATTAAATGATGAGAAAGATAATAAAATATTTATATTTAGGTTTACAACCCATGAACAATGAGAGCACTAGTATTAGGGGGTGTTTACACCCCCAGTTGCTATTTTACAACTCAAGACACCTAAAACCCACCCATCCGGGTTTGTAAACTTAAAAAAATTTGCAACCTATGAACAATAAGGTTGCATATACTGTTCATAGGTTGTAAAGAATTTTTTTATTTTTATTTTATTTTATTTTTTATTTTTAATCTTATGGTTGTGTGTAAAGAGAAAAAGAGAGAGGGAGGAAAAAGAAAGAGAGAATAGTACTTTCTATTATTTTATTAGGTAGTTTATATTATTTTATTGGATTGTATGTAAAAATAAAAAATTGGATCTGAGTGAGTTGTAAAGTAGAGAAAGTAGTGTTTGAGGATACAAATTTTTTTTTTTTTTTTTTTTTTTTTTCATCTCGGATGTTAGTGCACTGAGGTTGTATATACACAACAATACTGTTTATAGTTACTAAAATATTTTATATACCAATACCCACCCCAATGAAGGCCTTTATTTTTGTGTCTTGGTTGCTAAAATAGCAACTAAGGGATTTTTACACCTTTAATACTAGTGCTCTTAGTAAAAGTGCTGTGTTAGAAATTGCTTGATGTAATTGTAAGATTGAGATCAGGTAACTATTGCACCATGTAATTTTTTTTAATGATTATAATTAAAAGTTAAGAATGTTACTTATAATATCAACCATTGAATCAAAGTGATTTAAAAGTTAAAAAAAAAAAAAGTAAAAAAAAAAAAAAAAAAAAAAAAAAGATAAAAAGTTGAAACTTTTGTTAAGGATTTAGGTGGTACTGCACCGGATCCACATCTGCAATTGTGGCAGCTTAGTGCTTACTGTCCGCAGAAATTGACGCAACTGTACGTGGATGGTGTGTCACACACATGAATGCACAGTTGAAAGCATGTCCGATTGATGAGCAAAAATGTTTGTGTTTATCTTTGTTTGTTTCAATGCATCGTTATCCTTTATGCCGCGAATACTGAAAAAAATGATATACTTGCTCTTCTTTATTCCACCGAAAGGACAGGACAGCCTTACAGAAGCTTCGCAGAAAGAGTGGGGAGGTTGTATTTTTTGAAGGGAAAACAAAAAGAGAAGGGCGTTGTGGTCCTAAATTGAGTTTTTTTTTTTGATAAGATAAACCAGAATATTTTTGCAGTACTCATTGTTGGTTGATTTTGACTACTTTTGTACTACTAATTTCTTGCATCTCTTTCATTGTCCCTTTTTTAGTTTCTTTGTACTACATTTTTTTTTTTTTTTTTTGAATTTTGCTAATATATGTTCTAAGACATGCATTAGCAAATTATTTTATAGATTATTTTTATGAAAAAATAAAAAAGTAATTAATTAATTTAACAATGTTTTCAATTCTTCATAATTTTTTTTAAATTGATAATTAATATATGTTTTAAAGGCATACATTAATCGGACTTTTTTTTTTTTTTTTTTTTTTACATAAACACATAATTTTATTATTTTACTTAATCATTTAAAAAAAAAACTCAAACAAATTATCAATTTTATACTACATTTTATTAAAATATTATTTTTATCAATTTTTTATTACTCTCTCAAATTACCTCTCTTTCTCTCTTTGTATATGAGTAAAAAAAGTATTAAAAAATAGATTTGCATGTAGCAATAATCAAAATTTACACAAGTTTATATGGACTGATATAAGTGATTTTTGAAGTTATATGGACAAAATTGAACCCTGATATAAGTGATTTTACATTGATTGATATAAGTGCTTTACATTACTTTAAAATATAAAAATAAATAGGTCCTAACCCTTTTTAGACTCTCATGATTCATAAGATCACGAGAGAATAGTATGGTAGTCAATAAGTGAGTTTTTTTTAGACTCACCTTTCTCTAACAAAGGAGAAGTGCTATTTTCACGACATTTTTACAATAAATTATAGGTAATTAATTGTTATTAATTATAATTTGAATCTACCACTAAAATTAATTTTTTAATCCATTAATGACAACTCGTAACAGAATGTCACTTCAAATTTATTGTAAAAGTGTTAGAAAAATGTAATGGGAATAGCATTTCTCCAAACAAAGTGGACCTAAACTTGTCTAAAGCCCATTTGACCATATGTAACGCAAGCGTGGATGGGCTTAAGAACCATGTCTAAAGCCTATTAGACCGCTGGATGGGGCTTTCTATCACATACTGCTTCAAAAAGCCCATGTACGTACACTTGGCGAAAGCTCTAGAAACTAGAAAGAGAATTTCTTCGCGAAAGTTGTTCCATAATTGAAGCAATCCTTCGCTTCTGCAAAGTTCCACTTCCGCTCATATTTGCTTTACCTTCTTCAATTCTCATCTCCATTTTGACCAATTCAGCAAACATGTCGATTGTCCCAGTCAGTGACCAAGAAAGAAGTGTCTCCAATTCCAACAATTCCACCCAAGACCTTTGGGACCCTTTAACCTTAGACCTCTCGAACTGGGACCCATTCAGCGATTTTCCTTTCCCTTCTCCATTACACTCACTCTCCACTTTCTTCTCCCCTCACTACTCTCCTTTTGGTGCTTCTGTGAACACCAGGCTCGATTGGAGGGAAACCCCGAGAGCCCACGTGTTGAAGCTTAGTGTTCCGAACGAGGACGTGTTGGTTGAGCTCCAAGATGATCGAGTCCTCCAGGTCAGCGTCGAGAGCGGCAACTTCATGAGCAGGTTCAAGATCCCAGACAATGGCTTCATTGAGCAACTGAAGGCGTCCATGCATAATGGGGTTCTCACTGTCATTGTTCCCAAAGTGGAGGCCAGTACTAGTAGCCCCAATATCAGGGTAATAGATATCTCTGGCTAAATTGGAGGTCTTTCTTTTGTCTCTCGTTGTGTGTGTGTGTGATTAGCGGTGGAGTGGTAATGGGTCATCGGAATCTCTTGAGTTTTTGTATAGTATGAAGGTGTTTGATATAATGCGTCTAAAGTAATTGTGTGTGTGTGTGTGTGTGTGTGATAGTTGTGTCGGTTACTGTAATATTAAGGTGAACTTTGTATATCTTGGAATGGTCGTTGGTGTAAGGGAAACAATTAAATAAATAATGTTCTCAAATATTGTTGCTCTGGGGAGAAAAAGTAGTTGTAAATTTCCGGCTAACCAAGACTGGTCTAAGTGATAATTTAATGCTCGTTTAGAAGAATGGTATTGGAGCAGGCAATCTTAATTCAGAAGCAACACTATTTAATTTTATTAACAAATTCTTACATCGCCAGCTTAGAGTTTAAAGTATATAAGGTTTTTTTTTTTTTTGGTTATAAACTTAAATGTTTATTTAAAAAGGAGAACAAAACAAGCAGTCATCCTCACAAATGGTTTTTAAAACCTCTAGAAGACTGAGATTATTAAAACAGAAAGATTCAGATGTCCTTAGAGAAAGCTTGGCAGGCGCATGAGTTGCATTGTTGCATTCTCTATTGACCCAACGAAAATTGCAGCTAGAGAAAAAGACTTCGAAATTTAAAATATTACTGATGACATTGGAGATATCCCAATCAAGATCCGATTGAGGTGAGGATATAGCATCGAAGCATGTTTAGCTTTATGACCTTAATAAGTTCATGATGTGAAAGTCTCATAATTGATTCTGACATGAATTTTGTCAGCAGAGAAACGAACTCTATATAGAGTTGTATTGGTTGTTTGCAGTGTCTATCTTGAAAAACCATGGGAATAACCTGTACTTCTCATAAACTTGTTTTAGCTTGCTTATGTTAGAGCTGTATTGGTTGTCTACCATGCATATATCGAAATCTTTATATAGTAACACTTCGTCAAATCTATGTATTTTCTTGATAACAGGTATCTCAATTATCATCCAACATCCAATGCTATTACTTCGCTAAGAAACTAGGAAATTAGATACTAATTGGGACATACAGACTAGGAAATTAAAGTGACAGGATATAATCTTCCAACTCATTTAAAGAATTGTAAGAAGAACCACCTTCCTTCATAGAATCATCAATCTTTTCCTTCAGCTCCATTGCCCGCTGCCTCATCTCCTCTCCTTCTCTATCCACCATAAGCTTTCTTACAGCTCTTTCTATCTCTCCTCTTCCCCAGTTGTTTTCCCATTCCATACCTATTTTCCATACTTGGCTCAAGTACCTTGCATGCACCCTCTGATCCCCAAAAATGGCTGGAATATCATTGCGACACCTTCACAGATACTTTCGAGTGTTGAATTCCAACCACAATGGCTCCAAAACCCTCCAACGGCACTGTGTGCCAACACTTCCTTTTGAGGTGCCCATTTCACAATGCAACCCCTTTCTCCAATAGCTTCTTTGAAACCATCAGGCAGGACTCTTTCCATTCTGAACCATCAGTTTGATCTGGTCTAACCACCCACAGGAAAGGTTGCTTGCTGTTGGCTAGACCCCATGCCATTTCTG
This sequence comes from Quercus aquifolioides, assembly GCA_019022515.1. Lineage (NCBI taxonomy): Eukaryota > Viridiplantae > Streptophyta > Magnoliopsida > Fagales > Fagaceae > Quercus > Quercus aquifolioides. Next base: position 32,497,531 of record CM032326.1, read on the forward strand.
CTAGCTCTTTCTTCTTCATGGATGCTATACTCCCTAAGCTTACATAGGTGACGGAGTTACGCATTTGCTCATCAAGCCATGCAATGCAGCTATTGTCCTCTTCCATTAATCTGCTGGATGCGGCTGGAGCTATCTTGTGAAAAGGGCCTATTGTGAAGAGTGGAACTTGGCATCGTTGCTGGAGCTGTACCAGTGATGTTTGTTCAAGGCAGTTCATGGTGTTCAAAATGATGGCTGAAGACATTCTTGTCTCGTGTGCTTTAGCTATTAGCTGCAATAAGTCTTCTCTATTGTTGAAATTGGAAATAGGTAGATCCTTGAATCTGAGAGGTTGAAGCTCTGGTACTAATTCTGGGGACATCGAATCTGCATCTGAAGATTACTCTTAGTTATCTTGGATTATCAATTTATCAATAATCTGATACCTACTTGTTAAAATTCAGATGGATGAAATCATTAGTCGGTACAATTATGACAACAATGCTTTAGTTGTAAATTTGTTTTGCTGAGTTAACCGTTAAGTACCTTGTGTAGAAATGTGGCTGTCCTTTAGGAGCTGAAGAATTGTGTGGAAACTTAAAGCATTGGTGGCACTGCTTGTGCTCAAGATGATGCTTGGAAGCTTGAGATGGTTTGCAACTGCTTCTGCAAAATACATGTATTCGTCATATATGATGCAGGTAATCTCATCTTGATACTCCTTTGCTTCCAGAAACCAGATATGACATCTATAAAATTCAGAGGAGACATTACAATTGGAGAAGCCATCGACAATGGGTAGGAAATTGAAATTAGGGTGGTTTAATGTGTTGGGAAAGTTGAATTGGGTGTGAGCGATTGTGATGGGGAATCCCTTGGAATGAAGAATTGAGCCCAATTGAAGCATCGGATTTATGTGACCTTGGAATGGACATGGAACCAGCACTATTCTTTGGTGTCTCTGCCTTTGCTCTTCCATCTCTCTGTGTTTTTCTCTCTGAGGAAGAATTAGGTTGCTAGCATTGGGAAATGTTGACTTCAATCCTAGTCCTTTAGGAAATGTTAGTACTTTATATTTCATTGTCAACTTAAGTCATTTTATATACAAGACTCTTTAATTGGGGTTTTAGTTTCCTTGAGACGCAATAGAAGGCTTGTGTTACAAGGAATTGAAACTGTTGAGGCATTTTTAATTCTCCATAAACAGCTGATGATAGGCGGCAACTTGAAATTTATAAATAAGTTTGATTCCTTGTCAAAGGGAAGCTATAGTATTGTCAACAGTTTGATTGGATAGGAACGGGCAGTATAAAATTATAGTCTCTTCCGTCTTGCTCTGTTTCAGTCACTAGTAACACTTTAAAATGTTATCATGTTGACAATTGAATAATATGTACCTTCGCACCTTCTTCCTTGCCGGGTGTTCAGGACAAGTGGACAAAATCAAAGCTAATTCTGATTCATTTAGCTTCAGCTTGAGTGTTGGTAGTATATGTAAGATTCATTAGGCCATTTTCTTATTAATTGTTATACCACCCTAGTGCCAAGTGTGTTTCATTTGTCTAATTTCAGCGATGATGTCCTGACAAAAAGAGAAGTGATGAAGTATTCTTGTTTGCTTATATGCATGATTCTAATTATTTATTTATTTATTATTCAATCGTCTTGTTTTTGATAATATAAATAAGAATATGCTATAATACCATTCGTTCTGAAACTGCTTTTAAAATTAGTAGTAGTTAGACTTGTTGCTAATTATTGACAACATATCAATTTACAGAAAGTCAAAATATAGGATGATAATTGATTGGAACATAAGGGATTTTTAATAGGATTGAGGCTTACATTTGAGAAATTTCTTTACCTTAAATGAGCCCCACTAAAATAAGCAGCATGCAGCTGTGAGAACCAATTGTTCTGCAAAAAGTCCGTACTCTATTCGAAATTTAGAAAACCACATTGAAGCCAACATGACTCTGTTTACAAAACCAAAATTACAGAAGTTCACAGTTTCATGATTTTTACTTAAAAAAAGAAAAAAAAAGAAAGAAAATGTTTTTCTTTCTATTATTTATTACAAACAGAGAAGCTTCTTACAATTGACCTTAAACAAATGGACGTAAATACTTGTCTGATCTACTTGCACACGGATTAGTAATTTAACCAGAAATTTCAATAGTTTTGACATCAGGCTTCTTCATCTCCACCTTAGGAACAGTCACAGTGAGAACACCATTCTCCATACAAGCCTTTACCTGATCCATCTTAGCATTCTCAGGCAGCCTGAACTTCCTCAAGAACTTGCCGCTACTGCGCTCCACTCTATGCCACTTGTCGTTCTTCTCTTCCTTCTCTACATTCCTCTCTCCGCTTATCTGTAGCACTCTGTCATCTTCAATCTCAACCTTCACTTCTTCCTTCTTAAGCCCCGGAAGATCAGCCTTGAAAACGTGGGCTTCTGGGGTCTCTTTCCAGTCGATTTTGGTGTTGACAAAAGCAGAATTTTCCCGAGAAAATTCAGGGAAAGAAGCTGAAAGTGAAGAAGCAAATGGAAAACTGCTTCGTTGGCCACCAAAAAACCTTGGGATTATCGACATTCTCGTTCGAGAGTATTGATGTTACGTAGGTGATTGGGTATCGTATTGTCTAGTTTATGAGAGAGCTGCTTGGAATTGCTTTTGTTTCTCAATGGTTTGTAGTAATTAAGTGGGATAGGTTGGGTATTTAAAAGTAATCTGAGCACCATTCTAGTACTTTCGAGAGAAGAGGTTTCGCAACGTTGATTTTACGAACTTCTCCCACATTCGCGAACTATCGTGGGTTTTCCCGAAGACTGATCATGGACTTGGACGTCTAGATCAGATACGAGCCCACCCAACATTTCATTGCCAGGCTTATAATAAATGAATTAAGGTGTTTATGACAATTTGGATTTAGTTAGAGAAAAAAAAAAAATCTTGTTTATTTACGTTTTGTTTGTTTCAGTATTACCGATTTTTGGATAATGGTTCATTTTCTAAAGAGTATTTTCTAGAAAACTATCTCATTTTCTGGTGTTTTGTAACAACCTTGAAAATGAGTTTAATAATGTTTTCTGGTGTTTAGTATGTAATTTTTTTATTATATATTTCTTGTATAATTTAAAACATGTGTATTATGTAAATAGACAATATCATTAATATAAATAAAAAAACCAAGAATGAATTTGGTTTTCATACTAAAATTTTGACAATAAATACAATCAAAATTAGTTGTCAAATTCTTCTAAACAATTATCATTCATTATATAACAATATTATTAATTTACCGTAAAGATTGTCCTATGTAAAAGCAATTTAGAGCCATATAGGCACTATATTTAAAATTTTCGTCTTTTACTTCATTCAATCTTTCTTCTTCTTCTTCTTGTTTTTTTTTTTTTTTTTATTTTAATTATTTTTTTTGCACTTTTATGTACAAAAAAGAAGTAACTTTTGCCTAGAATCCATCAAACCGAAAATTTTTTAGAGAAAAAAAGAAAATCAAGCTTGAAATTCAAAGCAAAGAATTGAGATTTTGGTAGAGAAGAATGAAATAATTGTCGCTGCAAATCTGTTCTCCTTTGCAACTCGGAGCTATTGACCGATTAGTGAAGGGAAAAAAAATCCAATTAGTGAACTATGTTATAAAGGGGAAGAGAAACATGGAGAGAGAGAGAGAGAGAGAGATTGTTTTCCAATTTTTTTTGGGAAAATAACATATAGAAAATAAGTCTTATTTTTATTAGGGTTTTTTCTTTGACTAAAGATAGTTTTCTGTTGACCTTTTTTTTTTTTTTTTTTTTTTGTGTGTATGTGTGTGTGCGCGCTACCAAATACTGGAAAATGTGAAAAACTATTTTTACAGAAGGTTTTCCAGCAAAACAAACAGAGCTTAGTAAGGAGTCAAGTTCAAGTCTAAATTTAGGCTCTACGATTAAATGAGTCAAGTTCAAATATAATAATGTGTTACTGAACAAACTCGCAATTATGATGTTTGATTTATGTATAATGTAATATTATATATTTATATGTATACAAGCATAAAAACATACTTATCTTGGTATTGGATTGTGTATGTTTGTAAAAATAAATTCATAATATATCAATTTATTATTTGTAATATATTAGTGGACAATACATTTTGCAATAAAAATTATATATAATTTTTAACACTACAAAGTTGATGAATCTAATAATTTTATGTTCATAAACTAAATATTTATATTTAATTAACTAAAATAATACAATTTTAGCTATAATTTAATTATTACTTATTGGTAGAGATTAGTAAATGGATAAAAAGATTTAGTTGTGATGTTTATTTTGTATGGGAAAAGATTAAATTAATTAGATAGCTTGTTAATAAGCTCAAGCTTATTTGATAAGAAATTAAACAAAGTTTGGATATGTAATCTAGTTTGTTAATGGGCTTGAACTTAGCTTCTGTTAAAAAAAAAAAAAAAAAAAATGAACAATATTGAATTTTTAATACTTAGCTCAACTTGTTTATAGTCCTATACATTTATGTTGTGTGAGTATTAAAAGGAGAAGTAACTTTTATCATCACAAGCTATTAAATTTTCCAAGTAACTTTATATGCTTGACCCATTTTTGCTTCGTGTTTTCTTATGAAAAGCAATTGAAAGGAGAAATTTTTTTCATCACAATAATGTATAATAAATTATAGATGTGAAACAAAAAAAATAGGGGGTTTTTTGAGAGAGGAGAGGAGGGGGTGGGGGTTTACACTTCAAATGTAGACAAACATAAATAAAAGGATTTATTTTTATTATTATTATTATTTTTTGTGGACATCCATACATATGAAGCATGATCCCTCAGACTTAAAAATATATATATATATATATATATATATATATATAAAATAAAAAAGCCCCTTAGATTTGATAAAAGGCTTCTATGGCGCCATTAAAATGACATGATAATCTCTATTAGCTCATTCAAGGAATTTTTAGAAGAACCCCCTTCCCCAATACTAAGTTCAACTTTCTCCTTCAAAATCTTGGCCCTTTCCTTCATCTCCTTGCCTTCTTCCTCCACCATTAGTCTTCTTATAGCTCTCTCTATCTCCCTTCTCTGCAACTCATTCTCCAATTCCAAGCCTACCATCCAAACCTGGCTTATATATCTTGCGTTTACCCTCTGATCACTAAAACATGGTCTGCATATCATTGGAATTCCTCCACAAATACTTTCCAATGTAGAGTTCCAACCACAATGGCTAAAAAACCCGCCCACTGCGTCATGTGCCAAAACTTCCTTTTGGGGTGCCCATTTCACAATGTAACCTCTCTCCCCAATTGTGTCTTTAAAACCTTTGGGTAATACCTCAATCAATTCAGAACCACGAATTGAGCCCGGTCGAACCACCCACAAGAAAGGTTGTTGGCTGTTTGCTAGTCCCCACGCAATCTCAGCTAGCTCTTTCATGTCCACGAATGCTACGCTTCCGAAACTTACATAAATGACTGAGTTATAACTTTGCTTATCAAGCCATGCCAAGCAACTACTATCCTCCTCCAATAAGCTACTAGAGGAGGCCGAGGCAATCTCATGCAAAGGGCCTATAGGGAAGATTGGAACTTGACATTGTTGTTGGATTTTTGCTAATGTTGATTTTTCAAGGCTGTCAATCGTATTCCAAATGATGGCCGAAGATGTTCTAATGTTGGTAAATGTACTCAATTGTTGCACAAGGTCCTCTAATGTTATAAAAACGGAGAAGGGTAGATCCTTGAACCTGAGTGGGTAAAGCTCCGGAATTAGATCTTGTGACATTGATTCTGAAATCCATAGATGCAGAGAATTAGAGATTACTTAGATCCAAAAATCCAAATAAAGTCTATGGTATTGCCACAACTCAAAGATATGCGACTGTGAGTGATAAAATAAAAAAAAATGATGAGTACAAATGGAATTAAGTAATACTTTACCAATTATAGTTGCACATGACATCAAGTTGTATAAAAAATTGTGACAAATAGTGTGGTTCTAAAAGAATTGATTATATTGAATCAATCATTTACTATTAGGAAAATAAATGTATGTAACATAAGTAAAAAGTTTTTTCATTTTCCGTGGGTATGTTACCTTATTTTCCGTTCGCACTTGTGATAAGATGTTTATTCCTATCTCAAGAATATGCATGTCCATAATACATGACACATGCTCTAAAATAAACCTCTTTTTTTTTTTTTTTTTTTTTGGCGTGTAACCAAAAGGCTTTTAATTAAGATACCTAAATAATCTCTCAAATGAGTGTACTATGTAAGAGTTATCATCGATTCTAGCAATAGGCCGGTGATTTGTTTCCGAAGCATTTTGCATATTGCTTTTTAGTTAGTTTGCATGTTGGTAGTTTGTGTTTTTTGCATTTTGTATCGTCAAATGGGTGTGTATTTTGCATGTTACTATTTAGTAACTAAAAATGAAATAAGAAAGCAAGAGTGATGTGTGTGGTAAAGTGTGTAATAAGTATAAATAAAACTCCTCTTTTAGTGAGAACTCTGCTGTGTATTCTATATAAAATGTGAGGGCTCTTATTACAGAGTATTTGATAAGATATATATTTTTTGTGAGTTAAATTTATTATTTGGACAACTTTTGCTATGAGAAATCTCAACATTGTAATCTCCAATTACTAAGGAATCCCTTGAGAGTGGCCTTAAAATCTTTCATTAATCACTTGTTTAGCCCCTTAACCACCTCTTCTCCCCCCCCCCCCCCCCCACCCACCCAAAAAAAGGCATGCATTAATCAGTAGTCATTAACAAATTACTACTAATCCATCAGTAGTCATTACTAATTGCAAAGGTCTAATATTTGATTCCCTCATGATTATGTGTATAGAGAAAAATGAATGAAAAGTGTTAGTTCCATACTTGGTGTTTCCCTCTATACTTCACTATTTGTAGTGAAACATGTGGTTCATTTTTTTTCATTTTATATTTGGTTACTTTATAAGGAAACATGTAAGAGGATTTGATTGGTGGAATGATTTCTTTTTTCTCTATAAACGATGTATGTTAGTTTCCACATTAAGGGAAAATATCATACATATATAGATACCTGGGAAGGGAATATAGCCTTCTGCCTTGAGTTGGAGAATGCTTGTACGCGCAAGAGAAGTAGCAGCGCTAGCAGTGCGTAAGACAATGCTTGGAAGCTTCAACTCCATAGCCACCGCTTCAGAGAAGCACATGACCTCGTCGTAGATGACGCAGGCGATTCGATCTTCAAGCCCCTGTTGCTCCATCACTTGAGCCAAGCATTCATGGAAACGAGCTTTATAATTCACATTAAGTTCCCAAACAAAAGCTACTAAATCACCAGTTGAGCTGTTGTGGTCAGGTAAGGTATCAGGTAAGGGAAGAAAGCTGAAATCAGGGTGAGCTGAAGGGTGTGGAGAGTTGAATTGGGTGTGAGCGACTGTGATTGAAAAGCCCTTGGAATGGAGGATAGTTCCCAATTGAAGCATTGGGTTTATGTGACCTTGGAATGGACATGGAACTAGCACCAACCGGAGAGGTCTCATTCGTTGCCTTTCCATCTCTCTCTCTCTCTCTCTCTCTCACACACACACACACACAAAGGTTGCCGCTTGGTTTGTTTGCTTTCTCTGCCTGCTTCAAATTTAGGAAAAACTATAAACGTGTGTCAAGTAAGATATTGATACCATGAAGTAAACTATCCGGTCTGATTAAGTCATACTCTCTATGTATTGGTTTGGATTGTGAGTTTTGTTGCGTCGCGTTTTATAAGTTGCGTTTTCAGTTTTTTTTTTTTTTTTTTCTTTCACACGGTTTAGGAGACAAAATTTACTGTGCAGGAACAAAAAACACTGTTCATACACTGTTCTGGTACTGGTTACGCACTGTTCATGAGACCTACAACCACTTTATTCAGAAAAAAAAAAAATTAAAAATGGGTCTCACGGTACTATTTATACATTTAAAAATTATTTTGCTACAGTGTTTTCAGCAACAATCAGTTGTATCCAAACTGACATTGTTGGTTGCTTGTTTTGGTCAAATTCAAGTGAGAATAGAATTGTGTTCCATTATTATTTGTCTATCTATTTTTATTATATATATATATATATATATATATATATATATATATAATCTGATATATACCTACATTGGAGAGGGAGAATTTGAATATTAAGGGGTTGTTTGGATTTATGATTTTCATAACTCATAACTCTATTTCCATCACCCATAACTCAAAATATGTGAGTCCCACAGCTGAGAAGTGTGTTTGGCATCATAACTCAGTTTTTGTTTCATCATTCAATTCTCTAATTTTTGAGTGATGAGTTATGGAAACTGAAAACACATTTTAGGTGTTTTCAGTTTCCAAAACTTAGTTTTCAATGACATTTTTGTAATTAAACACACATAGAGGGACCCACTATCAGAGCAATAGCCGCAACTTTTTTTTTTTTTTCTCTTTCACTGGGTTTGGTGAGTTTTCCTTTCTCTGTTCTTTAGTTCATTCATTCTTTCTTTATTTTTTTTCCCTTCCTTTTTGCCTTTCTTTCTCATTTGAGTTCCCTTTTTTTTTTTTTTTTTTTTCTCAAACCCATTAAAAAAAAATCAAGAAACAGGGCTGAACGTCGATCTGGCTTTGTCGCTCATCCATGGCGTCGCTCGTCGCTCTTGCTCTAAGCCAACTCGGCCTCGAACGCATCGATGATTTCGTGAATCACTTGGCGATTCGGCGACTCGTCCCATCTGTCCTAGTAACTCGTCCCATTTGGCGATTCGGAGCTGAGTACCGTTAAGGTTAGTATGGTGGTGGGAAGGAAGGACAGGTGGTCGGAGATGATTGGTGGTGATGGATGAACTGTGCCTCTACAATATAGTTTCTTCATGGTAAAAAAAAATATAGGACAAAACTCAGAGAAACAAAGACCAAAAAGAAAGAGATGACAGAGAGAGAGAGAGAGAGAGAGAGAGAGAGAGAGTTATTAGGGGGCTGTGAGTGAGGAGTCAAGCAGTGGGTCCCACAAACAATAGAAAAATTTGAGTGATGAGAAGCTGAAAACATGTGCCAAATGGGTGGGGTTGGGGAAATTGGGGTATTTTAAGTGATGAGTGATGAGTGACGAAAACTGAGTGAGGAGTGATGAGTGATGAAAAAAAAAAAATCCAAACAGAGCCTAAGTTTTTCTATTGTAAACATAAGGAGATACTAGTAAAGCTTTGACTCTTTGCAGAATTATGTTTCTTTACGGACCATATCTTTTTTTGTGGCAAACATGATACCCTACCCAACTATACTAATTATATATAGAGGGATATATGAGTTCTTTCATTTGTGTGTTTTGCATAATAGTAAAATAAAAGAGATTTTTTTTTTCATGTTTTATTCTTGATGAGAGAGAGTGAGCTCTTTAAGTTAAGTGTATTTGAGGTTTGGTTTTTGTGAGAATACTTTTGTGACAACTTTGTAACCTTCTTATTTTTTAAGTGAAATTTTCTCCTTGCCTTCACTTATGAATATAGGCGAAAAGTCAGACTAGTTAATCTTTATAATCCTTATGTGATTGTTACAATTGCATAAAATATATCTAGAATTTATACTATTTTTTAATATTAAATTCATGATTCTTAATATTTTAATTAATGTCTAAAAAAAGTTATGAAATTGTTTCATTTTAAAACTTCTGTTCGTCTCCTTTAATCATTTGTTATTTTGGATAGCAACAATGAAGAGAAAAACATGAAATTATTTAAATATTAACTTTGTATTTTACTTAAAATTTATTCATATATCAATTTAGTAGTTATTTTTTTTGAGTAAACAGTAATACTTTTAGAACACACATGAAAATAATAATAGTGTTTTAAACCAAGTTTATAATACATTATATAACCAGAGTACAACCACAAAATGACCTAACTTTTGTAGTTGTAACTATTGAATTGAGGTAATAGAGGGAAAAAGCTTAGCTTTGTTTATACTTTAAAGTAGAGAAATAATTATCAGAAAATTAAAATTGGTTATTTAGGTGAAATAATTTTTTTTCTTCAAGGATTTCTTTATTTTCTTGTCTTTGTTTTTGTTCAAAATAATAAAAACGAATAACGGAGATGGACAGATAATTCAAATTGAAAATTGTTTCATAATTTTAAAATTTTATTTAACAAATTTAAAAACCTAAGACCTAATCTAAAATAAGGTTTAAAATTTGACAATTTTTAATAATTTATCCTATATTATATTTTTGAAAGAGTGATCCAAACTATAGTAGTACTATTCAGTATTCAAAATGCCCTATATTTTGAGATATATTCAACTGCAGTGCGTATGCAATGACGAAGGTTTAATAATGAAACATTTGTAGTGGATTAACGATCACATCGATGGCAATTAAGCCAAGCATGCTAGCTTTTGACTACAGAAAGCGTATTGAAATTAGTCTTTTATTTGATGAATGAATAGCTTATTCGTGTTAATTTATTATTCGTGCTGCCTTCCGATTGTGACTTGTTGGTCGTTAAAAACTCATCTTTTATTTGATACTTTTTTCGTGCTTATTTATTAGTGCTGCATTCTGAATTTCTGATTGTGACTTAGTGGTTGAAAAAAAAATTAGGTCCATAGGATAGGGTCCGTAATCTTTTCTTGTGGTTTCGGTCTTAAAGTTTAAACTTTAAACCTCGAAAGGTACAGTTTTTTTAATAATTATGTTTTTTAATGGTGGCAGGCTTAAGTCGGCTGAATTAGAAAGTTTATAGTCATAAAAAAAAATGGAGAAATGTTATGTTTATTCAGCTATTTACGTTTGATACAAATTATGATTCGACATAATATAAAACTGTTACAGTTTTTAATGAGAGAATTTTTTAAAACTTAGCTCATAGAGTGAAGGCTTGAGCTAATAGGTCCAAGTTAGAAAATTTTTTGCCCATTTTTTAGTTTATTGTAAATTTATTATGTAGAATATAAATATTGTCGATTTATATTAAAATATAGTATGTTGCTTTAAAGAGATAAACTGCACTGTTGTTCTTTATATATTTTCCATGAAAAATAGTGAAATCACTGCAGGAAACTTTCTACACAATAAGAGAACTAATAAAAATTTATCGACCCAACCACTATAAAAAATCTCGAGGAGAATTATGAGGGTGTATGAGTAATTTTGGTTCATTTGTTCCGTGCAGCTCTTTAAATCAAGATTTGGATATGCTTGCCGGCCGTTGAGCAAATCATGAATGGTTGGTTGTGCTTGTGCCTATTTAAAGTGGGAAGGATATGGCTCTTTATGACAGGTTCTTCGTATTGCTGTCGCAAACATTCCATGTGGCTTAAGATTATAAGAATCTTTAGCAACACCACTGGACCGCTTCATAGGTTTTTATTTTTTTTTATATTTTATTTTATTATTTATTTTTTTTAAGCTCATATAGTTTTTTTTTTTTTTTTGATAAACCATTATTGAAATAATCTATTATATATATATATATATATATATAAAATATAATATAAAACCGAAGACATATGTGCTCCATAAGTTTTGCAGTCTCCATAATTTTTCACATCATTATTATTTATTATTTATTATTTGGTTTTTAACTTTATAAATTTGCCTTCAAACTCTAAACCTAACGCAACCCTATTGTTATCCTTTGTTCATCTCAGTCAAACACTACAAATTCAGACAAAATGGGCTTCTGTTTTTTTCGGGCAAATTATATAGGGAAATGTCCTCTTCTCAAACTAAATAGGGAAATGCCCCTTTTTTAAAACTCAATTTTTCATAAATCAAGTTAGGCTCTATAGTGGCGTTTTTAAGGAGCCTATAGTGACGTTTTAAGGACCTATAGTGACGTTTTTTAACTCGATTTCATTGAAATCGAGTTATAGGTAAAAAAAACGCCACTATAGGTCAATTTCATTGCCTATAACTCGATTTCTTTGAAGTCGAGTTAAAAAACGTCACTATAGGTCCTTAAAACGTCACTATAGGCTCCTTAAAACGCCACTATAGGGCTTCTGTACGGTCCCCGCACCATGACCCGTAGTGGGCCTTGGGCCCTGGCCTGGGTATAAGGCCCATGAGGCCGGTCTCCCTCTACCTAGCGGCCCACCCCGAGCCCCGCGGGCTGCAGGCCCAAGATCTGCTTTTACATCGTTTCTCGGCAAACCCCTTCCCGAGCAGTGATGAACACACAGCTCGCGGAACACCCCGCCCTGTACCTACTCGGCCGTGCCTCGGAGAGGCACCGCTGCCGGGAACTGTCGTGGAGGTAGGAACCAAGTTCCAACGCCACCCTCACCGCTTCCCATGCCCACCTAACCACCCACTTACGATCGATAACACTGGACCGCCGGTTGCACTTACTGGCGAGTATTTATGACCTCTCCACTACTTCGTGAGCTATAAATACAAGAAGTTTTGAGAAGACAAGGGTTGGAGAATTGAGGGAAGGAAGAGTGTAAACAGAGAGAACAGAGTAAGGAAGTGGATCAGGTCCCCGAGGAGAGGAAAGCGCTTCAGTTGAGCCTTGGTGTTTAGAACGACCCAGTGTGGGAAATCCAAACCCACTATACAAATAAGTTGTGAGTCCAAGTGAGGCCCAGCCCAACGGGTTTCAGTTTTTGGTGCGCACAATTGGCGCCGTCTGTGGGGAATCCTACTAAGCAGTGGTTCTGCCAAGGCTCGTATACAGGAAAGATGTCTGGAGGTAACGCCGAGAGTGGCTCGGCAGGGTCTTCCAGGGGCTCCACCTGGCGGGAACAGAGGCAGAAGAGACGCGAGGATCCGTTTCACGAGCAACTGGAAGAGCGGTCCGGCCTTGGAGAAGGGTCGTATCAAACGGGGAGAACGGCATCCCATGCTTCCCGGCATAGGCAGCCCGACGTCAGGGATGAAGAGCTTGAGCGGCTGCGGAGGTTAGTACAAGACCTGGAGTTGGAAGCCCGAAACGAGCGCCGTCGAGCCGGTCAAGACGACCGAGAGAGAGGGCCAGGCGCCGAGGGAGAAAGACGCGGGATGGGATCGAATCAATCAGGATCCCGCCACCACAGGGAGTGCTCGCACTCGAGGGAGTCCCGTCGTCGCCGAGACCGCTCCCATTCAGCAGAGTCTCACCGGCGGCAAAATCGCTCTCGGTCGCGGGAATACGGGAATCGGGGCTCGGAGTCTCCAGAGGGACGGCCGAGGAATGCGGCCATGGATGCTATGAGCCGTGCATTGCGCAGGGCGGCTCGGTCACCTTTCTCAGCAGATATTGAGCGTGCACCGATGCCGGACAGGTTTACGCGCCCGCCGTTCAATTCGTATGGTGGGAAAACAGACCCCGTAGAGCATGTCAGCCACTATATCCAGATGATGTCTTTGCATACCCGCAATGACGCTCTGATGTGCAAGGTTTTTCCCTCCAGCCTTGGTCCCACGGCCTTAAGGTGGTTCAACGGGTTGCGCAAGGGCTCCATTCACAGTTTCGCCGAGCTAATACAGGAGTTCGGTTCCCGTTTCGTGACGTGCAACCGGGAGCAACAACCGGTGGACGCGCTGCTGTCTATGAAGATGAGGGCAGGGGAAACCCTCCGGGATTACGCTAACCGATACTGGGAGCTCTACAACGAGAGTGGCGGAGGGAACGAGAAGATTGCGGCGAGCACCTTCAGATTGGGATTGCCTGACGACTCGGGGTTGAGAGAATCGTTAACTAAGAAGCCTCCCGAGGACATGAGGCAGCTGATGAGGCGCATCGAGGAGTACAAGCGGTTGGAAGATGATAAGATACAGAGCAAAGGCAAAGCACAGGTGGCTGATCGTCCTCGGCTGAGCGGTTTTCAACAGAGGGCACGGGGAAATTTGAGGATTCAAGAGCCAGTAGCACCAGCAGGGGAGGTGAACGTGACGTTCAAGGAGCCCGTGCATAAAATCGTGGATAAGATCAAGCACGAGCCGTACTTCAGATGGCCGAACCGGATGGCTGGCGACCCCTCTAGGAGAAATCAGAACCTGTACTGCACCTACCACAAAGACCGGAGGCATACTAACGAGCAGTGCCGAGTGCTAAAGGACCATCTCGGGCAGTTGGCTAAAGCAGGACACCTCAAGGATTTTGTGACGGACGCCGGGGATAGAGGAACAGGGCATGGCGCCCCACACAGAGGGAATCCTCTTCCGCCCCCTCTTGGGATAATTGATGTTATCCACGTCGCCCCGAGGGGCATTTCAACGGCAAAAGGGAAGGAGGTGCTGACGATGATATCGGTAGAGGGGAGTACGGGCGTGCTGCCTGCCGCGAAGAGGATCAGACCTACCTGGGAGCCGATCTTTCGACGACAGTGATCTAGAAGGAACCATTCAGCTGCACGACGACGCATTGATAGTAACGGCAAGGGTTGGCGGCTTCGTTGTGAAGAGGATAATGATAGACCAGGGAAGCGGAGCGGATGTTATGTACCCGGACCTATTCAGGGGGCTCGGGTTGAGGAATGAGGACCTGTCGAAGTACAACACTCCCCTAGTTGGGTTCGATGGGAAGATGGTGGCGCTCGAGGGGCAAATCTCTCTGCCCGTGAACATGGGGGGCAAGGAGGTGATGGTAAGCTTCTTCGTAGTTACCTCATACTCCCCCTACACGGCGATTCTAGGGAGGCCATGGATACATGCAATGGGGGCTGTCCCGTCCACTCTGCACATGAGGGTCAAGTTTCATACTGATTATGGTGTCACGGTGATACAAGGAAGTCAGCAGGCGGCTAGGCAATGTTTGATCGCCATGGTCGATTGGAAGAAGGAGCAAACCGACCGGGAGGGTCAGGCCGATCCCAAATGTTCGTCATCAGGGACGCCTTTATAACAATTACAGGGCCCGCCAGAGAAGGAGGTCGCGCGTGCCGAGAACATGCTGAGGGTAAAGGTGTTGCTGGATATGGACAAGTACTTCCAAATAGGGGAGAGCATGGAGGACCGGGAAAAAGTAGAGATGTTGCTGCTCCTAATACAGAATGTGGACGTATTTGCTTGGAGTCCGTACGAGGTGCCCGGGGTGGATCCCGAATTCATCATGCATAGACTTGGAGTTGACCCCTCATTCACCCCTAAAAAGCAGAGGCCGAGGAGATCAGCCTGGGAGCACTCCGAGGCAGTAAAAGTGGAAGTTCAGAGATTGAAGGAGGCAGGGGTGATTCGGGAGATCATCTTCCCGGATTGGTTGGCGAACACCGTGGTAGTGAAGAAGAAGAACGGCAAGTGGAGGGTCTGCGTCGATTTCACCGATCTGAACAGAGCCTGCCCGAAAGACCCTTTTCCCGTGCCGAAGATTGATCAGCTGGTGGACGCCACGTGTGGGCACCCGAGGATGAGCTTTCTGGACGCTTTCCAAGGGTATCACCAGATCGCCCTAGCGCCCGAGGATCAAGAGAAAACGACGTTCATTTCCCCGGAGGTAAATTACCACTACACAAGGATGCCCTTCGGACTGAAGAACGCCGGGGCCACTTACCAACGAATGATGACAAGAATGTTCCGAGACAAGATAGGGAGCACGGTCGAGGTATACATCGACGACATGGTGGTTAAAAGCAAACGGGAAGCCCTGCATATGGGGGACCTCCTGGAGGTTTTTGAGGTTCTCCGACGGCACCAGTTGCGCCTTAATGCGGAGAAGTGCGCATTTGGCGTAGGGGTCGGGAAGTTCTTGGGGTACCTGATCAGTACACGGGGGATTGAAGTCAACCCGGACCAGATAGAGGCTGTGAGAAGACTGAAGCCACCGAGCAACCCGAAGGAAGTGCAAATACTAACCGGGATGCTGGCCGCCCTTAACCGGTTCATCTCAAAATTCGCAGACCGATGCCGACCATTCTACCAACTGCTGAAGAAATGGACGGGATTTCGGTGGACCGAGGAGTGCGAACAGGCCTTTGTGGATCTAAAGATTTATTTAGCGCGAGCGCCCATCCTCGCGGCACCGGAGGCAGGTGAGGATTTACTCATGTATCTGGCGGTATCCGAGCACGCCGTGAGTGCTGTGCTGCTGAGGGACAAAGGGATCCAGCAACCCGTATACTACATCAGCAAAACTCTCGTCGACGCCGAGACGAGGTACTTGCCCTTGGAGAAGCTCGTACTGGCCCTGATACACGCCACAAGGAAGTTGCCGCACTATTTCCAAGCTCACACCGTACACGTCTTGACCGAGTACCCATTGCAATCGTTATTGAAGAGGTCTGATTTCACGGGCCGTATAGCCAAATGGGGGACTCGACTCGGTTCCTTCGACATACGGTACAGGCCTCGAAGCTCAGTGAAAGGCCAGGTCCTTGCGGACTTTATCGCTGAATTTTCGCCCAGAGAGAAGGGTGAGATGGTTTGCCGATTGGAGGCTCGACCGTGGAAGATATTCGTGGACGGCGCTTCGAGCTCCACGGGGGCCGGTTCAGGAGTTGTCATGATTACCCCCGAAGGAATACGGCTAGAACACTCGTTTAGATTGAGTTTCAGGGCATCCAACAACGAGGCGGAATACGAGGCTTTCCTGGCCGGACTGAGGGTAGCTTCGAACCTGGGGGCTCGGGATATTGAGCTATACTCGGATTCGCGTCTGGTGGTTAATCAGGTGCAGGGCAGTTTTGAGGCCCGAGATCCCCGGATGAAAGCGTACCTAGAACAAGCAAGGCTAGTTATGACCAGCTTCAACACGGTGAAAGTTTTCCACGTAGCCTGAACCCAGAACAGACACGCTGACTCCCTAGCCACGCTGGCGTCCTCAGTGGCCGAGGAGATACCACGGCAGATCAAAGTCGAGCTTATTTCGGAGCCGAGCGTCAGTGTAATGAGCAACTCGGGAACTACAAGGATCAACGTCATGACAATCGCAGCCCCTGCCACGTGCTGGATCGACCCCATTATCGACTTTCTGGCCGACGACCGACTGCCGAGTGACGAGAAGGAGGGCATTAGGATCCGTAGGATGGCTCCTCGGTATTGGTTGGCAGAAGACCGGACGTTGTATCGAAGGTCCTTCGGAGGGCCGTACCTCTTGTGCTTACGCCCGAAGAAGGTGGGCGAGCTCTTGGCGGAGCTCCACTCTGGGGTGTGCGGTGGCCATGTCGGGGGACGTTCATTGGCGCACCGAGCAATGACTCAGGGGTTTTGGTGGCCTCAGATGCAGAAGGACGCCGCCGAGTATGTGCTTAAGTGTGAGCAGTGTCAAAAGCACGCCCCTCTGATCCATCAGCCCGCGGGCCACCTGAACTCGATCAGCAGTCCTTGGCCTTTTGCGCAGTGGGGGCTGGACATCATCGGCCCGTTCCCGAGGGCGACTGGCGGCCGAAAGTTCGTTTTGGTGGCCGTCGACTATTTTACCAAGTGGGCGGAGGCGGAAGCGTTGGCCAACATACGGGATGTGGAAGTGAAGAAGTTCATATGGAAAAATGTCATCACCAGGTTCGGGGTGCCGAACACTATCATATCTGACAACGGGTTACAGTTTGACAGCCGGGCATTCCGAGAATTTTGTAGTGGTCTCGGCATCAAGAACAGGTACTCAACTCCTGCTTACCCACAGGGCAACGGTCAGGCCGAGGCCGTGAATAAGGTGATTGTGAGTGGGCTGAAGAAAAGGCTGGAGGGAGCGAAGGGAAACTGGGCCGAGGAACTTCCCAAAGTCTTGTGGGCATACCGCACCACTCCTAGACGGTCCACCGGGGAGACCCCATTCTCTCTCACGTACGGAGCGGAAGCCGTGATCCCCACCGAGGTGAATCTGTGCAGTGCAAGAGTAGCGGGTTTCGATCAGGCCCAAAACGACGAAATGATGGTAGGGTATTTGGACAAGGTCGAAGAGTACCGCGAGTTGGTGACAATACGACTCGCGGAGTATCAGCAGAAGCTCGCCCGGAGATACAACCGAGGCGTGAGAACGAGGGAGTTTGTCTCCGGGGATTTGGTTCTCAGAAGAGCCGTGGGCAACATGCGAGACACTGGTGCCGGGAAATTGGCACAGACATGGGAGGGACCTTATAGGGTCACGGCTGTGGCCGGCACCGGGGCTTATTTCTTGGAAGACCTGGACGAGAGACAACTTCCCCGACCATGGAACGTCCATAATCTGAAGAAGTACTATCATTGATGGGCGGTTCTCCGAGCATAGAGTTAACCGCAACATGTTGTATATGTTTTGTTAGTTGTACTAATGATGCCTTTCATGCAGATCCGCACAGTTCTAACCAAAATTCTCGGTTCGATCCCATTCACCGAGCAATGTTCATTCTTAGCCGATGCGTTCTAAAAACAGAAGCCTGATCCTCGGTTCGATTTATCGCCGAGCACGCGGAAACCTTATCTGCCCGTTCTAAGGACAGAAACCTGACTCTCGGTTCGATCCCTATCACCGAGCAGGTGGAAACCTTAGCCTTTTCGTTTCAAGGACAGAAGCCTGACCCTCGGTTCGATCCTATCACCGAGCAGGTGGAAACCTGAACGACTCACTATAAGGACAGAAACCTGACTCTCGGTTCGATCCCTATCACCGAGCAGGTGGAAACCTTAGCCTTTTCGTTTCAAGGACAGAAGCCTGACCCTCGGTTCGATCCTATCACCGAGCAGGCGGAAACCTGAACGACCCACTATAAGGACAGAAACCTGACTCTCGGTTCGATCCCTATCACCGAGCAGGTGGAAACCTTAGCCTTTTCGTTTCAAGGACAGAAGCCTGACCCTCGGTTCGATCCTATCACCGAGCAGGTGGAAACCTGAACGACTCACTATAAGGACAGAAACCTGACTCTCGGTTCGATCCCTATCACCGAGCAGGTGGAAACCTTAGCCTTTTCGTTTCAAGGACAGAAGCCTGACCCTCGGTTCGATCCCTATCACCGAGCAGGTGGACACCTGAACGATTAATTCTAAGGACAGAAACCTGACTCTCGGTTAGACCCTAATCGCCGAGCAGGTGGAAACCTGACGATTAACTCTTAAGGACGGAAGCCCGACCCTCGGTCCGACCCTATCACCGAGCAGGTGGACACCTGAACGATTAATTCTAAGGACAGAAACCTGACTCTCGGTTAGACCCTAATCGCCGAGCAGGTGGAAACCTGACGATCAACTCTTAAGGACGGGAGCCCGACCCTCGGTTCGATCTTATCACCGAGCACGTGAAACTTAAATTAGCGTTTGGAGGCCTTACCATGGTCGGACACATCACAATAAAAAGGCAACCAAGAAGAATTCATTACTCGGTCAATACGAAAGAGCAACACGGTAAGGCATTCATATTACAATGTGAAACTTAAATTAGCGTTTTGTTGCCGAAACCCGGCAACTCGAAATAAAGAAAAGACAACGTAAACAAACTATCCCGTCACCACATCCCGGTGACATAGGCAATTCCGTTTATTCAAAATTCTCAAACAAAGGAAAAATAAAGAAGGGCTGGCTGTCAGCTTTAGATGTCCGCCGCGTGGGCGGAGGATGCGTCCTCTTGGGAGTGTTGGTCGGCGTGAGGAGTTGGCGGCTGGATGTCCTCCCCGGTTCGGTCCCCGGCATGGGGATGGCTGGTCCCCTCCATGTCGGTCGGCACTGCATGAGAGTCAATGGCATTCACCAGTTCCCTCATGCTGGAGGTCTCTTCCTCGTCGATGACAAGAGGCGTAGGATTCTCGGTGTTGGGGATGCTCGGGAAAGGAATCCTGCTGCGATCCCTCAACGGGGAATCCTCGGGAACCCCCAGGGCTTGGAGAGCGGCGAACCAACCCTCCTCATATCCGAGCCTATGGGCCTGGCGAATGATCGGTTCCGCCGAATTCTCGGCATCCGCGAACCCCTCGTTATACCACTTGTTTTCACAAGCCTCCAGCGCCGCCTTCGAGTCGGTCAGCTGCCCTTCCAGCATGGTATTCAAGCTCTGAGCCTCCGCCAACTTAAGCTTGGTGCCCCCCAACTGGAGTTCCAGTTCCTCACACTTCGTTTCGGCAAGAGCCTGGGCCTTCACGGCTGTAGCAATCTTGTCCTTTGCCTCCTCGGCAATTTTCGACTGCTCCTTCGCCGTAGCCTCGGCAACTTCCTTCAGAGCCTTTTCCCGCTCAACGTCCTCGGCCAGCTCCTTCATCCTCCCGTCCACCACGTACGACATTTGCGCAGCCTGACCACACAATATCCGCTTTGTAAGGTAAAATGGAAAGAACACATACACAAGCGAAAGGGAAACCGAGAATCATAGAGAAAAGTGAAACAGTTACCGCTATGGTGTGCCACTGCAAACGTCTCCCCAAGGACTCATCCGTCGATTCCGTGAAGGCGTGCAAGTCCTCGGGCAAGAGGATGCCGCGCGCCAGACTCTGCGCCACGCAGCCTCCATGCCCCTTATCCCACACTCGGGCACTGGCCGTCGACGGGAGAGGCTCGCCGCCAAGTTGGAAGGAGGGTCGCCATGCTGCCGGAGCCCGGGAATTAGACGCCAGGTCTATCCCGGTTTGCGCTACCGGTTCCCGGATGACGATACCGGCCGAGGGTCGGGTGGGCACATTGCCCGAGCCCGTCTGAGTATGATCGGTGGTGCGCGGCCTCTTTCGAACTCGGGTCGGTGGGGCAGCGGGAGGGGAAGCATCTCGGGCGGGTGTTTGTTGTTGTTGCCCGGTTGGCCGGGCACTCGGGACAAAGCGGTCTATTGTCATCTTCCTCCTGGCCACCATTGCGTTACCCTGATCGGATCCTGTTTCCGAAGAGTCTGTCGGTTCTGCGGCTACACCCTCCCCTTCCCGAACAGGTGCCCCGGGCTCTACGGTTCTCTCGGGCTGAGCAGGAGCTTGCTGGATTTGCTCGTGAGCTCGTCTCCTACGCTCGGCAGATACGCGCTCGGCTGATTCGTCACGGACGGGCGGTCGCTCGTCTGAACAAGTGTACCGGGGACCGAGATCACGCGCCTCGCCTACTGTTAGCCTTGGGGGGAGGAAGTTTGCGTGCCGGACGTCGATATATGAGATGAGAGGACTGTCGACTAGCAAAGCTTGGCCGAACGGCTGCCAAGTTGAGTAGACGGGACTGACACCGAGGATGAGGTGGGACGCTCGGAGTTGTCCGTCCGTGTGCACGAAGATTTCCGACCTGAGTACGAAGTTCAGGTCCCGAACGTGTACCACTCTGACGTCCGGCTTGAATCTTTTGCTCTCTGCACAAAGGAAATAAGGGTTAGAGATTACATAACCGGACCGAAATAGAAAGGCACCAAAGTAAATAGAGGCTAGTCACCGACCAACGTCGCGCGGCGAAAACGCACAGGGGAACCCCTCGGCAAACCAATTGCCGCTCACCCGAACAAAATCTTTAGCCGAGTTACGGTTCGAGTCCGGCAGGCATGAAATAAGCCGTACCCTCGCGTCCCTAGTCTTTAGGTAATAGTCGGACTCAATCTTGCCGCACAAACTATACATCTGATTAATGTCGTGGTGGTTAAGTTCCAACCCGTACAACCGGTTCAGCGTACTCACGCAACTCACTACCCGGTAAAAGTTGGGGGGAAGTTGGTCGGGACAAAGGCCATAAAATCTAAGGGTGCTGAGAATTAGAGGGTCAACCGGGAACCTAAGCCCGCGCTCTAAAATGGCCATCAAGGGAAAGAACACCGTGTTCTCCCCACGGCGCCTCTGAATGTTGATATCGCCCATATTGCAGTAGGCGATATCTACGTCACTAGGAACATTATATACTCTCCTAAATCTAGCCAAAGCATGCTCGGAGGTAAGGAGGTAAGAGTAACTCATGTTTTCTCTTTCCAAAACAGTTTTTTAATAAAAGGGAAAAGAAGTGCTACGAATATCAAAGAATAGACTGAAATGGCTGAACTGAAAAAGCAAGAAGAGGGAAAAGAACTTACTGTGGACTCTAAGGAGTAGGTGTGTTCTGGGCCAGTAGATGAACCACGGGAGGGATGCTCGGCAGAGTAGGAAACTGAAAGGTGAGGAATGCAAAAGTGAGATTCAGTAACTGGAGGGACTATTTATAGGCATAAGGAGTAAAGTGAGAGGCGATTAATGATCCGCTGGAAGGAAACCACGCGGACCGCCGCTTCAACTGCCACACGCGCGACGCCTCGGTTCACGAACCGTCAGGCAATGATGGCGGGTAGGCCGTCAATCAATTTCAAACGCGTCTTTTGAGACGCGCATTAATGCGCCCATCAGTGGTCGGGCACTGACCCTTCGACTTCCCCAAACGGGCATTTGCCCCTCGTGATCCTTGATTCACCCTCGGGAATGGGGAGCGAATCAAGGGGGGGCTATTGTACGGTTCCCGCACCATGACCCGTAGTGGGCCTTAGGCCCTGGCCTGGGTATAAGGCCCATGAGGCCGGTCTCCCTCTACCTAGCGGCCCACCCCGAGCCCCGCGGGCTGCAGGCCCAAGATCTTCTTTTACATCGTTTCTCGGCAAACCCCTTCCCGAGCAGTGATGAACACACAGCTCGCGGAACACCCCGCTCTGTACCTACTCGGCCGTGCCTCGGAGAGGCACCGCTGCCGGGAACTGTCGATGAGGCAGGAACCAAGTTCCAACGCCACCCTCACCGCTTCCCATGCCCACCTAACCACCCACTTACGATCGATAACACTGGACCGCCGGTTGCACTTACTGGCGAGTATTTATGACCTCTCCACTACTTCGTGAGCTATAAATACAAGAAGTTTTGAGAAGACAAGGGTTGGAGAATTGAGGGAAGGAAGAGTGTAAACAGAGAGAACAGAGTAAGGAAGTGGATCAGGTCCCC
This sequence comes from Quercus aquifolioides, assembly GCA_019022515.1. NCBI lineage: Eukaryota > Viridiplantae > Streptophyta > Magnoliopsida > Fagales > Fagaceae > Quercus > Quercus aquifolioides. The sequence continues at coordinate 32,520,291 of CM032326.1, forward strand.
GAGGAGAGGAAAGCGCTTCAGTTGAGCCTTGGTGTTTAGAACGACCCAGTGTGGGAAATCCAAACCCACTATACAAATAAGTTGTGAGTCCAAGTGAGGCCCAGCCCAACGGGTTTCAGTTTTTGGTGTGCACAGCTTCAAATTTTTTTTTTTTTTTCTAACTCGATTTATGAAAAATCGAGTTTTAAAAGAGAGGCATTTTCCTATTTAGTTTGGAAAGGGGGGCATTTCCCTATATAATTTGCCCAAAAAGGGTAGAAGCCCATTTTGTCCCTACAAATTCAAACTCCTACAAATTTAATTTTCACTATCAGAGTTTTGAATCAGCACCAATATTGTTTCCATGAGGCTGCTTTTTTGCTTCTACGTTCATCTTTTATTTTATCAAATTCAAATTTGTAAACGCTAAAACTTCTTCTAAACAATAAACATCACTCACAGTTGAGGCAGCAAAATAAATGAGTCTTTGACTCCTTGGCCTATTGTAGGTTTAGGTGAGTCTTTATGGCAGGGACAAAACCAGAATTCGAAGTTGGGGGGGGGGGGGGGGGGGGGCAAAGTATAAACCCAAAAAAGTTTATAAAAATCAAAACTAACATCTACTTAAGCTTTGTTGAATTTCATCACATTCATTAACATCTACTTAAGTTTATGGTAAGTTTTTATTTTATTTTTATTTTATTATTTTTTTTATTTAGAGAAGATTTATGGTGAGGTTGACATCCTTTTGGGTAAAATTTTGCTTGAGTAATTTTGGTACGTAGCTCTATTTCTTTCTGTTTCTCACTCTAAGTGCACCATGCTACTGCATAATTGTATTGCATCTTTTATAAGAAAAAATGAAAAGAAAACTATATTGCAACTTTTGTTCTGTTTAAATTTCTATCTCTAATTTCATAATTTAGGTTTGTATTTTACTAAAAAAAAAATAAATAAATAAAATTTTGAGAATTATAAATAAACAATAGTTGACATGGTACCCCAAATTCGGGTTAATTAATATTGGTATTGATTTCTTTTGAATTGTGTGTATCTAGTTGATTTTTTGTGACGGGTTACACTGAACCAAAACTTTGCCATTAAAAGAATATTTGAAGTTTTATGTGAATCAAATTTGAGAAACTTTTTAGTTGAAATTTTAGACACAATAAGTTTCGAATAGATTGGATTGTGCAAATATTGATAAAAATTCCAATTCACAAAATAATACATTTTACATAAGACCAAATATTCCACATATATCAAAAGTTATAATTTGCAATGGGTTAAAAATAAACAAACGAAATTTTTCATGGGCTTAAAATAGTTCAAATATTCAAACAGATTCATGCTCTTAAAAATCTTACATGACTATGGTTACTTTATATCCTCTTAACAGATCATCCTCTCTTTCTTTCTTCGATTTTTTTTGTCTTTTTTTTTGTACCTCCTTTTATCAAGTTTAGGATTTAATCCCAATTATTATTGTGGGTACTTGACTCCGCATTAGCAGGTGCTTGTCCGCTTTGGGGAGCCAGGCCCTCACGGTTTTGTAATCTTCGACTGAGTGCAGGCAAGTGAGTAGTGGTACACTCATGCAAGCTCCAGAAGCATATAAAGCATGAGTGGGAGGGTGATCCTTCCGATGTGGGATTCCAAGTGTTGGGGCTGAGACTATGAAACCCTCCACGCTTGCTTGCACTCGGTCGAAGATTACAAAACTGTGAGGGCCTGGCTCCCCAAAGCGGACAAACACCTGCTAATGCGGAGTCAAGTACCCACAATTATTATTATTATTATTATTATTATTATTATTTTATAATAGAATGGTCTATCAAGTCTAGAATTATTGATTTTCATTCAATTTTATCTAATTTTAGCATTAACCACTATTTTTTTTTGGAAATATTTAACATTTGCTAACTATCCGGTGGATCACATAGGTTAGCAACTAGTATTAAATATGAATAAGTCTATTACAATAAAGCTTGGCTTTGTCCAAAGTTAGCAAGTCCTCCACTATAGATGGTGGGTTATCATTAGCATAGTCAGAAGGTTGGGTGCTCTAAACTTAACCAATGCATCAACACATTGGTTCACCTCCTTGAATATGTGTTGGATAGTTGATCTATGGAATTTCTTCAATAGGGACTTGCAATCATCGAGCAAAGGCTCTTGCATAAGATTATTTATCAAGCAATTGGTAAGCAGTAAAACAATAAGCTCGGCATCAAGCTCCACACATATAGAGGAAATCCTAAAGAATATAACAAACATTTATATCTAGTTATATATTGGTCAAAAACTTGTGCATTTGATCATTAATTTATTCAATAATCTTTTCATCTCAAATTGTTTGACATCTATTCTATTTTAGAATGTTCCAAAATAATGTCATATTTCTTATTTGAAAAGTCTCAAGATAGATAATTTTTCTAACATACCCTTCACTTTATTTTAAAAAGACTGTATCTCTCATTTACTAAAATTTAAGTTAAGGAAGGTAGTTTTGGAAATTTGTACATTAAATGACGTTCTCTTAAAAAAGTTGGATTTTCTAAAAAAACCAAACAAAATGGGATGGAGAGATTATATAAACCCAATATTTTATTATATTATATATATTACAATTGTTGATGATGATGCCGAAAATCATCAGTAAGTCACACGGTCCTCACATGCTCAAGACAACACTTGCACAACACAGAATAAAAAGACCTTAGGAGAGTATCAGTGTGGTACCGCCCAAAGACCCTCCGAAGGTTAAGTTAGAGAAATTTCACAACTCTAGAGTGCTAGAACTGGGAGAAATTATACATACCTTTTTTAAGAGGGCTTGGTGGTTTTTATAGTATTGTAGAACCGACTCCTATTTCTTGGGCAGAAAGGTCTTTCCTTATAGAGAGGATTCTAATAAATGTACGTATTTTGTGGGATTCTTTCCATATAGGGTCCCCATTGACCGGGGGCTATCGTATGGCGCAAGGTATTTCCATTTTGGATTCCTTGGAATTCACTTAAGCCATGTGGGTGCCACGTGGCCCCGGTATTCGTCGGCCTTGAGCCCATGTACATAGAATTCGTTCGTATAGGGGGACCATCCGTCACGTGATCTATTCATCCAGTACCTCAATTTGTCGTTGTATTTTTGATAACCCATTAATTTTGTACCGATAGGTTTATTTAAACCGATTCATCAACCTTAATTTTATCCTCTTTAGTTGCCCTCTTACTTCATGGGTCCGTCACCCTCTTTCATGGACGGACCTGTGGAGTGACGGTTTAACTCGACCCCTGGGAAACGTGCCTTGATTGACAGGCTAGCCTAGGGCCATGAATATCGTAGGGACACGTGGCACATTTATAATGGTCAATCACTCGAACCGAAATGTCCCTTCATTTTCTGTGCCATTACCTCTATATATATGTGCTCCTTTACCTTGCATTTTCACCTTCTGCAACAAATTCACAACCAGAGCGCTACCGTTCTCTCTATCAAACTGGCATACTGTCTACTTGGTGTTACTGTCAGCCACACCTTTTTCTGTTGTTTTCTCCACTTTGCTCAATTGGTAAGTATCCTTTACCTTATGTTGAATTTCCTTTGTCATTATTTAAATTTTGCCCACCCATCGTTTATGTAGACCATCAGAGTCTTAGGGTTTATCCATCACGTGTAGGTGACAGATGTCTAGTGCGTCAAGTGAATATTCGTGTGTCCGCAAGGGAGTGGGTTACGATGAGGTGTATCCGTTAGGTTAGAACAACCCCGGCACCTCTTTCGGCGAAAGGATCCTGTCTGCCAACTCACATTCCATAGAGGATGATGATTTGGATGTAGACGGATTAGAAAGTGATTCAAATGAAGATATAAGAAATGATAAGCCCCCCATCCAGTCCGTCATAGGCCTTGATGGATTTAGGGAGTTCATTATGCTCCCGTTGTGGATGATAAATGATTTCAGCTCGTCCATCAATCAACAACACTTCAACACACTTAGGGAGAAGTACCATATTCCCGTCAACATTCCAATGCGTCTACCCTTTAAACGTGAAAAATATTACTACAAGGGTGTAGAAGATGTCGGTGTGTATGAGCATATGCTGAAGGTAGGACTTAGGTTCCCTTTAAGTGCTCTTCACCGTCGTCTTCTCCAATATCTTGGACTGGCCATCACCTAAATCTCTCCGAACGCCTGGAAAGTATTCTTGGGTGTGGAAGTGCTATATGGGGTGATGACCGACGGGGCACGTAGGATGACAGTGGAAGAGTTCTTCCATTTCTACCGTCCATCCGAGATCACTCAGTCCAAAGGCATGTACAGTTTCATGCCAAGGAGCCCGTTGCTTAGGCTAGTGTACAACACCCTGACTCTAATAGGAACTGGAAGAGTCGCTATTTCTTTATCCAAGGTGACGAATGGATGTGTCACCCTGGTGACCAAGAGTACATACCCGTGGACAAAACTTGGGGTATTATGCCCCCGTTCGGTATGTATCCGTCTGTATTAGGCTTTTACTTGTGTTTACTTTATTTGATACTCTAACCGTATCCTATTGCAGCTCGGGATCGTTCAGAAGTCACACTTGAGGAGTGGAGCCTCTTGGAGAAGATTTTCATAACTACCAAGCTATTCGAGAGGTCGTGGATTAAGCTCGTTACCTTGGACACCCTCCATTGGTATTGTGACGGTCCTGAACCAATTGAGGCTGCCCGTTGCTACGACAAACAAGTGCACAAATGTAAGTCCGTCGCCCAATACCTTGATTTCTTCCTTTGCTTTTAAATCATATAACTTCTTTTACCCGTCCATCTTTATGCAAAGACGGAGGAAAGTAGGAGGAGAGCTTATATCAAGCAGCAAGCTACTGCTAAGAAGAAACAGGAGGGGAGCTTACCTCCTAAGGTGACGGGTTAGGCCAACCCGTCAATAAAAAGGAAGCCTTTTGAAAAGGTGGACTGTCCACCCAAGAAGCCTAAGGTGGTGACGGGGCCAACTGTTAGTGAGACCTCTGACACTAGCAAGTTGCCCCCTAAACCCGGCCTGGTAAGGGGGAAGGGCCTAATGAAGGGTGCTGACCCTGTCGTCGAAAAACGCCCCGTCCTCCTCCGTGAAGACTTAGGGTATGGCTTTTAGCTGTTGTCATCCATCATCAAGGATGACGACTAAGAAGACTTGGGCACTCATGTCACTGAGGCCATGGGGGAGACGGGCCTTTTCAATCTGGTACAAGTATGTCTATCCATCCCCTTTCCTTCGTTCCATCCTATTGTTGTTTCGTACTTACATTTGTTTCTGATTCTTGCAGGGGGTCATCATGATGAAAGGTCTTAGACCGATCCCATGAGATGGTAATCACCCATTTGAGGGAGGAGGTGGAGGCGAGGGATTCAAAGCTGAGGGAGTTGACGGCTTGGAAAGAAGTCCAGGTCAACAAGCTGGATTTGACAAAGTAGCTCTTGAAGGAGTTGGAGGCGCAAGTCGAGGCACTGAAGAAGATCCTTAAGGATAAGGAGGTAGAGATCTCGGAGGCAAAGCGTCACCTCCATTAGGCTAAAGAGGATGCGGTACGAGAGTATCACGACTCCGACGCCCTCTTGAAGGAGCTTGGTGGCTCCTTTGCTGATGGTTTTGACGACTACTTCCGTCATGTCAGGCTTAGACTCCTGTTCAGCCCTTCTACTCCGAAGGAACTGACGGGCTCTTCGCTAATGAGACCAACCCCGACCCTGAGGGTGACAGGGATATTGTTCAGGTTGACCAAGAAAAATCCGTTGAGGATGCTACCTGTCACCTTGAAGTGGAGCAGACTGTGGAGGAGAAGACCGAAGATACCCCTGCCGTCCAGCCGTAGTTTTTTCTTTTTTCTTGTAAAGTTTTAGCTTTTTGAGAGAACTGTATTTGTTTTCTCCAGTTGACTTAAGATGTAAACATTTGCCTTTTTGTGGGATTTTATTCATAATCTTTATTTATCCGTCGCTTATGATTGTTTATTCATATGTTGCTTTCTGTTTCCAAATTCTGAGACATGTTCTTGCTCGTCAATTCAAGGGACTATTTATTTAATATACTTGTCCACCTATGGGGTAGGCCCGTCCACTTGTGGGTTTGATACAATTCTGATCTACCCTTCTTAATAATTCCGTCCTACCATGGTTTTTTGATCATCCTTTTGGATGAACCCATCTTTTTTTTTTGGTTTTATGATTTTAACTCATCCCTTGAGATGAACCCATCTACTTGTGTGGACTTAATTTTTAACTCATTATTTGGGATGGACCCGTCCACTTAAGGACTATAATTTTGTACTTATCCCGTGGGATGAACCTTGTCCACTTATGGACTATAATTTTGTACCTATACCGTGGGATGAACCCTGTCCACTTATGGACTTTATAACTTTAGATCACCCCTTAGGATGAGCTCGTCCACTTATGAATCTTAGATCATCCTTTAGGATGAATCCGTCCACTTACGGACTAATTTTCAACTCATTCTTTGGTGAGCCCATCCACTTATAGACTTTATAACTTTAGATCACCCCTTAGGATGAATCCGTCTACTTACGGACCATAATCTTAGATATCCCCTTAGGATGGACCCGTCCACTTATGGACTTATCTTAGGTCACCCCTTAGGATGAACCTATCCACTTATGGACTGATTTTCTTAGATCACCCCGTAGGATGAACTCGTCCACTTATGGACTAACAAGTTGCAAGTCGTCCTGTTTTCATAAGAAATTGGTTGCAGACATGTTTTTGTAGAGATGCACATATATTCTGAATAAACTCCTCTTATTATGTAATAAATATGCGTGGATATTGTTCTAATAAATAATAATAAAAACTGCCGTTTGGGCTTAAAAGTGCTGTAAATAGTAAAAATTAACTAAAAGGGAATAAATTGGAAATGAGGAGTTTCGTCGTCCTTGCTGCTGTCTACTGGTAGTACTTCTTTAGGTGTTTTGTATTCTATGGGTGATGCAGCTTTTGCCCGTCCAGTGTCTACAAGTGGTAGGTTCCCTTCCTATGCCATGATGCAATTCTGTACAGTCTTTTTCAGTTAGGTCCTAGCTTCCCCTGGGAGGTGTCTTTTGTTGTGCCCATCACCTTTATTTAGACAAGATCTCCAACTTGGAAGTCCCTGTGTCTAACTTTGGAGTTGTAGTGTTTGGCCATAAGGTTTTGGTACTGTGCTAATCTTTGCTCAGCAGTTGCTCTGACCTCGTCCACCAGATTAAGTTGCAGGCGCATAGCTTCATCATTCCTACTCTTGTCATAGTTTCCCACTCTATAGCTCGTGAGTCCTACTTCAGCCAGGATGACTGCCTTGCTTCCATATGCCAGGCGAAACGGTGTCTCTCTTGTAGGCGTCATTGCCGTCATCCAATAAGCCCATAAAACGCTTGGTAATTCTTCAGGCCATATACCCTTTACCCTCTCGAGCCAAGTCTTGATGGTTTTGAGCAAGGATTGGTCCGTGACCTTAACTTGTTCGTTGGCTTGAAGGTGGGCGGGTGATGAGTAGTGATTCTTGATCCCTAGTTGTGAACAAAAGTCTCTGAACGCGTTGTTGTCAAATTGCCTCCTGTTGTCTGAGACCAGTACTCTAGGTATACCGTACCTGCAGATGTTGTTTCTCCATATAAAGCTTCACACATTCTTCTCCGTGATGGTAGCCAGAGCTTCGACTTCAACCTACTTCATAAAGTAGTCTATACCGACCACCAGGAAGTTTAGCTACCGAATTGCTATTGGGAACGTACCCATGATGTTCAATCCCCACTGAATGAAAGGCCATGGGGTCGTCATTGGAGTGAGTTCCTCTGTTGGCTGCCGGATGAGGCTACAAAACCTCTGACACTTGTCGCAAGTTTTGACATATGAAATGACATCTTTATGCATGGTAGGCCAATAGTATCCAGCACAGATCAGTTTGTGCACTAATGACCGTGATCTAGAATGGTTTCCATAGACTCCTTTGTGTACCTCTCTCATGACATAATCTGCCTCTTCGGGGATAAGACACCTCAGGTACGGGCGAGAGAAGCCCCTTTTGTATATTACATCTTTAATTAGCACGAACCATGTTGCTTGAACCTTCAATTTCCTCGCAGCCTCCTTGTCGTCAGGTAGTACGCTGTCCTTCAGATAGGAGGTTATTGGTGTCGCCTAAACGTTCTCGGAGCCTATCTTATGCACATCGACACTGTTTATTAATGGTGATAGCAGAACAAAGGATAGTACTTGATTGGGAATGAGCATATGTTATGCTGATGCAGCCTTGGCAAGATGGTCGACGTGCTCGTTCTCCACCCTTGGGATTTGAACAAACCTTGCTTGAAGGCTTTTTACCCGATTTTTTACCTGCTCGAGGTACTTCTTCATTCGTTCACCTTTGCATTCATAGTTGCCATTAACTTGGTTGGTGACCACCTGAGAGTGACAATACACTACCACGTCCGCAGCTCCCGCTGCTTTTGCCAGATCCAGCCCTGCTATCAAGGCTTCATACTTTGCCTCGTTATTTGTCGTAGGAAAATCGAGTCGAATCATGCATTCAACCTCGTCACCTTCTGTGTTATGGAGTACCACACTAGCTCCGCCTGCTTGTTTGGTGGACGTTCCGTCCGTGTGGATACTCCATTGAGGAACTTCTCCTACCCCCTGGCCTTCTATATGCATGAATTCTATGATGAAGTCAGCGATAACTTGCCCCTTTATGGCCATGTGGGGGCGATACTGCACATCAAACTCGCTCAATTCAATTACCCATAGTGCCATCCGTTCGGCCGCCTTTAGGCTACTCATTGCTCGTTGTAGAGGCTTGTTTGTCAAAAAAATCACTGTGTGTGCCTGAAAGTAAGGTTTAAGTCTACGGGTTGTTGTTACCAGGGCAAAAGCTAGCTTTTCCATTGGTGGGTACTTCTCTTTTGCACCTCGAAGCGCTTGGCTCATGAAGTACACGGGCTTTTGAACTCCATCCTCCTCTCTGACTAAAACTGCGCTAACAGTGGTTAGGGAGACAGCTAGGTAGAGGAATAATTCTTCCTCTGGTTTGGATGGGCTCAGCAAAGGTGGAGAAGAAATATATGCTTTTAGATCCTCAAATGCTTGCTGACCTTCGGCCGTCCATTCAAAGGACTTCTTCAGTGTGTGGAAGAAAGGTAGGCACTTGTCTGTTGCCCTTGACACGAACCTATTCAGTGTGGCTACCTTGCCGTTGAGGTTTGGTACTTCTTTCACGTTTTTTGGGGGCGCCATCTCTATTATGGCCCGGATCTTGTCTGGGTTGACTTCGATACCTCTCTGAGACACCAAGAACCTTAGGAACTTCCTAGCCGTTACCCCGAATGCATACTTGCCCGGATTAAGCTTCATGTTGTAAGAGCGAAGGGCGTCGAAGGTTTCCCTGAGATCATCCAGGTGATCGTCCTTCTTTTGACTTTTTACTAGCATGTCGTCAACGTAGACTTGGATGTTTCTTCCAATCTGATGTGAGAACATCTTGTTTATGAGCCTCTAATATGTTACATTCTTAAGGCCAAATGACATCACTTTGTAGCTGAAGAGGCCTTAGCTGGTGATAAACAAAGTCTTCTCCTGATCCTCCTCGTCCATTTTGATCTGGTTATAACTAGAAAAAGCATCCATGAAGCTCAATAACTGGTGTTGAGCCATAGAGTCTACCAAGATGTCAACTTGCGGAAGGGGGTGGCTGTCCTTGGGGCACACTTTGTTTAGGTCTGTAAAGTCCATGCACATCCTCCACTTCTCGTTGGCTTTCTTGACCATCACCACATTCGCCAGCCAGTCGGGGTAGTAGACTTCCCTGATGAAGCCTGCCTCTTGCAATTTACGAACTTCTTTCGCTATAGCTTGGTCTCGTTCTTGGACGAACACTCGTTTCTTCTAGTGAATAGGGGGAAAGGTGGGCGACACATTCAATCTGTGCATCATGACTGAAGGGTTGATCCCAGGCATGTCTTTAAGGCTCTAGGAAAATACATCTTGGTTCTCTTTGAGAAAAGTCTTAAGTACTTGGCGGACAAGCGGGCTGGCAAGGGTGCTGATCCTAGTCATTCGATCTAGTCTAGAGTTGTCAAGAGGTATCTCTTCAAGTCTTTCTACGGGTTCTGCCACCGTCCGCTGCTCTTCTATGTTCATTGTCTGTAGATGATCGTCCATCTCCAACATTGCTACGTAGCACTCTCATGCAGCCACTTGGTTTCCACGAACCTCTCCTACTCCATACTCAGTGTGGAATTTGATCATCAGGTGGTAGGTTGAAGTTACAGCCTACCACGAGTTGAGGGTAGGTCGTCCTAGGATGGCATTGTACGCGGACGAGCAGTCGACAACAAGGAACGTAACATCGTTGGTGATTTGCTGAGGACAATCACCAACCGTCATGGGCAATGTGACTGCGTCGAGTGGGTATACTTTTGTACCTCCAAACCCAACGAGCGAGGCATTTGTTGGGACCAGCCGTTCTCTATCAATCCTCATTTGTTGGAATGTTGGGTAGTAGTGGATGTCAGCAGAGCTTCCGTTGTCAACTAGGACCTGTTGTGTGTTGTAGTCTCCTACTCGTATGCTGACGACAAATGCATCGTCATGTGGGTGGTGGAGACATCGAGCATCTTCCTCTAAGAATTCAATGATGGGGTTGTCGATTTGCGCCATCTTCGGTACGAGGCCCGTCAGTTGGACGTTTTGGACCATCCTGAGGTAAGTCTTACGGACCTCTTTTGACGAGCCAGAGGCCGCTGTGCCTCCCACAATCATTCTTATGTCTCCTATGGGTGGCCTAGGATGCTCGTTCTCTTGACGGGGAGCCTGTTCTTGTGGTGGGTCCGCTCTTTCCTTGCTGACGAACCTCTGCAACTTTCCTTGCTTGATTAGAGCTTCTATCTGTTGCTTAAAATTGTAGCAGTCAAACATGTCATGACCGTGCTCTCGGTGAAAACGGCAGTACTTATCTCTGGACCTCTTGTTGGGATCTCCCTTTAGCTTGCCAGGGAATGTCAGGGCTCCTTCATCCTTGATTTCCATTAGGACTTGGTCGATCGGGGCAGTCAGTGGGGTGAAGCTTGTAAACCTCCCTGTGGGGGACTTGGAGCACCTGTCCTCTCGCCGTTCTCCGATCTTAGCCATCTTCCATCCCATATCCTGCCGTGCGTCCTCTTGTCTTTCCCTCTTCTTGGGCTTCTCTTCTCGGGCCAGCAATGTGTCTTTCGTGTTCATGTACTTAGTAGCCTTGTAAAGCACATCCGACATGGTTTTTGGGTCGTTCTTATATAAAGAAAATAGAAACTGGCCCTTTTGTAGCCTATTCGTGAATGCGGCCACAAGTATCTTGTCGTTAGCTTCATCGATTGAGAGGGCCTTTTTGTTAAAGCGGGCTATGTAAGACCTCAACGTCTCATCCTCTCGTTGCTTAATGCTCATCAAGCATATAGTGGACTTCTTATACTTGTGTCCTTCGATAAAGTGTGAGGCAAATTGGGTGCTCAACTTCTTAAAGGTACTAATGGAGTTGGACATCAACTTACTGAACCAAACCCTTGCGGGGCCCTTCAGCGTAATGGGGAAGACTTTGCATAGGATCTCGTCTGCCACTCCTTGCAGTTGCATTAGGGTCTTGAAAGACTCCTGGTGATCTAGGGGATCCTTGGATCCGTCGTAGCTTTCCACCTACAGCATACGGAACTTCGATGGAAGGGGGAATGAAGTGACGAGTGCGGTGAATGGCGAGTCAGTTCGATGGACCAAGTCATCGAGGTTGCTAGACACCCATGCTCTGAGGGCGTTCATCATGAAGTCAATCCATTCCTTCATCATCTGCATCTCTACAACCATTTGAGGTGGAGCCATATCTACGGCGGATGGACGGCTTGTGTCTTAATCTCTAGTTTGCATGGGGCGTTGCTACCTTCCGGCCCCTCTTGGTCCCTTCTCTCAATGTTAGTGCCTTCTTGGTCCTCCTCCTAAGTGTTAAGCCCCGCGTTCTTTTGGTGCAGCTGCTCTTCTAGGTCATGGTTTTGCTTGGTGAGGCGTTTTACGACAGCGGCGAGAGTTTGAACCTGTCTTTTGAGGGTGGTGGTGCGTGGTTCGTCTTCTTGAACATTGTTGGTGGTCGCCATCAAGCGAGTAAGCACCATGCAACTCTTTGTCTGGGAAGCGATAGTATGGCTTACAAGTCATGTATTCCCACAGACGGTGTCAACTGATGATGCCGAAAATCGTCAGTAAGTCACACGGTCCTCACGTGCTCAAGACAACACCTGCACAACATAGAACAAGAAGACCTTAGGAGATTACCGGTGTGGTACCGGCCAAAGACCCTCCGAAAATTAAGTTAGAGAAATTTCACAACTCCAAAGTGTTAGAGTTGGGAGAAATTATGTGTACCTTTTTTATGAGGGCTTGGTGGTTTTTATAATAGTGTAGAATCGACTCCTATTTCTTAGGCAGAAAGATCTTTCCTTATAAAGAGGATTATAATAAATGTACATATTCTGCGAGATTCTTTCCATATAGGGTCCCCATTGACTGGGGGCTATTGTAGGGCGCAAGGTATTTCCATTTAGGATTCCTTGGAGTTCACTTAAGCCATGTGGATGCCATGTGGCCCTAGTATCCGTCGGCCTCGGGCCCATGTACATAGAATCCGTCCGTATAGGGGGACCATCCGTCACGTGATCCAGTACCTCAATTCGTCGTCGTATTTTTGATAATCCATTAATTTTGTACCATTAGGTTTATTTAAACCGATTCATCAACCTTAATTTTATCCTCTTCAGTTGAGGTAATAAGTTGTTAATAAGTGGAGTTTGTGGTGTGAATTTGCGTTAGAACTTCATTCTCTCTTTCCTGTGTGTATGCATGTTTCTCCCAAAAAACAAATGTTGTTAATGAGAAATAATAAAAATATATAAATTTTGAACAATCAATAACTTTATCTTTTTTATTAGAGGAAATCCATAACTTACCATCTCAATAAATCACACACACACACACAAACACACAATTATTACAACAAGTGAGAGATGAATTTAAACCATAGTTCTTCTTATAAAACTGAAAGATACCAAGTATCTTGTATTGAATCATAATTCAAGAAAAACTCAAAATACTACATATATGTCTTTGTGCATTGGTTTAATTGATGAAATTCTTATTAGCAGTTAACCAAACTAAATGACCAATTAAGTATTTTAAGGAAGAGTTTGGACCTCCGTATATAATACAAATACATAAAAGTATTAGCACTTCAATACATTACAAGGTTCTTAACACCTCTTAATGTCTTCAACATCAATGGTTCAAATTCCTTGTCCCTCGAATATCAAATTTAAATTAAAAAAAAAAATCAATACATAAAAAGGAGGTTTTTAATTTTTTTTAATAATAAAAAAAAACAAAATAAACTTAAATATGAGTCCTGGTTTGATATTATGATGGAATATATACAATTAAAATGACATGATCATCTCTACCAACTTATTCAAGGAATTGTTGGAAGAACCACCTTCTTTAATGCAAAGTTCAACTTTCTTCTTCAAATTCTTGGCTCTTTCCCTCATCGCTTCCCCTTCTTTTCCTGCCATTAGTCTTCTTATAGCTTTCTCAATCTCACCTCTCTCCAACTCATTCTCCAATTCCAGGCCTACCCTCCATACATGGCTCACATACCTTGCATTCACTCTCTGGTCTCCAAAACACGGTTTGCATATCATTGGAATCCCTTCACAAATACTTTCAAGGGTGGAATTCCAACCACAATGGCTCAAAAACCCTCCCACTGCACTATGCGCCAAAACTTCCATCTGTGGTGCCCAGTTCACAATGCAACCTCTCTCTCCAATAGTTTCTTTGAATGTTAGAGACAATACTTCGTTTTTTGAACCACGAATTGAGTCTGGCCGAAACACCCATAAGAAACGTTGCTGGCTATTGGCTAGTCCCCACGCCATTTCAACTAGCTCTCTTTCATCCATGGCTGCTATGCTTCCCAAGCTTACGTATATAACTGAGTTTTTAGTTTGCTTCTCTAACCATGCCATGCAGCTAGTGTCTTCTTTCAATAAGCTACTATTGGGAAGGCCTGGACCAAATTTGTGCAGAGGACCAATGGGGAGGTTTGGAACTTGGTATTGTTGTTGGATACGTGCCAATGATGATAGTTCAAGGCAGTCCATGGTATTCCAAATGATTGCTGATGAAGATGTCTTAATTTTGTACGTATCAATCACTAGCTGTGAAAAGCTTTCCAATTTTCTACTAAGGGGAAACGGTAGATCCTTAAACCTGAGAGGGTGATGGTTAGGAACTAGGTCCTGTGATACAGAATCTGAAATCCAGATTAGGATTGGTTAGTATTAGTGATTCATGGGCTGTGATTACTTTATGGTAAAAAGATACTGGGGCATTGCCATAGTCATTTCAGACCTATCAGAACCAAATTAGATCTCTTAGGATATAAATTTGTGAAAGCCCAAGCATCTGCAAACCTATATTTGCACCACAAATAACTTAGTCTGACTAGGATTAAAATAAGATTAGGTTACATCTTTTTTTTTATAAAATTTTTCTATAAATACTCAGAGATGTACACTTTCTCACGTAAATATAAATAATGTTTGATTAGTACTAGGGTACTACAAATTTTACTAAATTGAGTTTACAAATTGATATGTCACCAATCACAAATAAATAATTCAAATACTCATTTATGAGATAGTTGAAACTCATCAATCATATTCATTACCACATGAGTTTTTAAGTTTTATGTAGTAAACCTTGTAATATCTTTAATATTTTTCATAAGGTTTTTCTCTCTTTTGACGGTCATGATTATAATCAATACCATTGTTATCATTATTATGTGCCAAAGTAATTAAGTATGTTTGAAAATTTGTGCCAAAGTAATTAAGTATGTTTGAGAATATGAGGACAGAAAATGAAAAGAGAAAATTAATACAAACCTAACACGAACCAAACAGCAGCTATATATCCACCCAGTGGCAGAGCCAAGATTTTAGCTTAGGGGGGTAAGATTAAAAGACAAGATATTGAAAGTAAAATTAATCTAAAAAATAATAATTCAATGTTAATAAATAAGCAATTATATGCTAATGTAATTGTCACACGTAATCTAATATAAATGTAAATTTTAATTTATTTTTTTATACCTAGTTTAATTTACTCAAGTGCCCTTGATGTAAATAGTTAGTGATAATAAAAAATTGAGAAATTAACTTGAATGCATAAATTTTAATTATGTAATTTGATGATTTCTTCAAATAAATTGAAAAAAAAATAAATCAATACAAAAGTGATAAGAATATAGTAATTTGCCTACAAAGTTGTATACATGTCTCATTGTCAGGAATGCTTTTAAAAAAACTAAGTAGAATTCACATTTTCTTTCCCTGTTCATCTAAGTAGTTAAACTTTTGAATTATAGCAAAATTTCAAAGTTTGAAATTGTGAAAATTTGAAGAGGTGTAAGAAAAAGATTAGTAGATGCTCTAAGGTTTCTTTTAGGGCCCGTTTGGTAAGGCCATTTGAAGACTTTTTTGTGTGATTTAAAAGCTAAAAACCGTGGGGCCCACTTTGGAGTGAGTTGTTTGGTAGGGGAACTTTTATAAGGGTATTTAGATTGCAATAATTAATATAGGCAGCTTAAAACATGTATTTAGAGAACCCATAAGAAGGCGTGTTCAACACTTAAGTTACCGTTCTGAATGACATAATCATAAATATTGTGAAAACCGTGGGACCCACACATAGTCAATTAACTCGACAAAACACAGTTGCCTTTGCCTTTTCTCTCTCTCCTTCACACGTTAGACAAGATTTCTCTATCAAATACTTATCTCAGATCCGTACCAAATCAACATCTCACCGCTATCTCTCTTAAATCCACTTTGCTTTTTCTCAAATCAACATTAATCTTTCAGATGTTTCTTTCAACTTCCAACTACTGCTCATTACTCCTCATAATATCCCATCTAACTCTCCATATCTTCTACATCATGGTAACAATTATATCACACCACGCCAATAAATGGATCATGACAAATTGTATCCTAATTAATTTAAATTATAGTTGACCATCTATAGGAAAGATTATATATATATATATATATATATATATATATATACGCAATGAAGAGAGAACATAATGAGGAGATGGGAAGAAGATAAGATGAGAGAAAGTAGGAAGGAGAGAACAATAAAATTTATAGTAGCAGTTGGTATTCAAAAGTGAGTTTTCTCTCTCTTCAATAAAATAAATTATTTTACACTATTCATGTTCGTGCTTTGCACATTTTTTCCATATAAAAAATACCCATACCAAACACTCAATTTTGTGTTTTTAGTTTTAAAAGAATGTTACGAAAATATGTTACTAAACACTTTTTTTTTTTTTTTTTTTTTGCATTATAATTACTCAAAAAACGTGTTTTAATATACTTTTTAAATCACAATTTTCACATTGTTTTAAAAACTAAAACTACAATACTCTTACTAAATGGGCCCTTAGCAATAAGTCTATAGTCACCATTTTTTTTCCTCACAATATTATTAAGACAACAAATTACAAATAGTAGACAATAAAATAATATTAGTGATAGACTTAATCAAAAATAAGTAATAACTTCACAACTCAAAAGTTACAAAGTTTATTTTGAAAAGCATCATGTACTTATAAATAGCATTGCTCATCTTTTAGTGGTATACTTTTTTTTTTGGTTAAAAAAATGGATAGAAAAGGGTGACTAGTGTGATTCCTTTACCTTGGCGTGAAGTGGTATACTTCTACTAACGTGTATAGAGGAATAAAAAGTTTTTATTTTTAAATTTTTTTAAATCGTGAGACCTGCTATTCAATCTTGATTCTTGAGACTTTGACTTTTACCATGGGGAAAGTGAATATGTGACAAAGCAAATTGACCAAAATAGTACTGGTTGTTTTTGCTTTTGCTTTTGATTTGATTTTTTTCTTTTTCTCCTAGAATCCTACCTCTTTTATCTCCTGTCATTCTCTTCTCCTCTTCCTTCCTTCTTCTTCTTCTTTTTCTTTTTTTTTTTCTTTTTTTTTTCAATAAAATACTCAATGAGTCATCACTTAAAAAAAAAAAAAAACACACATACTAATTGAAAATATGTTATTTGAAATATATTACCAAACATATTTTTTACATTATGACTACTTTAAATAGTTATTTTCCCAACATCTTTTAAACAACAATTTTTTACATAATTTCAAACATCAATATTTAAACACCGCTAATAAACGAGTCCTTTTTATTAGTGCAATGTGTAGACTACTTTCAAGTTTTCAACCATGATAAAAGACCATTATTAGAGCATTTCAAGCAGCTTAGCCCATATTTTGGTACTGTTTGAAGAGTAAGCAATTACTTTTATATTTTTCCTACATACTTTTTAAAATACTTTTTTAAATATAGTTTCAAACAACTCTTTATAATTTTCCTATCCCATTTAAATATTATTTATTAATTAATTTTATCTTTTTTATTCATTTCAATAACTATATTTTTCAAAAGATAGAAAGGTGTGGAGGGAGAAAGAAGAAAATATTAGTTTTTCAGTTCATCTTTACAAATTTTTAAGCCACAAATTATTTTGCTCATCTAAAATAACTTCCAAATAAAGAAAGTGAATGTAGATGAGCAAAAACAATTTGCCTCATTTGGAGATATGGCTAGACTTGGTTTTTAAGGCTTCACTCTCAACTTTGTTTATGATTTTGATTTTAGCTCTTTCTATTGGAGATGCTCTTATACATGAATTTTTGGTGAGCTTAGGAGGGGCAATTGCCCCCTCTCGCCCCTCCCTTGGCTACGCCTTGTTTCCACCTAAACTTTCTAATTCCAATTTTTTTTTTTTTGAGAAAATTCTAATTCCAATTATACATTGTAAACTGCTAACTAAACATGCTCTTTAGGACTCATATAGTTCTACTTTGTGTTTGGTTATTTTATAAAGAAAAAAGATGCAATAATGAGTAGAATATAAATAAACTATTATAATTAGTATAATGTGGAACACAAAATAGAGGTCATATAAATCTAAGACAGGATATTGTGCATACCTTCTAAGGAAACAAGACCTTCTAGCTTGAGTTGGGCAAGGGTGGTGCGAGCTATAAGAGTGGCAGCACTGGTGGTTCGTAAAATGATACTTGGAAGCTTCAGAAAATTAGCCACGGTCTCAACGAAGAACATGAGTTCATCATAGATGATGCAAGCGATATCGTCTCGTCGTTCTCCCGTCACTATTTGTGACAAGCATTCCTGCAAATGCGATTTACAGTTTACATTTAGCCTCTGTATAAGATTTAGTATATCCCCGGATGAGATATCTTGGACGGATAAGCCATCCGGTATTGGAAGGAACTTGAAATTAGGGTGGTTGGAAGGATTAGGAGAATTAAACTCAGTGTGAGCAATGGTGATGGAGAATCCCTTGGAGTGAAGGATGGTGCCTAGTTGAAGCATGGGATTTATGTGACCTTGGAATGGACATGGCAACAGAACCAACCGGCGAGATCTCTGTCCATTCTTTTCCATCTCTCTCTCTCTCTCTCATGCACAGGGGGGTTCAGCTAATTGAATTGTTACTTGCTGCTGTCTCTTTGAGCTTTATTTAAAAACGAAAATCATATTACATCAGCCATTCCTAACAAATTATATATTATTAATGAATTTGCCAGAAGTAAAGTGACAGCTTTGGCATGCAATTAGATAGATTATAGATTCTATACTCAGAAGAGGCCAAAATTGGGGCAGGAGAAAGAAAGTGAGAAACGGCAGTGAAGTTTGTCTTTTATTGGATTCTGTTTTGCTATCCAATTTGAGTTTGATCTCTAAATTTGATTATGAGCTGGTAATATCGTTTTTATAATATATATATATTTTAAATCAAGATACCCATCTTGTTCTTTTTTTGGAAATCGAGGCACTGTATTGACTGGCTGGCGTTGTGAATTAAAATAGGGATTGTCTTATCAAAAAAATAAATGGGGACTGTCCAACCAATATGATCATTCTTGTTTATAAAAAAAAAATGATCATTCTTTGGCCATATTCCTTATACAGTCCTTGCCACAGCTTGTAAGTGGTAATATTATTTCAGATATGATGGACCAGCTAGGATGCTAAAATCTAAATCGTTTTGAACTGTAATTATTATTTTCATTTACAAATTATTATGTATGTATACATTTTTTTTAATAAAACATAGGATACAGTTTTTGCCCCTCTCATACCAAAATGAATTTAAATATATTCCATTATTTTAATTTATTCTTGTCTTAGAGGAAACAAAGAAAAAAAAAACTTCGATATTTTTGGGAGGTTTATTATTATTACTAGTTGCCAAACCTGTGCAAGGCATGGGAAAAACTATAAAATGATATTAGAAAAGAGTATCATTATATTTAAGTTGAAATAGTTAGCATAATAATAACTAAAAAGAAGAAGAATATTTAGCATAAATGTCTGAAATGCTTTTAAATAGGAAATGACATTAATAAGACAATGTAAGATGCCATTTGAAAATTATTGATATAAACTATCCAATAGACATTGCATTCATTCTAAAATAAGTTATAGTCATAAATAACATTTTTTTTTTATAGAAACAAATCATAATAACATTGTCTAACTACAAAAGAAAAGAAAAAGAAATTGACATAATAAAATGACTTACAAATTAAAACATGTATTCATACATAATTGAATTTTTTATAGTATATGTGGGGCCAGAATAAGTCAAGCAACCCCGGCCCACTTCAGACTAGGCTCGGAGGCCCACGCCGAGGACGCGTCCAAGGTCCGAGGACGAAAGTGTAGAGCCCAGAGCCCAAGGAGCATTGCCGAGGATGGTTACATCCTCGGGCGACCGAGGTCAGAAAGTGGGCAAACAGCATACCCTTAAGGGGAATCTCCCTGAGCATCCAAGGAGCAAATAGCAAGTACCAAGCATCGGACATGGAAGCATGGTGGAGGAGCAAGTCCCAGGTGAACTGTCACCTCCACATTAAATGCCCTCAACTAACGCCCTGGCCGCATTAATGAGGATAGGACCTCTGAACAGTGCCATCTTGGGCGCTGCAACCCACAGAAGGGATGGGAATGCGGCTGATGGGACAGACTCTCAAGTGGAAGCCGGGTTGATCAACAAATGTAGGGCTAGGATCAACTAAGAGAAAAGTATATAATGTAAGAAGTCCCTCTTGAGAGGGGGACGGATGGAAAACCAGAGGAAAGAAATACTGTAGCAGTTTATATTCTCTCCAACCTTGTAACCTTTCTGAAAAGAGATAATAAGAACTTCAAGCTCTATAAGACCCGTCGAGGAGCCTTATTGTGCATTCCAACCCACACTCAAGTTATTAGCATTCACGTACTACCATGCATGGCCGCTGCATTCCTTACTAGGGCCTAGCTATTGAACCCATACTCTATAAATTCATTGGAGGGTTAGCTGGGCTTGGGTCCACTCTTTCAATCTGAGGAGAGCGCTTGAAACCTGTCCCTACAATTGGCGTCGTCTGTGGGGAGAGCTTGTGCGTTAGTAAGGACAACAGTCAAACATGGTAGGATCAGGCCCTCACCAAAGAACTCCCAATCGACTTGAACCGACGAAGTCAAGGCATCAGGGTAACTATGGCGACCCCAGGGGCGGTCAGAACGACAACAGGCTACTTCGAGAAGGAAGCGTGCATACTTTAACGGCGAGCGAAAGCCAGGGGGACGGGCATGTTCCCCAGAAGCGCGACGATGGCCAGGCCACACGATCGGAAGAGGCCTATAGCCACGCTTCCTAGAGGAAGGATGATAAGGTGGCCATGCAGCGCGAGATAGATGATCTGAAGAGGAAGCTGCGCCGTGCACAGCGAAGACGGTCCGAACCCAGCCCTGACCTGCCCTCTGACGACGAGAGTGATGATGAATATAGGCAGAGGTCAAGAACGCCCTCCAGCGAGACCTTCTCCCACGAGGAGGAACGCTACCAGAGGCGTAGGCGTGCCAACCCAACCCCCAGGGGCTTAGGAGGTGACGCCATGAGCAAGGCGCTGGATCAGCTCTCCAGGTCGCCCTTCACGCGTCGTATAGAGGAGGCAGAGGTTCCTCGGCGGTTCCAGCAGCCAACCTTCATTGCTTACAATGGCAAAACGGATCCCGTGGAGCATGTGAGCCAGTTCAACCAGAGGATGGCTGTCCACTCCAAGAACGAGGCGCTGATGTGCAAAGTCTTCCCATCTAGCTTGGGACCTGTGGCGATGAGGTGGTTCAACGGTCTAAGGACGAATTCCATAGACTCGTACAGACAGCTAACCCAGGCCTTTGGTTCCCGCTTTGTCACGAACAGCAGGCCTCCTCGGCCCATGAGCGCATTGCTGTCCCTATCCATGCGTGACGGGGAGACCCTCAAGGCTTACTCGGACAAGTACTGGGAGATCTACAACTAGCTGGACGGCAAGTATGACGCCGTCGCCATCAGTACATTCCAGAATGGGCTACCAATGGGGCACGGCCTGAGGAAGTCCTTGACCGGAAAGCCCGCCACCAGCGTGCGGCAGCTGATGGATCGGATCGACAAGTACAAGCGGGTGGAGGAAGATATGCTGCAAGGCAAAGGCAAGGAGAAGGTTATCCCTCAGGAGAGGAGGGATTTCAGGTCGGACAGGTACAACAACGCTCGTCCGAGGAGGAATTTCGGTGGGCAATCCGGGGCGACCAATGCCCAAACTGTTGGCGTAGTATTCCGAGAACCCGTACACAAGGTCCTAGAAAAGATAAAGAACGAGCCATACTTCAGGTGGCTGACAAAGATGATTGGAGAGCCTGATAGGCGCAACCAGAACCGTTACTGCCAATACCACTAGGACCACGGACATGCCACGGAGGATTGCAGGAACCTCTGGAACCACCTGGACCAGCTAGTCTAGGATGGAAGGCTGAAGCACCTTCTGAACCATTCCAGCGGCCAGCAGGGCCGAACCTACCAAGAGCCTCGGAGGGACACCGCCATGGGGCAGCCCGCTGGGACGATCAACATAATCCTGGCCGCGCTAGGAAGAACAGGCACACCCCCTTTGCGAGTGTTGTCTGTGGCCCAATTGCCTGCCGAGGACCCTCGGATGGGGCCAAAGAGGTCCAGGAGGAATCCTCCCCCAGCCCTGAGTTTCTTGGAGGAGGACAAGGTTGGGACCATCCAACCACACGAGGACACCCTAATCGTCACCCTCAGAATCGGGGGCTATGACGTGAAAAGGGTGATGGTGGACGGTGGCAGCGCAGCCGAGGTTATGTGTCCAGACCTTTACAAGGGGCTGGGGCTAAAACCGGAAGACCTCACACCTTATAGCTCCCCCCCTAATGAGTTTCGACGGAAAGCTCGTCATCCCAAAGGGCATGATCAGACTGCCCGTACAGACAGGCCCAGTGGTGGTGGAGGCGAACTTTGTAGTGGTGGACACATACTCCCCCTACACGGCCATCGTAGGAAGGCCCTGGCTACACGCCTTGGATGGCGTAGCCTCCACCTTGCACCAGAAGGTGAAATTCCCATCAGGGGACCAGGTTCTGGAGATCCGAGGTTGCCAACCCACGGCTAGGCGGTGCACGGTGGCTGCCATATCCTATCGACTTGATGCACATTCCTCGGCCCCAGCTGAGGAAGATTCATAGCAATCAAAGACCCAAGTGGCGCCTCCGGATGCACCTGCCGAGGATGCTAAATGTGAGAACCTGGAGAAAGTGGTAATTGGCGATGATTCGGAGAAGTTCTTCCAGGTCGGAACCCAGCTGCCTCCACAGGAGAAGGAGGAGTTACTTGAGTTCCTTAAGAAGAACCTTGACGTGTTCGCGTGGGACCCCTGCGATGCCCCTGGGATTGATCCATCCTTCATCTGTCACCACCTTAACGTCAACCCATCTGTGATCCCCAAACAGCAGCCACCCCGGCGCCCGTCGAAGGAGCACGCTGATGCGATCAGGGAAGAGGTCGATAAGCTTAAGCGCGCGGGGGCTATCAAAGAGGTCTTTTACCCCAAATGGTTGGCCAACACTGTGGTGGTCAAAAAGAAAAGTGGGAAGTGGAGGGTTTGTGTAGACTTCACAGACCTGAACAAAGCATGCCCAAAGGACCCCTTCCCAATGCCACGAATAGACCAGCTAGTAGATGCGACGGTAGGCCATCCTCGGATGAGCTTCCTAGACGCCTTTCAGGGCTATCATCAGATCCCATTGCCTTGGAGGACCAAGAGAAGACAGCCTTTGTGACACCCATTGGGAACTACCACTACAAGGTCATGCCATTTGGCCTGAAAAACGCCGGATCCACCTACCAGAGGATGATGACGAGAATGTTTGAGCCGATGTTGGGCAAGAGCATCGAGGTCTATGTTGACGATATGGTGGTGAAGAGCAAGCTGGTGTCCGAGCACTTGAAGGACCTCGGCTGCACTTTTGACGTCCTGAGAGAGCACAAGCTCCACCTTAATGCCTCAAAATGCTCGTTTGGCGTAGGCTCTGGCAAGTTTTTGGGGTACATGATCACCCACCGTAGGATCGAAGTTAACCTTGACCAGATCAAGGCCATTCACAATTTGAGGCCTCCGCAGAACCCCAAGGAGATCCAAAAGCTTACTGGGATGATCGCGGCGCTGAACCGATTCATTTCCAGGTCGGCCGACAGGTGCAGGCCCTTTTACCTCCTGATCAACAAGTGGAAAGGATTTGAGTGGTCCGAGGATTGTGCCATAGCTTTCCAGCAACTCAAGGAGTATCTATCCCGGCTGCCTATTATGTCCAATCCTGAGGCCGACGAGGTCCTATACGCCTACCTGGTGGTGGCGCCCCACGCAGTGAGCTTAGTGCTAGTACGGGAAGACAATGGCGTTCAAAAGCCAGTTTACTACGTCAGCAAGTCGCTGCATGAAGCAGAGGTCAGATACCTACCCCTGGAGAAAGCCATACTGGCGGTGGTCCACGCCACGAGAAAGCTCCCCCATTACTTCCAAGCTCACACAGTGGTTGTCCTAACCCAATTGCCCTTGAAGTCTGTACTCCGGACCGCTGACTACACGGGAAGAATCGCGAAGTGGAACACAATTCTGGGGGCTTTTGACGTCAAGTACATGCCTCGGACTTCCATAAAAGGCCAGGTTCTGGCGGATCTGACGGCCGAGTTCGCTGAACCAGTCGTAGAAGTGACAGCCGAGGATAAGAGCTGTGATGAGAAATTAGTTGGGGCAATCTCCGTCTCGGAGTCACCATGTTGGAAAGTATATGTGGATGGCGCAGCGAACCAAAGGGGGTCCGGAGTGGGGCTGGTCCTAGTATCCCTTGAAAATCATGTTATTGAGAAATCCCTGAGGCTCGGATTCACGGCCACAAACAACAAGGCCGAGTATGAGGCATTACTGCAAGGGATGATCATGGTGCAAAAGATGGGAGGAAAGTCGGTAGAGATGTTCTCAGACTCCAGATTGGTGGTAGGACAGGTAAAGGGGGAGATGGAGGCCAGAGATTCGAGAATGCAAGAATACCTGAGCCAAGTCAAGCGCTTGCAGTTGGAGTTTGGCCTCTTTAGCTTGTCCCATATTCCCAGGAGTGGGAACAGTCATGCCGATTCGCTAGCTACACTCGCAACCTCCTCGGCAGAGGCACTGCCTCGGATCATACTTGTGGAGCACCTGGAAAGGGCGAGCGAAGTGCCAAAGGGAGTGATCCCCGTCCATCAAGTTGTGATGGGTCCCAGCTAGATGGACCCCATAGTGAGATTCCTCAAAGATGATGTCCTGCCTGAGGAGAGGTCAGAGGCAGAAAAGATACGAAGGAAAGCTCCTCGGTTCTGGTTGTCCGAGGATCACAAGCTATACAGGCACTTCTACTCTGGGCCATATCTATTGTGCGTTCACCCCGAAGCGGCAGAATCCTTGCTCGAAGAGCTGAACGAAGGAATCTGTGGGAGCCACACAGGGGGGAGATCCCTGGCTCACCGAGCCGTCACACAAGGATACTGGTGGCCGGGAATGCAGCAAGAGGCCCAGGAGTATGTCAAGAAGTGTGACCAATGCCAAAAGTTCGCCCCAAACATCCATCAGCCAGGAGGGGCCCTCAATCCGTTGTCTAGTCCATGGTCATTCGCCCAATGGGGCTTAGACATTGTGGGACCTTTCCCCAAGGCACCAGGGAACAAGAGGTATCTGTTAGTGGCCACGGACTACTTCACCAAGTGGGTCGAGGCCGAGCCACTAGCCAACATCAGGGATGTAGATGTGAAAAAATTCCTTTGGAGGAACATAGTTACACGGTTCGGGGTCCCTCATACCCTCATCTCAGATAATGGGCTCCAGTTCGATAGCAAGGCCTTCAGGAGGTACTGTTGTGAGCTTGGGATCACAAACAGGTACTCAACGCCAGCCTACCCTCAGGGGAACGGACAGGCCGAGGCTGTCAACAAGGTCATCGTCAACGGGTTTAAGAAGAGACTGGATGATGCCAAAGGGAGATGGGTGGAAGAGCTGCCCCACGTCCTCTGGATGTACCGGACTACACCCCGGCGCTCAACGGGGGAAACACCTTTTGCCATGACTTATGGTGCGGAGGCAGTGATCCCTCTGGAAACCAACTTCCTGACGCTAAGGACGAGCTCCTTCACCCCAGGCAGCAATGATGAACTGCTGGGGCGGAGCCTCGACATGGTAGACGAACGAAGAGAGCAAGCAATGATCCAGCTAGCCCACTACCAGCAAAAGCTCAAGCAAGGATATGACGCCAATGTGAAGCTCAGACCACTAGCACCGGGAGACCTGGTGCTGAGAAAAGTCGTAGGAGCTGCCAAGAACCCTTCTTGGGGAAAGCTCGGACCCAACTGGGAGGGGCCCTACCGAATCACCTCGGTGGCAGGGATAGGAGCATACTATTTAGAAGATTTAGATGACAAACCTGTACCTCGTCCATGGAATGTAAATAACCTGAAAATGTATTACTATTAATAATGAAGTCTCTTTTGATTCAGATGTTCTGCTTATCATAATCACATGTCTCGTGTCCCAACGGCAAATATATCTGGGTGCTAGATTGAACCTAGGTCTTGCATGGTCCAAGGACTCAAGCCTATGGGGAAACTAGTTACTTACAGCCAAATTGAAGGTAGCATTGTACCTAGGTCTTGCATGGTCCAAGGACTCAAGCCTATGGGGAGCTAACCACTTATATTGAAGGTAGCATTGTACCTAGGTCTTGCATGGTCCAAGGACTCAAGCCTATGGGGAGCTGACCACTTATATTGAAGGTAGCATTGTACCTAGGTCTTGCATGGTCCAAGGACTTAAGCCTATGGAAGCTAACCACTTATATTGAAGGTTAGCAATCGTACCTAGGTCTTGCATGGTCCTCGGACTCAAGCCTATGGGGAGCTAACCACTTATAATTGAAGGTTAGCAATTGTACCTCGGTCTTGCATGGTCCTCGGACTCAAGCCTATGGGGAGCTAACCACTTATATCTGGGTGCTAGATTGAACCTAGGTTTTGCATGGTCCAAGGACTCAAACCTATGGGGAAACTAGTTACTTACAGCCAAATTGAAGGTTAGCAATTGTACCTAGGTCTTGCATGGTCCTCGGACTCAAGCCTATGGGGAGCTAACCACTTATACAGCCAAACACAAGTGTTAGACAGAACCAAGGCACTGCATGGTCCTCGGACTCAGGCCTATGGGAAAGCTAACTACTTCAAAGGGATCCTAAGTGTCTACTCGAAGAAAGTCTACCTGGTCCTTAAGAAACAAAAGGTCCACCAGAGCACACATGCCCTCTTGTTATAATAACTGATGCCACGATTGGCCGAGATGCAATTGAAGCTAAAATCATGCAAGTAAAGAAAAAACGGATAATGTGCAAATAAGCAAACAGCCACAGCAAACAGAAAAAAAAAAGAGTAAGGCTCACATTGCATTAAATTGAAAGAAGTACACGATGGGAGTTACATTACAAGTAAAGAAAAATGGAAGAAGAAAGACGCAACAAGTAAAGTGAGGCAGGCAGAGGCGCCAAGGAGCCTAGTCCTTCTATCTAGTTGCCCGCTTCGGTGGGTGGCTGGCTCATAGCTGCCTTAGGGTCCTCTGAGCCCTGGCTGAGTGGGATGGCCTGCAGAGGCACGGCAGGAATAGCTGCCCCCTCGGCAGAAGAAACCTAGGCATTGAGGGAAGGCTTTGCAGCCTACTGAGGCGCATCCTCGTTGGAGCCATCACCCAATTCAACCACCACAGGAGGATTACTCCCTTAGACTGGCTCATCAGTGACCCCAGCATCCGAGGCCCCCTCGCCCGGAGTAGCAGCAGTTTCCACAGCAGCCTCCTCGGCTTCAGAGCCATCTAGGGCTACCTCGCGGATGACAAGGGGGTAGTACACGCTCTCCTCCTTCCACAAGTCAGAAGAGGCCTCCACCCCAGCTTGTTTGAGGGCTTTATTCCAAGTTTCAGAGCAGTAGCGCCTACATACCCTAGGGACTTGGGATTTGTAGGCTGCTGCTGTCTCAGCTGCCCCAGCAGCATAGGCTGCCTCTTCAGCTTCATCCTTGGTGGCTCAGGCCTCCTCCCGGCCTTGATCTACCTCAAACTTGGCCCTCTCAGCTTCCCCTTTAGCCCATTCGGCCACCCTCTTGGCCTCCTCGGCATCGGCCACTTTCTTCGTCAGGCCAACTATCTGATCCTCGGCGAGCTTCAGCAGCCCCTCTACCTCACCCAGACGCTTCGTCTGAGTCTCAGCCTGCCTCTGGACACCCTCAAGGCCTGACATCGCGCTGTTCCTAGCCTGGGTCATTGCCTTCAGCTCCTCCCTGGCCTTGGCAAGGTCCTCCTCGGATGTCTTAAGGGTCCGAGTGGCCACTAAGCACCTCTCGCGCTCCTCATCCATGGCCTTTCCATGTTCATTGGCCGCCTTTTCCAGCCTGAAAGTGGCCTGGACAGCCTGCCAAACAAAACAGATAATTTATAATTAGCCGAGTTCAAAAAAGAAAGGAAGGCAGAAAAAACTGAAGCAAGAAAAAACACAAGTGTTAGGGGTCTTACCATCCCCAGGTATCGTTTGAGGCAAAGGAAGACCTCCCTGCTCCTCATGGTCCCCAGCTGCTCCATGTCCGCAGGAAAGAGCAAGCATCTCTTCACCGCGTCGGCCACATACGTGCCTTCGCCATCCCTAAAATCCCTAAGGGAGGAGTCATCCCTCAAGGGTGCCCCACGGAGCATTGGGGCGGGGAGCCAGGCCTGAACCGCGGGCGGGGGAGCGACCTGTTTATCCTGGGTCGAAGAGCCTATCCTCAGCTGCTTCGATGGCCGCCGAGTGTCATCACCCTCCCGTGTAGGCCTAGATTTGTCCTCAAGGGTCCTCTTGCCCTTGTCCTTCTTTGCTTAGGATCAGCAGGCTCGTGCCTAGACGGCGAGCTCGTCTGAGGCGGAGGAGGAGGGAGCCTGGATTGGGTTGAGGCCGACTTGGTCTGAGCAGGACGAGTCTTTGGAGGAGGAGGAGGAGGAAGTCTCGGCTTGGACTTCCCCGGCTGACCTTCGATGAGGTCGAGTAGACTGGGTTGGGCCTTCTTCTTGTAGCCCATCTCAAGCCGAGAAGGTGTCTCTGACACTAAGAGGTCTGCCTCGGTTAGACGAGGATCACCCAAGTCTCCAAAAGGGTCCTCGGACTGATGGAGTTGCTCAAAAACGTCAAAATCGTCCTCGGCAGGACCAAAATCTGCAGCGTCCCCTTTCCTCTCTAAGTCCTCTCCCGCGGCCTCTGGGAATGTGTGGGAAGACGAGGGGACTGCTACTGTGACGCCTTCTGAAGTGGAGGGATCCTCGGGAAACTCGAACCCGTCCTCGGTCACTTTTATTTTCTGCAGCCGAGGATCCTTTGCTCTGATCACGTGCTTTGGGGCCGCGAATGACTTTTGGAGTGGAGTGTACCCTAAAATCTTGTGCGCGGCTCTGACTTGGTGGTCTGCTTCGTTCTCAAAAGCCGCAGACCTGAGCACCTTCTGCAAGTCTTCCCTGTTGATCAAGCTGAAGTGGCGCGCGAAAGAGTGCGGATCTGCAGAGAGAAAACACATCTACGGTTAGTAACCAAACAGTACAAAAAGACCCCTAACAGTAGTGCCTCATACTCGGACTCGTTGTTTGTGGCCGTGAATCCGAGCCTCAGGGATTTCTCAATAACATGATCTTCAGGGGATACTAGGACCAGCCCCACTCCGGACCCCCTTTGGTTTGCCGCGCCATCCACATATACTTTCCAACATGGTGACTCCGGGATGGAGATTGCCCCAACTGATTTCTCATCACAGCTCCCCTCCTCGGCTGTCACTTCCACGACTGGTTCAGCGAACTCGGCCGTCAAATCCGCCAGAACCTGGCCTTTTATGGAAGTCCGAGGCATGTACTTGACGTCAAAAGCCCCCAGAATTGTGTTCCACTTCGTGATTCTACCTGTGTAATCAACGGTCCGAAGTACAGACTTCAAGGGCAATTGGGTTAGGACAACCACTGTGTGAGCTTGGAAGTAATGGAGGAGCTTTCTCGTGGCGTGGACCACCGCCAGTATGGCTTTCTCTAGGGGTAGGTATCTGACCTCTGCTTCGTGCAGCGACTTGCTGACGTAGTAAACTGGCTTTTGAACGCCAATGTCCTCTCGTACCAGTACTAGGCTCACTGCATGGGGCGCCACCTGCAAGGTAGGCGTATAGGACCTCGTCGGGCTCAGGGTTGGACATGATAGGCGGCCGGGATAGATACTCCTTGAGTTGCTGGAAAGCTGTGGCACAATCCTCGGACCACTCAAATCCTTTCCATTTGTTGATCAGGAGATAAAAGGGCCTGCACCTGTCAACCGACCGGGAAATGAACCGGTTCAGGGCTGCGATCATCCCAGTAAGCTTTTGGATCTCCTTGGGGTTCTGTGGAGGCCTCAAATTGTGAATGGCCTTGATTTGGTCAGGGTTGACTTCGATTCCACGGTGGGTGATCATATACCCCAGAAACTTGCCAGAGCTTACGCCAAGCGAGCATTTTGAGGCATTAAGGCGGAGCTTGTGCTCTCTCAGGACGTCAAATGTGCGGCCGAGGTCCTCCAAGTGCTCGGACACCAGCTTGCTCTTCACCACCATATCATCAACATAAACCTCGATGCTCTTGCCCAACATCGGCTCAAACATCCTCGTCATCATCCTTTGGTAGGTGGATCCGGCGTTTTTCAGGCTAAAGGGCATAACCTTGTAGTGGTAGTTCCCTATGGGCGTCACAAAGGATGTCTTCTCTTGGTCCTCCAAGGCTAGTGGGATTTGATGATAGCCCTGAAAGGCGTCTAGGAAGCTCATCCGAGGATGGCCTGTCGTCGCATCTACTAGCTGGTCTATTCGTGGCATTGGGAAGGGGTCCTTTGGGCATGCTTTGTTCAGGTCTGTGAAGTCTACACAAACCCTCCACTTCCCACTTTTCTTCTTGACCACCACAGTGTTGGCCAACCATTTGGGGTAAAGACCTCTTTGATAGCCCCCGCGCGCTTAAGCTTATCGACCTCTTCCCTGATCGCATCAGCGTGCTCCTTTGACGGTCGCCGAGGTGGTTGCTGCTTGG
Organism: Quercus aquifolioides; assembly: GCA_019022515.1. Lineage (NCBI taxonomy): Eukaryota > Viridiplantae > Streptophyta > Magnoliopsida > Fagales > Fagaceae > Quercus > Quercus aquifolioides. Next base: position 32,550,950 of record CM032326.1, read on the forward strand.
GGATCACAGATGGGTTGTCGTTAAGGTGGTGACAGATGAAGGATGGATCAATCCCAGGGGCATTGCAGGGGTCCCATGCGAACACGTCAAGGTTCCTCTTGAGGAACTCAAGTAACTCCTCCTTCTCTTGTGGAGGCAGCTAGGTTCCGACTTGGAAGAACTTCCCCGGATCATCGCCAATTACCACCTTCTCCAGGTTCTCACATTTAGCATCCTCGGCAGGTGCATCCGGAGGCGCCACCTGGGTCTTTGATTGCTATGAATCTTCCTTGGCTGGGGCCGAAGACTGTGCATTAAGCCGATAGGATATGGCAGCCACCGTGCACTGCCTAGCCATGGGTTGGCAACCTCGGATCTCCAGAACCTGGTCCCCTGATGGGAATTTCACCTTCTGGTGCAAGGTGGAGGCTACGCCGTCCAAGACGTGTAGCCAGGGCCTTCCTACGATGGCCGTGTAGGGGGAGTATGTGTCCACCACTACAAAGTTCGCCTCCACCACCACTGGCCTGTCTGTACGGGCAGTCTGATCATGCCCTTTGGGATGACGAGCTTTCCGTCAAAGCTCATTAGGGGGGAGCTATAAGGTGTGAGGTCTTCCGGTTTTAGCCCCAGCCCCTTGTAGAGGTCTGGACACATGACCTCGGCTGCGCTGCCACCGTCCACCATCACCCTTTTCACGTCATAGCCCCCGATTCTGAGGGTGACGATTAGGGTGTCCTCGTGTGGTTGGATTGTCCCAATCTTGTCCTCCTCCGAGAAACTCAGGGCTGGGGGAGGATTCCTCCTGGACCTCTTTGGCCCCATCCGAGGGTCCTCGGTGGGCAGTTGGGCCACAGACAACACTCGCAAAGGGGGTGTGCTTGTTCTTCCTGGCGCAGCCAGGATTATGTTGATCGTCCCAGCGGGCTGCCCTATGGCGGCATCCCTCCGAGGCTCTTGGTAGGTTCGGCCCTGCTGGCCGCTGGAATGGTACAGAAGGTGTTTCAGCCTTCCATCCTGGACTAGCTGGTCCAGGTGGTTCCAGAGGGTCCTGCAATCCTCCGTGGCATGTCCGTGGTCCTGGTGGTATTGGCAGTAACGGTTCTGGTCGCGCCTATCAGGCTCTCCAATCATCTTTGTCGGCCACCTGAAGTATGGCTTGTTCTTTATCTTTTCCAGGACCTTGTGTACGGGTTCTCGGAATACTACGCCGACAGTCTGGGCATTGGTCGCCCCGAATTGCCCACCGAAATCCCTCCTCGGGCGGGCGTTGCTGTACCTGTTCGACCTGAAATCCCTCCTCTCCTGAGGGATAACCTTCTCCTTGCCTTTACCCTGCAGCATATCTTCCTCCACCCGCTTGTACTTGTCGATCTGATCCATCAGTTGCCGCACGCTGGTGGCGGGCTTTCCGGTCAAGGACTTCCTCATGCCGTGCCCCATTGGTAGCCCATTCTGGAATGTACTGATGGCGACGGCGTCATACTTGCCGTCCAGCTCGTTGTAAATCTCCCAGTACTTGTCCGAATAAGCCTTGAGGGTCTCCCCGTCACGCATGGATAGGGACAGCAATGCGCTCATGGGCCGAGGAGGCCTGCTGTTCGTGACAAAGCGGGAACCAAAGGCCTGGGTCAGCTGTCTGTACGAGTCTATGGAATTCGTCCTTAGACCGTTGAACCACCTCATCGCCACAGGTCCCAAGCTAGATGGGAAGACTTTGCACATCAGCGCCTCGTTCTTGGATTGGACAGCCATCCTCTGGTTAAACTCGCTCACATGCTCCACGGGGTCCGTTTTGCCATTGTAAGCAATGAAGGTTGGCTGTTGGAACCGTCGAGGAAGCTCTGCCTCCTCTATACGACGCGTGAAGGGCGACCTGGAGAGCTGATCCAGCGCCTTGCTCATGGCGTCACCTCCTAAGCCCCTGGGGGTTGGGTTGGCACGCCTACGCCTCTGGTAGCGTTCCTCCTCGTGGGAGAAAGTCTCGCTGGGGGTCGTTCTTGACCTCTGCCTGTATTCATCATCACTCTCGTCGTCAGAGGGCAGGTCAGGACTGGGTTCGGACCTTCTTCGCTGCGCATGGCGCAGCTTCCTCTTCAGATCATCTATCTCGCGCTACATGGCCACCTTATCATCCTTCCTCTGGAAAGCGTGGCTATAGGCCTCTTCCGATCGCGTGGCCTGGCCATCGTCGCGCTTCTAGGGAACGTGCCCGTCCCCCTGGCTTTCGCTCGCCGTTGAAGTATGCACGCTTCCTTCTCGAAATCGTCTGTTGTCGTTTTGACCGCCCCCGGGGTCGCCATAGTTACCCTGATGCCTTGATTTCGTCGGTTCAAGTCGATTGGGAGTTCTTTGGTGAGGGCCTGATCCTACCATGTTTGACTGTTGTCCTTACTAACGCACAAGCTCTCTCCACAGACGGCGCCAATTGTAGGGACCGGTTTCGAGCGCTCTCCGCAGATTGAGAGAGTGGACCCAAGCCCAGCTAACCCTCCAATGAATTTATAGAGTATGGGTTCAAGAGCTAGGCCCTAGTAAGGAATGCAGCGGCCATGCATGGTAGTACGTGAATGCTAATAACTTAAGTGTGGGTTGGAATGCACAATAAGGCTCCTCAGACGGGTCTTATAGAGCTTGAAGTTCTTATTATCTCTTTTCAGAAAGGTTACAAGGTTGGAGAGAATATAAACTGCTACAGTATTTCTTTTCTCTGGTTTTCCGTCCGTCCCCCTCTCAAGAGGGACTTCTTACATTATATACTTCTCTCTCAGTTGATCCTAGCCCTATATTTGTTGATCAACCCGGCTTCCACTTGAGAGCCTGTCCCATCAGCCGCATTCCCATCCCTTCTGTGGGTTGCAGCGCCCAAGATGGCACTGTTCAGAGGTCCTATCCTCATTAATGCGGCCAGGGCGTTAGTTGAGGGCATTTAATGTGGAGGTGACAGTTCACCTGGGACTTGCTCCTCCACCATGCTTCCATGTCCGGTGCTTGGTACTTGCTATTTGCTCCTTGGATGCTCAGGGAGATTCCCCTTAAGGGTATGCTGTTTGCCCACTTTCTGACCTCGGTCGCGCAATGCTCCTTGGGCTCTGGGCTCTACACTTTCGTCCTCGGACCTTGGACACGTCCTCGGCGTGGGCCTCCGGGCCTAGTCTGAAGTGGGCCGGAGTTGCTTGACTTATTCTGGCCCCACAATAATAATAATAATATTATTATTATTATTATTATTATTAATCTAATGCACAGTAAAAGGAAATCTTAAAAGCAATGTAAATTGGAAGTTTTAAAGGAAAAAAAAAGAAAAGAAAAAGCAAATTGGTATTTTTGTAATTTAGTAAATATAGATGCACCTTCTATGAAGGTTCCTTTTTCAGTTTTGCTAAAATCTACCCCTCCCTACGTGATTATCTCCTCACACTGTAACTCTTTTTCATCTCTTTCTTCTTCTTTTTTCTCCTGTCTTTTCTTCACGGTAACTTCTCTTATAGTTATAGCAATGTTATTAATTCTGTTTCGGAACCCGTTTCATTTTATCTAGTGGAACAAAATATTTCGGTATCGGCCTATTTCGGCGTACCGTTTTAGAGTGTTTCAGAGTTCCTTAAATAATATATATATATATATATATATTATTTTTTTAGAATAAATATATATATATATATATATATATTATTACTATTATATAAAATAATGAATTAAATTTAATATTTAAATAAAATTAGATTAAAATATTTATTTATAATTTTTCTATAAACAAAATTCACATTTTGGATAGTTGTAAACAGTATAAATGTACAATAAATATGAAAGTCAAAGCACCTCTTGTATGTACAAAAAGAATACATATAAATTCTAGAAACTGTAGAAATATTACTCATGGATAAGTATTGTTAAGTTACCAGCACCTTATCAACCACTCACTAATTTTTGTTAAAAAAAAAAAAAAAAAATAGCCTTTAGCTTTCTACTCTAGAAACAGCTAGAAACCAATACATTGAAACTTGAAACTATTTAGGCTTAGTAACACGTTTGCTGATCTTATGATTTTTTTATTTTATTTTTTTAAGATTCGTCTCTTCTAAGGACTCTTCTCTTCTTATAGTCTTCGTCTTCTTCGTTTGAATGCCCCAAATCTTTACCGTAAGTCTCTTATATTCTCTCACAGTGCCCTCTGTATCTCTCTGTCATCTCTTTCATCTTCTCTTTATTTTTATTTTCTTTTGCCCACAATAAGATCCACTGCCTTTCTTCTCGTCTTCTTCTATCAAATGCTTTGAAAGTTGAAAAATGGAAAACGGGTTTGGTGGAGTTGGTCTGTTGGTTTGTGGGTATGTTGGGTTTTGATTGAGGAATCTGTGAGTATGGTGGGTAGATGTCTTTAAATTCTTTACTGTTGGTTTGCCGTGGGTCTGATGGAGGAAGAGCTAGTAGAGGAAGGCAAGGAAGAGAAGGCATAACATCGTGAAAGGGAAAGGCAGAGTCGGGATTTAAAAATTTTTTATTGCGTTTTATTTTTTTATTTTTTAATACTGTACTGACGTGGAAAACTTGAGAGGTTCAAAAGTTTCGGTTTTATATATATATATATATATATATACTAGTCGCTAACTCGTATGATGCACGAGAAAATTATTTTGTATAAAGATGAAACATTAAATTACTTAATAAAAAATAGAAATCAACCTTAAATTTAAAAAAAAATAAGAATTAAATCTTAAATACCCTCAACTATCCATAAAATGTATGAAACATAAAATCTTATGACAATTATTCATTGCCTTACCATATACTGTCGTGTATGTACTACAATGACCAATCACCACTTACCAAGAGATGCAAATAAAACATTTGCTTTGACTTCATCACCGAATTGTAGAAAAAGAGCAGTACAGTACATACACGAAACAATAAACCGTAATAGACAAAAAGGCTTAATATCATATAATATATTATAAGCCAACTATATTTCAAAACCAAACAATGCAGTGCAGGCACAATACGCACAGACCAGCAAATATATAGACCAATGCTCAGTCAAACAAAGATTCAAGAAGACAAATATCTTAATATAATATAATTTAATTAATCCCACCACTACTGTCAAGCATCAAAACAACTTTATACAATGGTTGGAAAATATCTCAGACACAGAGCAAACACAGCAAATATGACAAAGGCAAAACACTTTATCCGCAATTGGTTTACTCTGCCCAAAATTTTCTCAAACACATGATTGTGAAGAAAAGAATTACCAATAGCAGTAGCGTCAAGGGTGCTTTGTTTTTTGTCCCCAATTTTTGTTGGGTTTGTTCTCGCAGAGGGTAAAAAAAAACAAAAAACAGAAAAACGAAAAGAAGAAAACAAAAAGTAGTTATCCACTCAAACTAAATAAGCAAATCACTGAAAAAATACAATTATTTAGTGTTTTAAAGTGAATGTGTCAGCAATTTATGTAGCCATATGATGGAATGAAAAGTGATCAACAAAAAGTCAAATATTTCGGCTATTAGTTATTATATAGATATATAAATTATTATTATTATTATTTAAGTCCAGCTAAATGGTTTTCACAATTTGGTACTAAAATGATATAATATTAAATTAAATGACTTTACTTTAAAAATGTTGGCTTCTTTATTAAATCATAGATAATATAACCATAAACATGCCAAAACTATGCTTAAATAATTATTTCAATGGCCAAATAGTAGGTTGAAGCAATATAATTCTAAAAATATTCGAAGTGAAACTTTTTACTTAAAATGACATGATCATCTCTACCAACTTGTTCAACGCATTACTAGAGGAACCATCTTCTTTAATGCAAATATCAACTTTCTCTTCCAAATTCTTGGCTCTTTCCCTCATAGCTTTCCCTTCTTTATCTACTGATAAGGGGAATTTTTAATTGGAAAAATAAAAGTTATTGATCTCCAAAGACCCGTCAGCTCTATTATGCATACTGAAGACATCACGCAAGATGAAGCCATCAGTTTCTAAGCTGAAGGCAGTAGGCTGAAGATAGTAAGCTGAAGACGGTAAGCTGAAGACAGTAAGCATAAGAGGAAGCTGATAAGAACAAGCTGAAGAGGCTAAGCAAACCTCCGTCGGGATCCATTAGTAAGTGACAATCTTAGGGAGTCCACGAAGCTCACCGCATAGCCGACGAGTTGACCTTAGGCAATGAAGATGGGTAGCCGACGCTAATAAAGCTGAAGGGTGCAGGCGAAGCTGACAACCCTAACAAGGTCCTAGGCAAAGCTGACGACCCTAACGAGGTCGTAGGCAAAGCTAACGACCCTGACGAGGCAGTAGGCAAAGCTGACGACCATAACGAGGTCGTAGGCAAAGCTGACGACCCCGACTAAGCTGAAGGGAGTAGTCGAAGCTGACGACCCCGACGAGGGAGTAGGCGAAGCTGACGACCCCGACGAGGGAGTGGGCGAAACTGACGACCCCGACTAAGCTGAAGGGAGTAGTCGAAGCTGACGACCATAATGAGGTCGTAGGCAAAGCTGACGACCCTGACGAGGGAGTAGGCGAAGCTGACGACCTCGACGAGGGAGTGTGTGAAGCTGACGACCCCGACTAAGCTGAAGGGAGTAGTCGAAACTGACGACCCTAACGAGGGAGTAGGCAAAGCTGACGGCTCCAATGTACCCTTGACTTGGCCACCACGCATAAGTATATAAGGAAATGTCTTGTATCCCACGCTTAGTGTTAATCTCCTACAAGGATAGGATTCCGCAATCTACGCTCATAAGGACTCCTATAAGGAAAAGACTTCTACTCCAAGGAAGTGAGGTCCACCCTTTACTACTATAAAAGCCCCAATACCCTCATAAATCAAGGTACGCATAATTAACCCCTCTCTAGGACTCTAGAGTTGAAACAAGTTCTAACTTGACCTTCGGAGGGTATTTGGCCGGCACCACACCGGTGCTCTCTGCTAGGTCTTCTTCCTTTTGCTGTGCAGGTGTCGTTTCAAGTGTGCGAGTATCGTGTGACTCACTGGTGAGATTTTCGGCATCATCATCTACCATTAGTCTTCTCATAGCTTTCTCAATCTCACCCCTCACCAATTCATTCTCCAATTCCAATCCCACCCTCCATATATGGCTTACATACCTTGCATTCACTCTCTGGTCTCCAAAACATGGTTTGCATATCATTGGAACCCTTCACAAATGCTTTCACGGGTGGAATTCCAACCACAGTGGCTCAAAAACCCTCCCATTGCGCTGTGCGCCAAAACTTCCTTCTGTGGTGCCCAGTTCACAATGCAACCTCTCTCTCCAACAGTTTCTTTGAAAATTTGAGATAGCTCTTTGTTGTTTGAACCATTAATTGAGTCCGGCCTAACCACCCACAAGAAAGGTTGTTGGCCATTGGCAAGTCCCCATGCCATTTCAGCTATCTCTTTTTCATCCATGGGTGCTATGCTTCCCAAGCTTACGTATATAACTTCGTTTTTAGTTTGCTTTCCTAGCTACGCCATGCAGCTAGTGTCTTCTTTCAATAAGCTACTATAGGGCGAGGCTGGACCAAATTTGTGCATAGGACCAATGGGAAAGTTTGGATTTTGGAACCTGGCATTGTTGTTGAATACGTGCCAATGATGACCGTTCAAGGCAATCCATGGTATTCCAAATGATTGCTGACGAAGATGTCCTCATTTTGTAGGGATCATTCATTCGTAATGAAAAATTTTCAAGATTTCTATTCAAGGGAAAGAGTAGATCCTTAAACCTGAGTGGATGAAGGTTAGGAACTAGGTCCACTGAGACAGAATCTGTAATCCAAATTAAGATTAGTTAGTTTTAGTAATTTTTTGGTAAAAGCATGTTGGGCATTGTTATCGTCACACTACAAAAAACTAGACTTATATTGGTGTTTTCTATAAATGTTGCTATAGGCATATCTATAGCTACATTCAGGGAGTCCTATAGTAGTGTTTTCCATAAACGCTGCTATAGGCATATCTATAGCTGCGTCCGTAAAATCCTATAGTGGCAAACGCCACCATAGCCCAACGCCGAAAATAAAAAAAAAAATTATGAAAAAGAATCTGGCACAAAAATAATTAAAATAGGAGACCTATAGTGGCGTTTACCAAACGCCACTATAGGTTTAAAAAGTGCATATTCTACAATATTCCCAAAAAAAAAAAAAAAAAAAAAAACTGAATGGGTTTCAGCATAAACAAAAACTATGGAATATGCCATAGAATATTCCTAGAATATTCTATGGCAAATTCCAAAATATTCCATAACAAACAAAAAAAAAAAAAAAGGTCTGAATGTTCAAAATCGTTTATGATATCTCAAACTCTCTCTCTTGTGTGGCCCTAGCAAAGAAAGAAAAAAAAAAAAAAAAACTCTCTCACGGTCATTGAAAAAAAAGAAAAGAAAATGCTCTCTCATGTTAATCTCAAAACTCTCTCAATCCTTCTCTTATGTTGCCATCGATCTATGTCGCCAGAGATCCAAAAAATGATGACCCATGCTGCTGATCCCACTTTGTCGCCGATGCTGTATAAATTGGTTTGTGAAAATATGGGGTTTTGTTTTTTGAGTTTTGTGTTTGATTTCTCTGAAAATATAGGAAAATATGTGTTGAGTTTTGTGTTTGATTGCATATGGGTGCCGAAAATCTAGGTTGGAGTTTTGTATTTGGTTTCAACTTATAAGAAAATCATGTTCAATGTCTATTTGTTTTGTAAATTTTTGGGGCATGTGTTTGTATTTTTGTAAATTTGAGTGATATATTTACAAGGTTAATGTAAGAAAAGAAAAGAAAATAGTTTTTTTTTTTTTTTGAGTTCTTCATGTTCAAAATATTGATGCTTTCAAATTTTAAAAATTAAAATTTCAATTTTAAAAAATAAAAAACTTTTGATTACCAAAAATTAATTTTCAGTAATCAAATTTTTTTTGGTGGTTTTGGGCTATAGTGGCGTTCTACAAACACCGCTATAGGGTGAGTCTATAGTGGCGTTCTAAAATGCTGCTATAGTCTTTTTTAAAAATAAAATAAAATTGGTTTATAGTGTAGACCTATAGTGATGGTACAATAGTGGCATTTGTAAACGCCACTATAGCAAACGTAGCTATAGCCCAAATGGGCTTATAGTGGCGTTTTTAGTACCTATATTGGCATTTTACAAAAGTCACTATATGTCCAGTTTTTTGTAGTGTCATTTTAGACATATGCCTGAGTTGAATTAGTTGTGGCTACTCTAGGAATTTTTTCCAACATAGTTATTAAGAGATTTGAATTGTACAAAATCTAGTTAGTAAAATGAGAGTTTGAATATATTAACATTACAAAGAAAAAAACACACACACACACACACAAACATACATAATGTCACGCCCCAAACCCAAAAGGGTTTAGAGCATGAGAAAGACATCTCAAAAGTACCTGTAGATTTTTCTTTTTTGAAAATTCAAACCAAATAAATCATATCAAGTACCAACATCAAGAACGATCATAATAATTCCATTAAATATACTCTCAAAGTAAGTCAGAGCTCTATGCAATAATTACAAGAACCATTGGCTACAAAAGAATGGAGGTCTAAATAAATACAATTAAATATGAATAACTTGTCCCATCAGTGAAAATAAAGTCATAACCACTATAATATACAAAAAAAATGAGTCAAAGTTCAGCTTCCATCAGTAGTTAGTCTAACTACTGCTAGCCTCTAAAAAGCTGTCTCAAAATGATTATTGCATACTCTGACAAGTTTATAAAATAATGGGATGAGACAAAGCCCAGTAAGTAGCATAATTAGTGGAGGTGGGGGAAATGCAAGTTCCTGATTATGAGCATTTTACAAACATGCTATAATTTGGGAATTTCCATTTGAATTCTGCAAAATAAATTTCCTTAACATCATGACAAGAATGATAGACATATTGTAGCACTAAGCTTCTCAAAGTAGCTATGAAACTACATATTAGTCAATGTGAGCCATAAGTATATCCAATACCATTTCAAAACTAGAAACCTCACCCAAGGCCACATGACAAGGTCGTCACACAGACGGGGTCGTCACACAGACAGAGATAATCACCAATATTATGGCACAATGACAGATCCACATCAAAAGCTCACAAGTTAATGTATTTGAAATATACAGTTCTCTTCCAAGTAGTTTCATAAAATATTTCAATAACCAAATATCCATAATATTCTCAAGGTCCTCAAACCATTTCTTGTCATAAGTATTTTGCATAAATTTCCCAAATAATACAAGCTAAGATAAAGCATCTTTAAAATTTGCAAATAATGCAATAAATTCACAAAATACATTCCCAAGAATTTTATAAAAGTTGCTTATATTTTCCATGTTGACAAGTCATGCATTTCCTCATTTGCATTACCAAATATGATGCACTTTTCATAAATAGTCATATATAATAATGTCACAACACAACACTTTTAAGAAAACATATATCCATATATAATTTTCTAAAATGTGTTTGACCCAAAAAAACGTTTATGTAACATGGTTATTTTCCAAAAATCCCATTAAAAAGCTACTTACCTCACAACCCGCCAAAAGCCTAATTCTCCAAGCCCCAAAGGAGATTAGCTAGGACCTAAACATTACCAAACAACCCTATTAGGGACATATTTTATGTAATTGGCTAATCCTTTGACAAAATGCACTTTACTTGTAGTTGGGTAGATCTAGGATGGGTTTAAGACTTCAAGAAACATGTTGTTCAAATCAAGTGTTAAAGCCATGAAGATCTAACCAAGAAACAAGTAAAGAAGAGCTGTTCATTAAAGCTTGACAGCAATCTCGACAAAAAGACTTCTATCGAGATTTAAAGTCGAAGCTCGACAAAAGCTGTTTCTGTTGAGACTTACGAAATCAGAAATTCTAGATCTGATTTTTGGCCCATGTTTGTATATTTGTATAGGGTTTCTTCTCTCACAACCCTAGACATATATAAGGATTATTTTAAAGGCCATTGCACTTGCAGAAAGTGCCCTAGTTCATTATTCTCTCTAAAGAAGCTACTACGTCTTTACGCCAAGGGTTTTGTGACCAAGGAGATTCCTGATCTTCATCGTTGATGAATTGAAGAACTTTGCAGCCAACAACCTCTTCAAGTTGCTAGAGTTAGTCACGTACTGGGATCCGTGCACATTGGTTAGTCACGTACTAGGATTCGTGCATCAAGGGAAAGATTGCCACTACAGTACAGGTCCAATTGGGTATTGGGGTAAGGGTTCAATTGTAAGTTGGTATTTTGGGATAGACCAAAGGGTTTGATAAGATTCCTTATACTTGTAATCGCTTGTGATTGATAATAGTGAATTTTTGGGAGTGGTGACCTTAATTTCACCGAGTGGGGTTTTGCCTCAGTGGTTTTCTCAATTCGTAAACAAATCACCTGTGTTAAATTTATTTTCCGTTGCATTTAGATAATTTGGTGATTTGTTTGTACTGCCACGCTATTGCATGAAATTTGATCTAATTAATTAACTTGGGTAATTAATTAATTAATTGCAAAGGGTCAATTCATTTTAACCCAACAAGTGGTACCAGAGCAGGCACATTCTAATTAGGTTTTAATCTTTGCTATGTGATCCATTGACCCCTGTTTGTCATGGATAGAGGATAGTCTCTTATTATACCTCCTTTATTTGATGGCACTAACTATGCATACTGAAAAGTACGTATGAGAGCTTTCTTGCAATCTTTAGATGAGAAAGTCTAGCAAGCTTTGGAAATTGGCTGGGTGAAGCCAAAGGAAGCATCGGCTAATTGGGATGAGGCCAAGATTAAAGCGGCAAACTTCAATAGCAGAGCATTGGATGCCCTATTCAGTGCGGTGACCAATGAGGAGTTCAAGAAAATATCCTCAACTGAAACTGCAAAGGAAGCATGGACCATCTTCTAGAAAACCTATGAAGGGACTAAGGCTGTCAAGATTCAAAGCGCTAAAGGCTCACGACTAGCTTTGAGGAGATAAAGATGAAGGAGGATGAGACGCTCGATGAATTCTATGCCAAGCTGAAGGACATAGTGAACTCATCATTCAATCTTAGTGATCATATTCCTGAGCCCAAGATTGTGAGAAAGGTGCTCAGATCTTTCTCTGAGAGATTTCATGCCAAGATAACAGCAATTGAAGAATCAAAAGATGTTGACACCATTCCTTTGACGGAGCTGATTGGCAACTTGCAAACCTATGAATTGGGTTTGACTAGACTTGGGAAAGGAACCAAAAGTAAGAATATGGCACTGAAGGCCAAAAGTAATGAGATTGATGAGTCTTCAGATGATGAAGATTCTAAGATAAAGTCTTACATCACTAGGCAGTTCAAAAAGTTCATGAAGAATGCCAATGTGAAAGGTTTTGACAAGGACTGTAAGCAATCCAGTTTTTCTTAATTTAAAAATCAAGATAGAGGGAAGAAGGATGCTAAGGATGGCGGTCAGTATACTATTCCTTCCTAACCAAAGTGCTTCAGATGTAAAGGTTTTGGACACATGAAACAAGAATGTCCAACATATCTCAAGTCGATTGGGAAAAGCAAGATTCTTACTGCTACCTTGAGTGATACCGAGCCTGAGATTGAGTTAGATGACAATGATGATGAGGGAATCTTGAGTGCTTGCATTGCCATAGTGGATCCTATTGAGGGGATCGTAAAAGCAGTGGATGAAGAAGAGGACTTGGTGGAATCCAAGTTCGAGAAGATGGATGAACAGGATAACATCCATACAGCCTATGCAAAGTTATACAAGGTATCTGAAAAGCATGAGAAGTTGTATAGGCTGTCTACTAAGAACCTTAGTGAAGTGGAGCTAGAATGAGAGGAGCTATCCACAAAGGTGGATGAAGCCAATCAAACCATTGGAGCGTTGAGGTTCAAGAACAACTTCTTGGATGAAAGAACCAAGAAGCTTGAAGCAGAATTGTTCCAAGTTCGAGCTCAGCTGGAGAGGACTTCTTGTGCAAAGCTGAACGAAATTCTGAACCTCCAAAAATCAGCTTCTGACAGAACCGACTTGGGGTATGAACTCTCTAACTCTTCTCATATTGCCTCCTCTAGTAAGATTGTTTTTGTCTCACCTGCTAATAATGAAAATCTTGAGAAAAATGAAACTAAAACTGAGATAGCTAGTGAGAACAATCTAGACAAAGGCAAATATATTCTAGGAGCACCCCCTAAGACAGAAAAGATAGAGAAGAAAGAGACTAGAAACTCTAAGAGCAATAAGGCTAAAAATAAGAAGTCTCAACCAAAGAAGCTACATTTTTGTCATCACTATGGAGCTTTAGGACACATTGGTCCAAATTGCTATAAGTGGTTAGCCACTCAATAGAGCAATAGTGTGTTATCATCTGGTGGTCAAGGTTAGATTCCACCATCTTTGGGTCCTCTGGGAAATCTTCTCAAGGCCCTTATGTTCCTTTCGAACTTGAATGGTTTCAATTCTTCCCCCTCACCTCCGGAACAAAGGTTCAACTCTAGGAAAGGATCTTCCTCCAAAACAAAAGTTTGGAAAGAAAAAGGCTCAAAGTGATTTAGTCACTTTTTTTTTTCTCTCCCTCTTTATGTTTTTGCATTATTTGTTTGTTTTGCTTTCTTGTTTTTGAGTTAGTATAGTATATGCTTTGCATGTTTACATGTTTTTGTTTGTTTGTTTTCAGTTTTGTTTTATTTTGTTTTACATAAAAAAAAAATGAAAAATTAGAAAAATACAAAAACAGTGTGTTTGTGTATATTGGCATTTGTGTACCTTGGATGGCCTTTGAAATAAAGTTTCTTAACTTTGTATTACTTGTAGCTTAGATGAGCATTTCAATGCACAACTAAGCAAGTGAGCTTTGTGGCTCGTGTTTGTGATGAGTACAATTAAGATGATCTCTTATATCTCATGCTCATATCACTCTTTTTGACGGGAAGGACTAGAAAATCCTAAAAGATAGACATAAACAACCATTTCACCACTAAAGCCCGCCAATCATGTATAACATCTGTATGCTTCGGCACTGCAAAATTGTGATATTTTTGGCTTACATAATTGGGTATTTCTTTTTTCTCTATATATGCCCATGCATAGAATGTTCCAAAAAAAAAAAAAAAAAAATGCAAAGAACATGAAAAGCAAAAAGATCAAAATGCTTTTAAAAATGGTTGTAAGCGTGTTTCTAGGAGATGTGGGAGTTATATGATTTACCACAAAGGTGATAGTCCCGATCAAACGGTTATGATTGTGTGTGAAGTGTATTAGATCACCTCATATCTTGAATCCTCATAATATGAGAAACTTGTGCACTCTTGCTATGTTTCACATACAACATGCAAACTATTTGCTACTTTTGATATATGTGCAGATACAATGTGATTTGGCCATCACAAGGAATACATGTTACTATATGCTCACTAAACTGTCTTAACTCATTTTTTAAATACAAAACTGGTTAGACTTGTTTAGTGTGTGTGTGTGTGTGTGTGTTTTTGGATCTATGTATGCTTTGCATATATGTTGAAAGATGTTTGAGAGCTTAATATGTTGCTTAGGATCTCTGGTTGAGTATCTTGCTTGTATTTATCTCTTTGTGTTTTTCCTCCTTGAAAAACATCTTTTTCTTCAAGCTCGACAGCTCCTCGACAGATTCCTTTCTATTGAGCTTTTCTTTTTCCTTTCTCGATAGATCCTCGATAGATTCTCGGTCTATCGAGTATTTTTCCTGTGCATACTGCCTTCTTGATAGCATCTCGATCCATCGAGATTTCTGGGTCTTTTCTCTATAGAATCTCGACAGCTTCTCAATCCATCGAGATTTCTAGGTTCCTGCTTCACACATTCTCGACAGCATCTTCAATCCATCGAGCCAATTTTCTGTGCTCTCTGTCTGCTCGATAGAATCTCGATATGTTAGGACATATGTAGTTCACTCATTAAGAACATATGTCATTCTTTGATGTAATTGGCTAATCTTTTGACAAAATGCACTTTACTTGTAATTGGATAGTTCTAGGTGATACTTTAAGAAACAAGGTTTCAAGATCAAGTGTTGAAGTCATCAAGTCTGTCCAAGAAAAACAAGCTGATAGTGCAATTTCATTAAAGCTCGATAGCTGGCTCGACAGTTGCATCTATCGAGATTAAGAAAGCTGTTCAAGCCCGTACGCTTGACACCTGCTCGACAGCTTCTCGACACCTCCTATCTGTCGAGATTTAAGAAATTCAGAATTCTGATCTGAATTCTTGGGATCCGTGAATGTGTCTTTGGGCCTTCTTTTCTCCTAACCCTAGACATATAAAAGGATTGTTTTTAGGGCCGTCAAACAGTTCACAAGTTGCACAAGCATTGAGAAAACTTTGTTGAAGCAAATTGTGACCAGAGACGAAGTTCTTGCCCTAGTTCATCTCTTCTGAAGAAGTTGCTGTGTATTTGCACCTTTGGGTTTTGTGACCAAGTATCTTCTTGATCTTCATCGTGTAGAATGAACTGAAGAACTTTGCAGCCAACATCTTCTTCTAGTTGGTGATTGAAGTTGCATACTGGGATTCGCGCATTGGTTAGTCACGTACTTGGGAGCCGTGCAACAAAAAGAGGGAACTGTCACTACAGAACAAGTCCAATTGGGTATTGGGGTAAGGGTTCAACTGTAGGTTGGTAAGGTACTTGGGATTCCTTTACTTGTAACCGCTTGTTGTGATAATAGTGGAGTTTCGGGAGTGGTGACCTGAAAATCACCCGGTGGGGTTTTTGCCTTAAGGGTTTTCCCCATTCGTAAACAAATCACTGTGTTATTTAATTTCCGCTGCATATTTAGTTTATTGGTGATTTGTTTGTGCTTCCACGCGTTTGCATGATTAACTGATTAATTAATAACTTGGCTAATTAATTAATTGGTTTAATCACAAGGGGTCATTCAGTTTGTGGCCTATCATGATAGATTCTCGATAACACCTCGACAAATTCATTTCTGTTGAGATTTAAAGCTGGACAGATTTTTGATAGAAACCTCGATCCATCGAGTTGCGTTTTCTATTTAAGGTTGAGGCGAGATTTCTTTTTTCATTCTCTCATCTCTTCCTTGATAGATTTTCTCTCTCTCAATCCAAACACTTTTCTAACACTCAAATCTCCTCACCCACATATTTTTCGGCCTTTATCAAGCTCAAATCACTTGGTAAGCACCCTAAATCCCTTCTTTTACAATGCATTCATGCATTTTAGACCTAGGTTTTGGGTTTTTGCTATTTTTTTTGGGGTTTTTGGGATTTTTTTTTTGTTTTTTTTTTGTTGTGAAATTGATTGGTTGGGGTTTGTGAAATTGATATCACATGCTCATGCATTGCACTCTAAACGCATTATAACAATATTTCATGCATTTTCTAGATGTGTGTGATTGATTATTGTTGTTGAGTGCTTTAGGTTTGGATTGGGTGACCCTCATGATGCTTTTTTATTCTCATGTCACATGTTCATGCATTTTTCATGCATATGTTCTTTTCTTATCTACTCTGAACATGTGTTTCCTTCTCTCCCTCTCTCTCTCCTCTCTCTCTCAGATAGATTGCGTCATGGCGCCCAAACAGCGCAAATCTATTTCGACTTGGAATCCTCATGGTTCCTGGTCATCTCCTTCTTCTATTCCTCCCATACCCTCTCATATTTGGTTCCGTGATGAGAAGGCCAAGAAGGACTTCTTTGAGAACTTTCAGGCCTGTGGCGTTCATCCAGAACGCCAGGTCATCCTATCGGATTTCTCCGTCACTATGCTCCCTGATGTCATTCGGACTCGGGGATGGGAATGTCTATGTGAGAGACCCGTGCATTATCCCATCGTGTTTATATAGGAGTTCTACTCCAACATACATGGCATCGATACCTTTGTGTCTCAGTTCGCTACGCGATTCAGGAGTACACGTATAGTAGTTACCACGGATCTTGTTGCTGAGGTACTACGTGTTCCTAGGGTAGTGCATCCTGACTACCCTGGCTATGATCATCTACGAACTGTGTCCAAAGATGAGCTTATCTCTCACCATCCCATGCTTGGATTTTGCAAAAAACCCGAGATTTCTTAACATGGTGACGACATTCACTCTCACACCATTGTCTCACTATAACTCCATCACTGAGCCTCATGCTTGTTTTCTTCTTTCTTTGATGGAGGATCTTACCATTAACTTTCCCTCTCACTTCATCACATTTATTCTAGATGGGTATTTGGATACCGCGACTCGTGATAAGCACATCTTTCCTTCAGCTATCATACTGATCCTTCAGTACTTCTCCATTCCCATTCCTCTCTCTCCTCTCTTCACCATCATGGGTGCTATATGAGTTGGTTCTGTCAGGCGGAGCGAGACCCAGCTTCGACCGAAGCGGCCACAAGTGGAGACGACCGATCCTGTAGCTTCTGCTATTCCACCCTCTTCCTCAGCTCCTTCTACCTCGGTTCCTTCCTCCTCCGCAGCTGGTGTCACTCTTGATGCCATCATGGAGTAGCTACAACTGATGCATGCTGATTTTGGTGGTCGTCTTGACTATCTCACTGATGAGATATGTCAGATGAACACTAGGATAGGACACATTGCATGCCAACAGGCTTGCATCGATGGCTATGGACCTTCTCCATCTCTTTCTCTAGAGCATCCTGTAGTTTCTCCTTTTGAGGATGATGAGGACGATGCTAGCTCATCCGGTGATGACGAGATGGTGACCTCTCAGTGACTTGCCCTTTGTCATTCGTGACAAAAAGGGGAAGTAGTTTTGGTTTTAAGAGTAATCTTGTACTTAGGGGGAGAGTTAGTATAGGACATTTTTGTTAGGGGGAGTGCGTATATCTTTTTGAGGGATGTAGTGAGGACTTTATGTATTTTCTTCTTTTATTACATTAGCCTCTTGTACCTTCGGTCTTGTGACAATTTATTTACATACATTGTACTTTACTTTCACATATGATGGTGATGTATGTTTTTCTTCACCTACCTCTATAGGTGTTGTTTCTTTTCTATCCTTATACACATGTTTCTTTATGTACGCAATCCTTATTTCTGTTTCACACTTGATGCCTTAATGAGTTTTGTTTAAGTATTTCAGAAAGATAGGTTGTGAAAGTCTATCATGCCGTGAACTCTTTTCTTACAAAGTTTTTCAAGAGTTTGTAGTAGAGATAGATTTACTTTGTAATACAACAAGTGGTTATAAGTTTAGTGATTTAAGACTTCTCTCATGGTTATTTGTTTTGTTGTGGTTTTGTCATGGATTGCCAAAGGGGGAGATTGTTATGGACATATTTTATGTAATTGGCTAATCCTTTGACAAAATGCACTTTACTTGTAATTGGGTAGATCTAGGATGGGTTTAAGACTCTAAGAAACATGTTGTTCAAGTCAAGTGTTAAAGCCATGAAGATCTAACCAAGAAGCAATTGAAGAAGAACTATTCATTAAAGCTTGACAGCAATCTCGACAGAAAGACTTCTATCAAGATTTAAAGTCGAAACTCGACACAAGCTGTTTCTGTCGAGACTTACAAAATCAGAAATTCCAGATTTGATTTTCAGCCCCTGTTTGTATATATGTATAGGGTTTCTTTTCTCACAACCCTATACATATATAAGGATTATTTTAAAGTCCGTCGCACATGCAGAAAGTGCCCCAGTTCATTATTCTCTCTGAAGAAGCTACTGCGTCTTTATGCCAAGGGTTTTGTGACCAAGGAGCATCCTGATCTTCATCATTGACGAACTGAAGAACTTTGCAGCCAAGAACCTCTTCAAGTTGCTGGAGTTAGTCATGTACTGGGATTTGTGCACATTGGTTAGTCATGTACTGGGATTCATGCATCAAGGGAAAGATTGCCGCTACAATACAAGTCTAATTGGGTATTGGGGTAAGGGTTCAACTGTAGGTTGGTATTTCGGGATAGACCAAAGGGTTTGGTAAGATTCCTTATACTTGTAACTGCTTGTGATTGATAATAGTAGATTCTCGGGAGTAGTGATCTTAAAATCACTTGGTGTGGTTTTGCCTCGGTGGTTTTCCCCATTTGTAAACAAATCACCTATGTCAAATTTATTTTCTGTTGCATTTAGATAATTTGGTGATTTGTTTGTGCTGCCACACTATTGCATGAAATTTGATGTAAGTAATTAACTTGGGTAATTAATTAATTAATTGCAAGGGATTAATTCATTTTAACCTAACAAACCCTATCACGATAAGCATAATGATTGACATTGTATCTAGCTACGAATTATAAATCGCTAGATAAGAAATTAATTAGGCAAGCCTAAGTACTTAACCTCATAAATAATGTATTTCACTTTCAAAGTTTCTCAACAATTTCATTTACAAGGCTTAGACTCCAATTTATAATCATGTCATTCAAAGCCTCTCCTTTACCATAAGAGATCCTAGCACTTTATGAATTTCTTCCACCATATATGCAAACCATTTTCAAGAGACCCATGAAACAACATATATAACAATATCCTCCTACACAAACCATTTAAATCTTTTACTAGCTCCAAATAAACTCAATAAAAAATTATATTCACAATTTATTTCACATTAAAAAGGCAAAAACCCCAAATCTTCATCACTTAGATAGTCACCATTGTAAAAATCATAAACCCACTCATCAAATAAATCCACCAAGACAAAACCCATACATATTAACACATGAATATCACTTTCAAAGCTCATAAATCTCATGAATATCATTATCAAAGCTTAGACTAAAGAACTTCAAGCAAAAGCATATAAACCCACCAAAAATATTAGGAGTCTTACCTTAAATCAAAAGAGGTAAAGGTGCCTAAGAGGTTCCTAGAGAGTTTTCCGGTAATTTTTCCAGAAAAATGATGGTGGAGATGGTAGGGAAGGAGGTACACCGGTGGGAGAGGATGAAAGAGTGTGAGATGAGTGTTTGTATTTTGTGAGAAAATGAAAAAGAAAACAAGCATAAAGGACCCTTGTTGACCGGCCAAGAGAGTGAGAATGTAAGGTGATATTTGTGTGGTGGGGAAGTGAGTGGGGTAGGTGGGCACCTGTGAAAGCAAATAAAAATTTGACCATAGCGTTTTTTAGTGGGCTGGGTTGTTACACATAAATACATGAAGTTTTACAGTTTCTTTTTATTGAAAAAAAAATCAACTGAACTTTAATTTTTATTGTGTTCATAGTATTACTCTATTAAAAAGAAAATTTTTCTTAACACTTTAGTTTTATTATGCATGTTGCATTACTCTATTAACAATTTAACTAAACTCAAAAATTTTTTTTTTTTGGTTGCATTTTTGTAGTTTCAACAACATTATTTTTGTTGTTACTCAACTTATTGATTTATGTAATTGTCCAATTGCCTTTACTCTTTTATTTATTAACTAGCCATATCATTTTCGAAGTGCCAGTCACATGACTTTGTCTTTTAAAAATCTCTCTCTCTCTCTCTCTCTCTCTCTCTTTATGCCTAGAGAAGTATGAAGCTCTTACCTCCACTCTCGATCGTGGGCGGAAAGGAGACGTTCTAGAACATGACAATAAGTTCTTGAATTCTATGGGTCCTCATGCAAAGAATGAAGAACTTTGTTTAAGGAGATTCCCAAAGTCCCTCACCAATCATGCATATAATTGGTATGCAACACTTAAGCCCGGTTCCATCGCCATGTGGGACAATATGATTGAAAGTTTCTACTTAATTTTTTTTTGTCCCCATGAAAGAGAAAAAGATCAACATTATCACTCTTTACGACACCAAGCAAAAGCCTTCCAAAAAGACTTCTTGATTGCATCCATCAACTCAAATATACCGCTCTTGGTTGCTATGAGCAGTATGAAAGGCACAAATCTCCATCAACAACATGCTACATGATTATCATGCATAGTTGGAAAATCTTGATATCCCTTCGATTTGCTTCGCAACTCCTAAATGCCAACAAGACAGCTACATCAGTAAAATCATTTATCGCTAGAGAGCCCTAAAAAGAGCACTCTACAAGCTTCCATCATCTCCAGCAGTAAACTAGTGATTAGAATCAAGTAAAAAGAGACAATGAAAGTGAAAAAGTAAGCTATCTTCCTATTCTATGCACTGATGAGGAGATGAATGCAATTTTTGATGGATGCCTATAGGGTGCTTAAGCCATACAAGCCTAACCAAGCAAGAGCCCACTTCTAAAGACAAGCAAGATCCATTACATTGTCGCCTTCATGAACATGTGAATCACCGGATCTAAAAGCACTTCGAAATATATTTTATAGAGAGGTCACAAGCGGAACCATTGACCTCACACAAGGGTAAGAGGTCCAGCAAAATCCATTGTCATAACACAATGAAGTGAATGTCATGTCAACAGTAGGCATTCATGTTGGGAATGATGTCCAACACCTCGATGATGCTACTAGCAGTTGCCTCTACTCTTCAACGAGGCCTTATTTTATTCAAACAGCTGAGGCTCGAAGAGGAGTCAAGGAGAGTAGCACCAAAAGCCTCAATATCATTTATTGTTGAATTTGGTACACTCTCCCACACCGCTGGAGCTCATGCTGGCCAAACTTTCCTATTGGTCTTGCATGCTATTACTTACGCCAATATGAAGGGGTCCAAGAGTATACCCTTGGCAGTATATAGAGCTAGTTCTTGAGGTTGGTCCTATTATTGCACTTACAAGATTCCATGTGATCTATTCAACCATGGCCTACCATGTCTTGCTTGGATCGCCATGGCTCCTCAAATTTAAGCTCGTATGACCATTGACATGCAAAAGGGAGACTCAATGGTAAGCCTATACACATCCCAGCTAAGCTCACTCCATTTAAGCCATTCGAAGCTTACTATAATGAAACTAGCCTCTGTGATGAACTTACCTCATATGGGGAAGATTCTATCTCAAGCCTCTTTGGAACTCCATTGCCAAATTGAAGGGACATCAAGGACGATCTCGAAATAAGTTTGAAAGCAATTTTTGATCAAAACCAAAATAAAAGAAAGTATGAGGAAGCATCCAGCTGCAAATCACAGCCACAATTTGAATAAATCTAGCTACAAAATGGTAGCATATATATTGTGGCTCACGACAATACATGGGGCTTAGTTGCCTCAAACAAAAGGTTTCTAGACCAAATGAAACTAGTACAAAACTTACAGTTGTATCCAGAAGAGAAAACATCTAATGGAAGAATAATTCTTGTCCAGCGTGTAAGGTTGAATTTATCAACCATCTTGTTGGCTTTATTCTGTGCCAATTTGTTTGTAATTTAGCACTTAGTAACCCTATATTTAAGTGGGAAACTTGTAAGAGTAGTGAGTGAGAAAGTGTGAAGAAATGCTCAAGATTGTGTAAAGAAACAGAGACTCGCGACTGGATCTCGCGGGTGACTCGTGGCTTGCAAGTCACCAGAAGTTGCACACGTGCCAAGCATGTCAGAAGCTGAAGAGTCGCGCCAGCTGTTGCACTATAGGACAAAAGTCCCAGGCTGGCCAGGCCGTTAGCTCGCGGCTTGAACTCGCGACTCAACCCAGTCGTGAGGTCAAGTCGCCAGAATGCCCTGTTTGGGAAATGACGTTTCACATTCCATTTTCATTCTAGTATAAATACCCCTCATTCCCACGAAATATAGAGAGCTTCCAGAGAGAATTTTGAGAGAGAAACCCTAGAGAAAAACAAGATTGCCTCATCCCCAATCTTCATATGAGAGACTTTTCAAATTCCTCTACTCTCTTCCTCTCCATTGATAGATCCTTGAGAGGTCATTGACCAAATCCTTTTCTCATCACACCCACGTCTGTGAGAAGGTTCATTTGGTGCTAAGGGAAGCAGTTTGGAAGGAACCAATATCCATTGGTTGATGCTATGGTTTAGTAGCGGAATTCGGTAAGCTAGAAAAGAAAAAGGTTCAGCGCAACCTTGTTGGAGCAGGAAGCTTGGAGGGCTTAGGTACCTAAGTAGATTAGGCTTGGAGGGTCTATTGCTGTTCATGTATCCTAACTACATTTTCTAGTGGATTATTGACCGCTTGGAGGGCGGCGGAGAGGTTTTATGCCAAGGGCTTCGGTTTCCTCTTCGATAACACATCGCGTGTTGTCCTTGTGTTTGCATCTTTCTTCCCTTTATCTTTACCATTTAATTACTACTGTGATTGTGATTATTTATGGTTTAAATTGTTTATCAATTCTGGTATAAGCTTGTTATCATTTTCCGCACATACATTGTTTGATATAAAGCTTGAATTGGTAATTTTGTAATTGGGGGTCTAAACATTCATAGTGTTTTCAACGCTATTCGAACTTTCACAGCGGTATAGTTGAACCATTTAAGGAACCTCCAGTAGTACCTGACGTACCTTCTCCATCTAAAAAAAAATACATTGACATCTTTGCTTAGGAGTACAACATGATGCTCAGTTCAGATCCTAACTTGGTGATACATGATCTCAATGTCAAACCATATGGACTCTCCATCGTTGTACTCATGTTGTTGTGCTACTGGACTACCATTAGTTCACTAATACACGGTTGGAGCCATGAACTTTCAAGATAAGTCATCACATCACTATCTTTAAATTTGTATTGAATATATGTTACTCTATTATCATTATATCACTCAATACAAATTATTTTAATATTATATCACATACATCAATCAATCAAAACTATCATGTTAAATATATATTAATTTATCTCAATCTTTATTGCAACCATTGGTCAAAATTATAATATAAAAAAATATTATTTATTTCAATCATCATCATGATTCATAACAATGGGCTTTGTCTATTTTGTAGGCATAAAACCCATGAGAATTTTCCATCCCAATATAGAAGCCTGAATCTTCTAAGAAACTCAATAACTCCTTGCCGCTGGAATCATCGATCTTGTTCCAATCTATAAAAGAAAGTTTTTTTTTTTTTTTTTTTTTTTTTTTTTTTTTTTTTTTTTTTTTTTTTTCTGAATCATCAGTTGAACCAAGCAGATTGGAGGTCATCAAAGAAGCTTTATTATCACCATCAAGGCCGTGGCAACCCCACACATATTCAAGGCCATGGTAACCCCATGCACCTTAAAGCCATGGTGACCCCATGCATCATATTACTAAAATCATCAAATTCACATGTACCATATCATTGGAACCTTTGGAATCTTGAGCATCATCAAGGATGTCAACTACCTCACACTTGGGGGCTTTGATCTAAAAGGCCCAATCAATCTGGCATCCCGGCACCCGGAGACCTTTATCTTGTGAGGGAGATTTATGATAGTGACTATTATTGTCTAGCCATGGCAGAAGGTAGAAATCTCCCGGAACCTATCAATGGCAAATGGTTGGAGTTGTATCATACTTAACTCAATCATCACATTCCAATAAACTACCTCGAAAATAACTAGTAAGCATTATCTTTTGCCTTAAACCAACTATGAGTATTTCAAGATATTTTTTCTTACATCGATATTTATATTTCGATCGATGACCTTTTACAATTTGATATCTCCAAAATAAACTATCATGATTCCGACAAGTTATTTTCACAAAATAAAATGTATAACTTCCATTACCGTATTTTGGCTTAAGTGGATCAATTTTTTAATGATCAAAACATATTTCAAACTTATAAATATTCAAATTTGATAACAGC
This sequence comes from Quercus aquifolioides, assembly GCA_019022515.1. NCBI lineage: Eukaryota > Viridiplantae > Streptophyta > Magnoliopsida > Fagales > Fagaceae > Quercus > Quercus aquifolioides. The sequence continues at coordinate 32,575,572 of CM032326.1, forward strand.
CTCTATAGCTGGACCTCTTCAAAATAAAATGGTCACGTGATTTTAAAAATAGATATTGCCTCCGTAACTATACTTTGATTTTTTGAGCCCAAGAATAGTAATCAAAATATCTTGACAAAAAAAATTATGGCTAAGTTAAATATAGCCTATAAGGTTGAACCAATTTCAAGTCATTTCATTAAATACAACATATATGACTGGACTAATTTTCAAAACATCACATAGAATACAACATTTATGGTAGTATAAGCTTACAACATACTTCACATTACATAGTGATTACATTACATTACATCACAATATATCACAAAAGCAAAATTTTGAAAACTACACATAAGAAAATATAAAGATCTACTCCAACAACGCCATTGCCAAAGGTCTAGAGAAGAAGCACCGTTGGAAGACAAAAACCACATCATTTCATCCCTTTGATCAAAGGATGAAGTTCAGCCATCATTGATGCAATATTCTCCTCAGATCAGCTATCTTCATCATCACAAACAGTTCATGATTTAGTAGCACAACAAATATGACATAGCAACTTACGGTTAGAACAACAGTCCTCTCATACCAACACCAATCTCGCATTCAACCATGAGGCCAGGATGATTTTTTTTACAATATCTTCATACACTTGAAGGTCAATCTTTTCAAGAGCAACATTAGCAAATTTTCCATGCACCATTGTAAAGTAAGAGACTCTAGTCAAATATCCAGCGGTAACAACAAAAGAGTAGATGAACAGTATCAAGCCATAATTCCTTCTAGCAGTATGAGCAATTTCTGATCATGCTTAGAGATTTTTTATTCTAAGGAACATCATGAAGATATGGAAGAATCACAACTGGAGCTCTTCAAAAACAATCTCTCCAACCGCAACAGCATCTGCAAGGCCTTTGTCAATTGTCTTTATATCTTTAGCAACAAAACCTAAAGTGAAAATGCATTAGTAGTAGATATACATGGTGAGAAAGAGGAAAGGGGCATAAAATTACCAAAGTCTGTATTTGTATCCTCAAATCCATCATCATGCTTCCTTGACTATGTCTTGTCATTATCACCAAGCTGCTGAAACCATAAGGGTAGAAAAACGCAAGGCCATGAATGAAGACAAGGGATAGAAGTAAAAAGAAAGAAAGGTTGTAAGAAGATAAGGAGTTCTTGAAGAAACCTCTCCCATAGGTTCATAAATCCTCATCCGACCAGCAATAGTCTTCCTCTAAATTGCTTCATCATCACAATTGGACTTATGGAACCAATAGTTGGGTTAACAAAAGTATCAGTTGGATCTAAATAACCATCATCTAAAGGTATAGATTTATCACGGCTGGAATTCTCACTAGATCAGACTTGGGGACTTCCACCACAATGTTATCCTTTTAATCCACTCGTCTGGATGTCTCCTCCATGAACCAAACAACTATTAAATTTAGCATCTCTAGATTCCAGCGGCACTTCAGATCATGGTATGCCTTTTGATAGCGGAAAAACATCACATCCCCAAAGATATTGGCTTCAGTACAAGATCTGTAAAACACTTTATTAGCAATCTCTCAACTAGATCATCCATTAATGGGCCCACAAAGACCCATAAATTGAATGGCGGCTAACAGAAGCTCTTACCGTTAGATACAAAACATTAGTAGCAACTGGAGCCCATGCAATTTTGTGAGTAGAATATCTCTTCATAGCACCCACTTCAGAGGTGCACTAATTGGATTATCCTTCTTAATTACTATTGAAGGGCTCGTATCATCTTGCTAGCGGCTCCAATTCCACCAACAACTAAATTCTCTTTATCAACTACAAATGCAAAAGAAAAAATCAATCAAGAAGAGTTGAATCAGAAAAGGAGGATGGAAGAAGTTTGGAATGAGATAAAAAGGTTCTCTTAGTCTTAGAAAAGAGGAAGAAGCTCTCTCTTTCAAGCTCACAATCTCTCTCTCCCTCTTTCAACCCATGCAACACAAGCTTATGGACTCATTCAAACTCACATGTGTGACAAAAGGTAGGCTGATCACACATTGTGGTGGAATTTATGAATTATCTATTCTCAAAACCCATGACAATCATCTTATAAAAACCCATGGAAAGTTATGATTATTTATCTTAGACCCATGACATTTATTTATTTCATATCATATTATAAATTCATGTTCACTATCTATCTTACATCACAACATTCATAATATTTATTTCCAAAACTCATGGTAATTATTCATCCTACATGCCCATTATGATTATCTATAGAAAAACTCATGAGAATATCACATTATTCCATTATAGTGGTTGTTACCATATTTATTTAAAACCCATGGATATTGCCTCTCTTTAAAACCCATGGTAAATATTATTCTCAAGAAAATATTGGAGGTCATTATTTAAAAAGCCCCAAAGAAAATATCATTTATAAAGTAATCCATAGCAAATATTATGAGAAACTATACAAGTTGTTATTTAAAACCCATGGAAATTAATACCCAAAACCTATCATAAATATTTATTAAAGCTCATGGATTTCATTTTATTTCTACTAACAACTAAAGCCCATGTGGAATAAAAATCCATGGTAATACATGGTAGCTTTGTCCATTTTGTAGGGCTCACAATGAGAAAGTAAAAGGATAGGCTCAAGTGAAGAGAATCACCAAGTTAGAGGCCCACCAAAATACTCAGCCCTTATGGCCAAGCCCAAGATGAAATCTCAGCCAAAACAGCCCATGTGTGCAAACTGACCTCGCTGGAGAACTCCATTCAGTTCTGCCTTCCGCTGGAGATCACCTCAAGAAACAACCAAGCTCCCAAACCAAATTAGGAGCTAGCCACCTGTCCCACTGTCAACTCTGCCGTGAACAATACTGGAGACTGACACCTAAAGGCTAATGGGCAATAAATACCCTTCTTCCCCAAGTTTTGGTCGCAACTCAAGGAAGCCATAACCAAGACCTCCAAGCTCATGAAATCCTCAACCAAATAGTTTATTTTATTACTAAAAATGTATGTAATTGGTTTATGAACCAAGCCCATGAATCCTAAAGGGAAAAATTTGGGAACATGTGGTTTGGAAGGCATAAAGGGATCTCCAGCAAAACCCTCTGAAGTGGACTTAAACTTTGACACCTGGCTTGGGGTTTTAGATCCTACTTCCTAGGGTCCAAATCTCAGTTGCAGCACTAGGATTCCTCCTTAATACCTGCCTTAATCCCATTGGCTGAACACAATATCAGAATTCTTAGCATTTAATGCAAGATTATGTTGATTTTTAAATATGTGTGACATTGCCCAAAGAAGCAAAACAACCCTAAAAGCAAATCTCCCATTTTAGGCCAAATTCTAGGATAATTAAGTTTGTTGTTCTGCCCCTGATCAGTCCTACGTTTTTGGACTTTTGCTAATCAATCCCTTAAGCTTCACTATAAAAGGGAACTACCATCAACTCGTGAAGGACAACAAATCTTATCATAAAATTCCTCACCCATCATGCTATTTACAGCCAATAAGTCAGTCCCTTAGTTCAGAAACTAGCCTTTAGTCCATAAATGTCCATATACATTTACCCATAAACATCACATTCCATCTTCTCAGAAAATCCCAGCACCTTAAAATAGACACCAACTCCCTCTAAAATTTCTGATTTTCTTGCCACTTTGCTTGTGGTTTAACTCTCCCTAAGCTCATAAATCATTCCCATTAGCCCACACTCACTTAGCTTTAGACATTCCCTTTCTTTTTCTGCATATTCACAGCCCATAAATGCTTCCTAATCAGTCACAAACAACTCTTTACCCATTAAAGCCTTAGCTTCAACATTAAATCTTGTTAGGATTAGTGCCCTTAAATCCTATTGTATGATGCTATATATGACATTATGTAAGACTTGATGTTATAATTAATAAAGTTATTTTATTATTATCTAAAATAATGGTAACATGAATATTTGGACATTATCATATAGTCTATGAGATGCATAGTATGTGATTTATGTGATTTAGTCACAAAAGATATAAATCATAAGTTCTTTGTAAACTCAGGATTCTGGTACATAGTCGGTGATGAAATTAAGCATTTCATCTGCGAAGACTATAATACATCAACTAAGATGATTTTCCTTGATCATGGAAGTGGAGACTTCTAGTTGATATGTTGATATGTTTTAAGAGTTAAGACATATTGAATTGGACTGCTATGAGATTTATTATTCTTTTAATGACTGTCAAATGAATAATAAATCTTACGTCTATTTTCATGAACTCTTAATCTTGAGAGAATAATGGACCTGATCATGAAGTGTTGGTTGCTTTGATATGTTGGGTAGCCACATTTAGTGTTGATGAAACATATATTCTCAAGATGGAATTCATAGTCTCTTAACGGAGATATAAAATATTCCCTTGTGATAAGTTTAATGCGTTTGGTTATTCAGAATTTTAGGCCTAACTACTTTAGTAAGGAGTTACTAAAGTATATATTTATGAAATTAGATTTCATAAATATATGATGAATAACTCAAATGATTAAACCGGGTACTCAAGAATTAAGATGTAGTAATCTTCAAAGTGGCAGTCTATATTTATGATTTTGTATTACTATGAATATTTTATGAAGGGGTTGTATGTATAATAAAGTCCTGGGATATAATTTATTAATAAGGCCTAGAGTGCAATTATATTTATATAGTGATATTAAATATAATTAATGGTAACTTTGGACTTGTCAAGAGTTGATAGAAAAGCCCAAGGCCCATTGGAGCTAGTATCTTATTTGTTCCATTTTGGTCCCACTCTGAGCCACATACTAAAGCCCAATTGGAATGGCCTAAAAGGCTAGCCCAATTAGATAATCAGTTATAAGGAGAGAAACATGCAGAATTTTGAAAGTGAATGAAATGGTTTGTATGTGAGTTTGGAACACTTTACTATTCTCCCTTGAACACATACATATAAACTGATTGAGAGACCACGTTTCTTAGGCACAAGTGGAATTGGAGTGAAGATTAAAAGTGTACCCAAGTACTTCTAATCTTTGGCTTTTGAATTTCACCGCACCAAGGTACACTCTCTTGTTCTTATATTCTGAAATTTATATAGTACATGTTATCAATTGCGAATTAAGTAGATCTGTTCATTTTCCGTTGCATATGTTTTGTATGCGATATAAACATGTGTTTTTCCAACAACTCTATCATACCACCACAAGCTTACATACCCACTCACTCAAAACAGCCTATACTACCTCAATCATGCCACACATATATATTCCCCAAGAATTTTAGTTCAACATTTGCTGCACTGAGCTGGAACCTCTCTCTCCCTTCATTCCATCCTATTTCTTCCTCTTTTACTTGTAATTATGAAGCCTTCAATCCTTATTTATTGTTATTATGATGAAAACCATAATGTTTTGGATACTATGGAAGTTTTCCCTTATGTTGACTTAATAATAATAAGGAAAATATATGATTTTTACCGCTGGAGGTCCGTCATTTTCACTGCTGGACCATTTTTCCTCTTGTGTACTTGTTATAACGAGCCCACTTTTATATTAACCAACTAAGGAGGAAATGCATAATTTTTACTATGCAAATACATTTATTGATTTTCCAAACATCTACCGTTGGACGTTTCTCTTGCTTACCACTAGACTATTATTTAAGTACTTGTTGTGGTGGGCCATTCTTTGTGCTAGCTTATCTTTGTAGAAGGTATTTTTGGGGCCTTATTATAATCTTTGTTGGATGCAACCTAGACTTTGAGCAAAATGGGCCTTTCACACTTCACCGATAGTCTTTGGGCCATGTTCCAAGCCTAAAGTTGAGTCTCAATTTTGACTCCCCTAACATCATGCGGGTGACGAAAAACGCCCCCAATATCATTTATTTCCAAATAGACAGAAAGTGTAATGTTTTCAAAAAGTGTAGCGAATATGCTCTTGCAATTTTGTTTTGGTTTTTGAGTAGCTGTTTGTTTATTTTATTTTGGCCATATGAGGAATGCACAATGCTTCGAAGGTTGTTGTTGGATAAATTGTTACAAAACGATGTTTTGAGTTTAAAATGAGCATTTGTAAAAAAAAGCTATATAAGGAGTTGCTGTTGTAAGATAGAGTTTTGAGGAAAAACGTACTTTTAGGCTCCCAAAACATCTAACCAAATGGACCATTCGTTGTTGGACTAATACATCTTTCACAAAAAGTTTTGTAGTTCTATTTTAAAGATCAATGAATAGTGACCTTTTTTTATTTGAATTCTACCAAAGAAATGCTTGCTATATTTTACTTGAAACTTCTAAATGTTATATGAAATTGATACTTCTCTTTAAGGAGATGAATGAATAACCAGCCAAGGAAAGACAAAACATAGTCTTGAGATAGAGAAGATTGTTAAACCATTCAAAAGGAGTTGATTAGGATAAATATTTAATACTCACAAACAAGGGGTTAATAGCACAAAAAACTTAAAAGGTTTGCACTAGCAATTTGATATCATTTATTTTCAAAAGATTACCTTAAATTTTTGTTTCTAAAAAAAAAATGTTATAGGCATTGCACTTATATACGTAAAGAAAACAAAAATTTGCTACAATTCTTTTTTTTTTTAAAGGGGAATTTGCTATAAATCTATACTTATGTAATATTTAAATTTAAAATAACATGTAAAATGTGAATGGATTTGGAGATGTACAATTTGTTTTTCTTTTTATATTCTTCAAGATGTTCAATTAGTACTAATTATGCCAATTTTTTTATTTAAAAAAAACTGAACGGTTTTAGACCCCTTAAAACAACCAGATTGGTTAGCCTAGATTAATTAGCCAAGTTGTTACTTAGTCAAATTATGCAATTTTAGGTTAAAACAATCAAATAATCATATCAAAAGTATAAAGCAGCGGAATAATAAAAGACACAATGATATGATCACCCAGGAAACCACACGGTAAAAACCTGGGGAGGATTTGACCCACCGATCCTCAAGGCAAAACAGAATTCACTATGAAAGAATCGAAGTTCATACAAAAGGACTTACAAGCTCCCCGCTCGACTTCCTAATGCTACCTACCAGTAGAACTTACTGACACGACCCCGTGCAAGCTCCAAATCCACGGACTCCTTCTTTCTTGAATTCTTCAATCAGGTACAAGCACCCATGCTTGATATTCTTTAAGCTTCAATGGTAGCAACCGAGTTGATCATCAAGATGTTGAAGTAATCTCTACCTTGAAAACCCTAAGATTTGTGTAAAGGAAAGCTCCTCTAGATCTCACAAGAGATTTACACAAAACAGCAATGTATGAGCAACAACTCAACTGGAGCAACTCTAAAAACGTGGCTAGGGTTTTTCTTTATATACCTAGGGTAAGAACAGAAAACCCAAAACGTTTAATGAGTTAGGGCTGAGTTGGAAAAACTGCAGAAAACGCATCTGGCCCGAGATTCGATCGATCGAGCCTTTCCTTCGATCAATCGAGCCAGACCGAAATGCCCCAATGCAACTACAGTCACTCGATTCCAACTTTACAATATTTTATCAACTTTGAGCAAGCCTAAATAATACTAAACACATTGTTTTGATCATGGTTTGCCAATATTACACATTAGAGTTCTCAATACATAAAATCCTAAATCTTTAAAACCTAACAAAAAATAAAATGTAAATTGCAAACACTAAGTTTGACTAAAATTTATTTCAGTTTTCTAACTTTACTTTCATTCAAGTGAGTTCTTTAAGTGTGCGTTTGGCAATACTTATTTTTGTCAACATATTTTACTATTCAACTTATTTTTGCTACTATTCTGGGCCCCACTGCACTTTTTGGTACTATTCATGGATCATATGGTACTATTTCAGCTAACTTTTACCTTTAGCTACAGTACTTTCAGCAAAAAGTTTTCAGTTTCAGCAAAATAAGCGGATCCCAAACAGACCCTAAGTCTCATATTTATTCAATTTAGGTCTTTTGTCCATTTTCGTTAACTAATGAAAAAAGATTAAAAAAAAAACGAAATTTACATAAAAATCTATAAAATATTTTATTTAATTTTATAGATTTTTTCAAGTGAGAATAATTTTTTAATGGCAATTTTCAATTAAATTGGATGGAAGGCCAAAATTATATAAATTTGAAAGACTCAATTGAAAGAAAGTAAAATTAAATAATTGAAATGAATTTCAGTCAAAATTAGAGGGTGTAATTTGCACTTTAATATTAAAAAATATCTCTTTTAATAACATTTTCTTCCAAAATGTAAAACAATATTACAACTATGAGATTCAAATTGGAATGGCTAAAGTACCCCTTTCATATATATATATATATATATATATATATATATATATATATATTCTAGTCGCTAACCCGTGCAATGCACACGGAAGTTTGATAAAAACTATTTAAAATTTCATTTTGCTTAAAGTTATGATCACTTGGAAAAAAGAAAAAGAAAATATACTTAAGAGATTACTACTACTAACAAAGCAAATTTGTTGCTTCTTTCAATCTTATGCTTGCAAATACTTGAATTAACTGCTTTCTAATAAAGAAAATACATTTGGTGAGACCATGGACCTTATCCACCCACCCCTAAAAGTTCTTATATAGAAATCTCACAAAAGTAGATAAAGTGTAGGGAACACTCAAAATTTATAAAGTAACAGATGAGCTATATCAATGGATATACCAACATAGTATCACATTTAACGTCCCAAGGCTCAAGTGTAGCAAGTTCTCAAAATGCAAAAATGGCATTTGTCTTTCTAGGATATTTATTAGAATTAAAAAATAAAATCAATCTTAAAATTTTTAGACAATATCGTTTTCTTTCTACATCAAATTAAAACTGACAAATAAGAAGAATAATAAATGATTACATAAATAGTCATCTTTGGCTTTGGTTCTTCATCAATTGCCTTGGAAGCAACAACTTCTTCTCAATTTATGTCTTTAGCATCTGCTTCAATAAATTTTTTTTTTGTGGCTATGTACCTTTGACAACATGGGCATCACATCCCTGCCCTGGGATCCAATGTCAAAAAAGTTTTGCCTAAGGTCAAATGTAGTCATAGCATAACTTACAATAGTCAATTAGTTTTGAATGCTAGGTGTACCTTCCATTCATCCACATGGAAGGAGGAATTTCCATTTGAGTAAGAATTTTTTTCGGATTGAGAAAATGATATATTTCTGTCAAAACTGAAAATCCAACGAAAAAAAAAAAAAACTAAATTGCTGGTCTTCCAATGAGAGTAAGAATGAGAAAAGAAGGTACCCATATATATTGGTGGTGACAGTTGGGCAGGCCTTGAAATTGCTTCATTTCATGGTGTCAGCATTAAGCTCAAGGATCCAAAACCACAAACACAATCAAAATTGACAGTAAAATTGGTCTTCCAAATTAGAACCCAACAAATAAAAATAAAGCTATGAACTACAGAATTATAAAACAGAGAGGTATGAGTTACAGACAATTATGGGGTGAACAAAAGCATAATTAGAATAAACATTATATATTAGAACAAAAGGCATAATTAGAATAAATATAATAGCCCATCCTTATGTGCTTTTATTTCTTAAGCATAATTAGAATATACATAATAGCAAATTGTATGATTTCGTTCCTTTTGGTTAGCACAAGCTGGCTGCTCCCATAAACAAATACAAATCCATCGTACAATTATTTGTGCATAAGAAAAATATTTTTCTTATACATACAAATCAAAAAGTGACGCTCTTCTCAACTATATCATAAAATTGTTCATCACAAGTTGAATTATGCAATTTTAGGATTTAATGGAACTCACTGCAATATAATATAGGCTGAATCTTGTTTTTTCGTAGCCACAATACCCATGATAGCATGGTAGTGAGTTTGCATGTTTTTTGGTCACTATCCCAAGCCCAATCCATGAGATTAGCGAAAGAAGGCTAGCTGTTGAACACACATTCCATCGTGTCATGCTACCAGACCGACTATATTTTGGAACAGCCCCAGATGGCAGGAAGAGCATCTTCCACCTCGACCCCGTAGAATTAGCTACACCTACAACCTTGTGCTTGAAAAAAGTTGAGCAAGTTGTCTACAATCCATTCACAGCCCTTAAAACAATTTGGGTGCAAGATAACGCTACCTTGGTTGGGATTTCAAATGGTGTTATTTGGTAAGTTTCAATTTTCAGTGAGACTTTTTGTCAAACATGTGGTGTGCATGTTCTAAATGGGAATGAAAAGAATATTTTACAGCATGAATACACCCAAAAAAATGCCACTACAATTGAACATTGACAAAAGTGAAGAAAAAAATTCAAAATGATCCATAACGAAAATTGAACTGGTTTCAAATTTTACTGTACCATTTAGTTTGGGCTGACCATGCAATATCTCGCTAAAAAGTGAAATCCATTTGCTTTCCAAAAGCAATTAAATGTCTTCAAAAAAAATGGTGGAAAAAAAGGGGGCCAGCTTTTTCAAATTAAACTATATCATATCCAGCAAATTTAATCAAAAAATTAATAGGAACATAAATTTATAATATGAAGAGGAAAGAAAACCTTGAATTTGTTGTGCGACCGCTGGTCATTAGAGGACTCGTACTCAGCCTTGCAAGGAATTAGACGAATCCCATCTTGTAGTTTTTGAATTGTTCAAACTAGTTATTCAAATATCTATTTCTATCACCAACAAAGCCCATCATTAGAATTCCTCTACCTACCCAAATAAATAAACAACGCAATAGAAATTTTGTTTGTTTCAAAGTTTTTTACTTTGCTTCTATAGTTTTGATCAAAATTATATCTTTTTTATCATGGTAAAAAAAAAAAAAAATAGAAAATAACTAAAAAAATCAAAGCAAAACTGACATCCTTACATAGATAAGCAATGTTCATGCCATTGTCTCTGTAATTGGGTCATAGCAGAACAAATACCTGAGATTATATTATAATATCATAGATTAGAGAGGTTTTTGACTAAATAGTTAAAGTATTGGAGAGGTTTGTAATCTTTAAGAGTCATAAGGAATATAAGGAAGACATGGGTTGCAGTCTTGCAGTTTAAGGTCTAATGTGATGGTTGTGATAGTGATGTAGGGAAGAAAGGGGTTGCAAATTTAGGAATAGAAGGGAGAGATCGAAGGTTTAACGTAAAAGAATAGAATATGACCTTAGAAGTTATTGTGGACTTTTCTTGTCGTAATAAGAGAAGGAATTGCTTGCCCCTTGAGTAATTCATATTGCAAATCCGTAAAGAAAAGGAATTATTTCCTAAATAATTCTTATTGCAAATATGACTAAACAGTCTAAATTTGTAGTGGGATTTGTTTCAAGGTTGTCATAGGAAATAGAAAATAAGGCACATAGAGAGGGAGAGAAGGTAGAAGAAAAAGAGGAGGAAGAATGAATAAGTAAATTTTACGGAACGGTGCAAAATTGGTAACTACCTAGTGGAATGGTGCAACTGAACACCAACAGTAGTAAAAATTGTACTCAAACAGTTTGCTTAGATAGCCAAATGAATAGACACATTTTTCTGTGTTTTTAAATATAGAGGTGGCACAAATATATGTAGCCACATGGCACAATAAGGAGAGGTCAACAAAAAATAAATGTTTCGACTATTAGTTATTACTAGTAACAAACCTGTGCATTGTATGAGGAAGTTTGATAAAAACTATTTAAAATTTCACTTTGCTTAAAGTTATGATCACTTGGAAAAAGGAAAAAATAAAATATACTTAAGAGATTTCTACTACTAACAAAGCAAACCTGTTGTTTCTTTCAATCTCATGCTTGCAAATACTTGAATTAACTGCTTACTAATAAAGAAAATATATATGGTGAGACCAAGAACCTTATCCACCCACCCTAAAAGTTCTTATATAGAAATCTCACAAAAATAGATAAAACGTAGGGAACACTCAAAATTTATAAAGCAACATATGAACTATATCAATGAATATACCAACATAGTATCACATTTAACGTCCCAAGTAGTCTCAAGTGCAACAAGTTCATCATTGGTTGTTCATTCAAATTAGCAAAATGCAAAAATGCCATTTGTCTTTCTTGGATATTTATTAGAAATAAAAAATAAAATCAATCTTAAAATTTGTAGACAATAACCTTTTCTTTCTACATCAAATTAAAAATGACAAATAAGAAGTATAATAAGGAATGGTTACATAAGTAGTCATCTTTGGCTGTGGTCCTTCATCAATTGCCTTGGAAGCAACAACAACTTCTCAATTTATGTCTTTAGCATCTGCTTCAATAACATTTTTTTTTTTTTGCTATGTACCTTCGACAACATGGGCATCACATCCCTGCCCTAGGATCCAATGTCAAAACAATTTTGCCTAAGGTCAAATGTAGTCGTAGCATAACTTGCAATAGTCAATTAGTTTTGAATGCTAGGTGTACCTTCCATTCATCCATATAGGAGGAATTTCCATTTAAGTAAGAATTTTTTTTGGATTGAGAAAATGATATATATCTGTCAAAACTAAAAATCCAACGAAAAATAAAAAACTAAATTTCTGGTCTTCCAAAGAGAGTAAGAATGAGAATAGAAGGTACCCATATATATTGGTGGTGACAGTTGGGCAGGCCTTGAAATTGCTTCATTTCATGGTGTCAGCATTAAGCTCAAGGATCCAAAACCACAAACACAATCAAAATTGACAGTAAAATTGGTCTTCCAAATTAGAACCCAACAAATAAAAATAAAGCTATGAACTGCAGAATTATAAAACAAAGAGGTATGAGTTACAGACAATTATGGGGTGAACAAAAGCATGATTAGAATAAACATTATATATTAGAACAAAAGGCATTATTAAAATAAATATAACAGCCCTTCCTTAGGTTCTTTTATTTCTTAAGCATAATTAGAATATACATAACAGCAAATTGTATGATTTCATTCCTTTTGGTTAGCACAAGCTGCCTACTCCCTTAAACAAATACAATCCATCTTACAATTATTTGTGCATAAGACAAAATTCTATACATACAAATAAAAAATTGATGCTATTCTCAACTATATCATAAAATTGTTCATCACAAGTTCAAGTATGCAATTTTAAGATTTAATGGAACTCACTATTGCATAATATAGACTGAATCTTGTTTCTTCGTTGCCATAGTACCCATGATAGCATGGTAGTGAGTTCGCATGGTTTTTCCCTATCACAAGCCCAATCCATGAGTTCAGCCAAAGAAGGCTAGCTATTGAACACACATTCCATCATGTCATGCTGCTAGACAGACTAATTTTGGAACACCCCAGACAGTAGGAAGAGCATCTTCCACCTCGACCCCATAGAATCAGCTACACCTACAGCCTTTTGCTTGAAAAAAGTTGAGCAAGTTGGCTACAATCCATTCATAGCCCTCAAAACAATTTGGGTGCGAGTTACCGCTACCTTGGTTAGGATTTCAAACAGTGTTATTTGGTAAGTTTCAATTTTGATTGTGATTTTTTGTCAAACATGCTACATGTGGTGTACATGTACTAAATAGGAATGAAAAGAATATTTTATAGCATGAATACACCTAAAACAAAGGCCACACTACCATTGAACATTGACAAAAATGAAGAAAAAACTTAAAAAATGATCCATAACGAAAATTGAACTGGTTTCAAATTTCACTGTACCGTTTAGCTTGGGTTGACCATGCAATATCTAGCTAAAAAGCAAAATCCATTTGCTTTCCAAAAGCAACTAAACGTCTTCAAAAAACAATGGTCGAAAAAAAAGGGGCCAGCCTTTTCAAATTACACTATATCATATACAGCAAATTTAATCAAACAATTAACAGGAACATAAATCTATAATATGAATAGGAAAGAAAACCTTGAATTTGTTGTGCGACCGCTAGTCATTGGAGGACTCACCCTGAGGAAATTAGACGAATCCCATCTTGTAGTTTTTGAATTGTTCAAAATGTTTATTCAAATATCTATTTCTATCACCAACAAAGACCACCATCAGAATTCCTCTACCTACCTAAATAAATAAATAAAGCAATAGAAATTCTTTTTGTTTCAGGTACCACAACATGATTGCAACAAATATTTTCATAATTTTTAACAATAGGTTCAGCAATCAAACACTTGGCATGCATCTTAAGAGATTCATTTTCACATTTTAGATCATCAACAAGTTTGTTAGACAAAACAAGTTTAGCATCCAAGTTCATATTCAAACATTCAAACTCTTTCAGCTTTTCAAGAGAATTTTTAGCAAGCTTCTTATACTTTTCAACCAATTTATTGGATTCATTGAGCTTAGCAATCAAATCATCCTTTTCACAATGAAACTTGCTCAAATTCTTATGAAACTTCTTAGCCTCTTTCTTCACGAGTTTGATGTTAGGAATATCAACAACACCTAATGATTCGTGTAACATGTCATCACAATCAAGAGGATTAACACTTATAGAGGCATTTTCACAAACACATGACATGTTACACACACAAACATCCATAGAAGCATACAAAGCATTATCCATGGCAAACAACACAAGGGGTCAAGGATCACACTTAGGTAATGAAACCAAAATAAGTGTACCCGCTCTGATACCAATTGAAAGCTCAAAGTTGTGTTAAAACACAAGAGGTGTTTAGACACCCAATTAAAATATATGACTAGATTGCTTTTACTCTAACTTATCTAAGTGTGGAAACACGAGTAAATGAAGCACAATCAACCGATACTACTCTAGTGCATAAACATGAACAGCAAACAACAAAAGTAAAGTACAAGAGTAAGGGAAGAGAGATGCAAACACAAGATAACATGACGATGTGTTATCAAAGAGGAAACCGAAAAACTCGGCGAAAAACCTCTTCGCTACCCTCCAAGCGGTAAATCGATCCACTAGACAATCAGTTGGGATACACGAATAGCAAGAGACCCTCCAAGCCAAATCGACCCAATGTACCTAAGCCCTCTAAGTTCCTACTCCAACAAGGCTTATCGGAACCATGTCTTGTCTAGCTTTCCAGATCCCGCAATACACCCGATTGCATCCGCCAAGCCTCACCGGCTTCTTTTGTCAAATCCCCAAAGCTTCCCAAGCTCCAAAACAATCTCCACACTCTGAATAGGTGTGGGTTGTGTTTGGGTACAAATCTCCTCTCAAGGTATGACAATAGGAGAGGGAATAGTAGCTCTCTCTCTAAAAGATGGGCGTGTGTATTGTTGAAAACCTATCTAGGGTTTTTCTCTCTGAATGGCCTCCTTTACATTTGTGGGTAATGAGGGTATATATAGTATGGGTGAAGGGTAAGAAAGTCACACTTAAAAATCCTCCAGGCAGAGAGTTTCACGGGTATCTCCCAAGAAGGCCTTCCTTGCGAAATACTTGCGAAATTGACAGCCTGGCACAACTCTTCAGCTTCCAGTCATGTGCATCTCACATGCCCTTTTCGCGGGAATCCTTCTCGTGAACTAGTCGCGAAATGCACTGATCTTCATTTAAGCTTGAGTCTTCACTAACTTAATACTAAACCCAATACAATAAAATCCCACAAAATACAAGGAACAAAATTAAAGCAATTACAACACTTTTTGTCATGGAATAAAGCCAATATAAAACACAGTTGTAAATCACAACTTTACAATCTCCCCTTTGGTTATTCCGTGACAAAACACCCTATAACAGACTCTAGACTTAAATGTGAGTTTGAGAATAATGGCAAAACTCACTCACACCTAAATCTAGAAGCTGTGATGAACTTGGAACATGTATACTTGTAACCTAAAACACTTGCACAAAACGCATTAGACCCTCAAGGTAAATCAAGTGATAAAAGGACAAGTATAATGTAACAAGTAAACATATGATCAAGTAAACATGCTATAAAACATATGAGAAACTTGATCAAACACATGACAGTCATATGGAAATGACTACAATGATCATATAGCAAAGCAAATGATCATCCGAGCATGCAACCAATAAAGCACAATATCATAAGGATAAATGCATGTCCAATACATAAGCATGATGCGATGAAAGCAACAAAGCATAGCTACTAAACATAACTCAAAGCACCGTAAAACAACGAGAAAGCAAGCATAAAGTAAAACAAAAACAAAACAAGTTTCTCTCATAAAAAGATGTCTTCTCCCTCTTGGTATATGCATATCCCTTACGGTTTTCTCCCCCTACAAATGTGCATGAGGTAGAATTTCTCCCCCTAAGAATGTGCACATGAGTCATATAGAAATGACGAAACACACCGGTATAATCTCTCCCCTTTTTTTGTCACGAATAGACAAATTAACCAAGAGGAAGGAGGGAAAGAAAAGAAGATATGAACAAGGGTAAAAGATGATGCATGGGCGGTGCAAGATGAATGAGAAAATGAAGCTCAAACAAAAGATAAAACATCTTAAAAAATTGCTAAGGATAATGGAACATGATATAGAACTAGGCATGACATAGACACAAGAGCATGTTATATGTGCTAAAAGTGTCTAAAAAGACTTAACTTGCATGAGTGAGTGCAACACATGTCAAATGTTAGATTGTGTGCAACAAAGGTGCATCTAGTGTGCATGTGAGATGCATGATCAATGCATGAGCAAGCACTGACGGGGAAAAGTGTATAAAACACACAGCCAATGATTAAAACATGATAAACATGAATAATTATGGTGATCCCCAAAGTTTGGTACTCATCGGAGTCCAAAACAACGAGAAAATGCCATTTGGGCAATTTATCAAACACTTAGAGTGCACACACTACACATGTATGTTAAACAATGTATGAACATATGAAAATCTTGCCTAAATACATGTTATTTTTGCCACATAGGGCCAACATCCAAAGCAAATCAACATTTAAAACAAAGCCCACTAAAAAAGATTGACAAAAATTAAGTTTTCCAAATCCCATTAGAAAAAATCCCAACTATGAACATAAAATCGCCAAAAACATAATTTAAGGATCAAAATCAATGAAATGAGTTAAAGATTGAATGTTCAAATAGCGTTGAAAACACTATGAACGTTTAGACCCCCAATTACAAATTACCAATTCAAGCTTATTATCAAACAATTAATGTGCGGAACATGAACATAAGCTAAACACAGAATTGATAAACAATCTAAGCCAATTATAATCACATCCACAACAGAAAATAAAAGGCAAAGATAAGGGAAGAGAGATGCAAACACAAGGACAACACGCGATGTGTTATCGAAGAGGAAACCGAAGCCCTCGGCGTAAAACCTCTCCGCCGCCCTCCAAGCGGTCAATAATCCACTAGAAAATGTAGTTGGGATACATGAACAACAATAGACTCTCCAAGCCTAATCTACCCAGGTACCTAAACCCTCAAAACTTCCTACTCCAACGAGGTTGCGCCGAACCTTTTTCTTCTCTAGCTTACCGGATTCCGCTATAACCCATAGCATCAACCAATAACCATTGGTCCCTTCCAAACTGCTTCCCTTAGCACCAAAAGACCTTCTCACAGACGTGGGTGTGGTGAGAAAAAGGATTTGGTCAAGAACCACTCAAGGATGTATCAATGGAGAGGAAGAGAGTAGAGGAATTTGAAGAGTCTCTTAGTGAAGATTGGGGATGAGGCAATCTTGTTTTTCTCTAGGGTTTCTCTCTCAAAATTCTCTTTGGAGGCTCTCTACATTTCATGGGTATAAGGGTCTATATATAGTGGTGTGTGTTTGGAATACGAAGAGATTGTTTTTGCCAAACAGGGCAAGTTGGCGACTTGGCCTCGTGACTGGTCTAAGTCGCAAGTTCAAGCCGCGAGATAACGGCCTGGCCAGCCTGGGACTTTTGTCCTGTAGTGCGACAGCTGGCGTGACCCTTCACCTCCCCGCATGCTTCTCACGTGTGCTACAGTTTGGCGGCTTGCAAGTTGCGAGTCAGTCGCGAGTCCTAGCCGCGAGTCCCTGCTTCTTTGCACATTGTTGAGCAATTCTTCACACTCTCTCACACACTACCCTTACATGAATCCCACCTAAATACAGGGTTACTAAGTGCTAAATTACAAGCAAATTGGCACGGAATAAGGCCAACAAAATGGTTGAAAAAATTCAACCTTACAAAGATTACCTTAGAGATGTTAATTGAATGAAAAACAATTAAATTTAGTTGGGTTTTGATGTAGAAACATTAAAATAGGGGTTTGGGAGAGGATGGAAGAAGTTTAAAACAAATGACCCATGAAATGCCCTTTAAAAGCTAATCTGAAAATTTTAGCATCCAGCAAAATTTCGCTGGTATTTCACTGGTAAGCCTTACTCTCGAAACAAATGCGAAATAGTCATGAAACTCTCTGTCCAAAACTGAAACACTTGAGAATTGGACCCTTTAACTCGTGACTAAACTTACACATGAAATAAGTCGGGAAAACACCTAGAAAATATGTTTTTCACACAAAAATAACTTGAAAATTTTTGAAAAACATGGGTGATACAAATCACTTCCAAAAGCAAACAAGAAGAACAAAATCTTTTTAGTTTGATCCACATATGGTTGAGCACACACACATCACATTTGATCAAGTACAATCACACAAATGAAATAAGCATTTGTTGAACAAAAGTCTTGTGTGTTGTGGGTGAGTATCAAATGTGGAATAGTCATTAGACCAGAGTGAAGCTTCAATGATCAATTCAATCAATTCATACACAATCGGTACTAAGTCAAGTGGTTTATCTCAATTATAGAAATGAACATATATGACCTCCCACAAGAAAATGATTACAAGACTTAGAAGCTTTTCATTTGGTTTCTATACAAATCATAACATTTGATCATTTTTGAACAGTACATCTCATTTTGAGATCGGCGCTTGAAATTTTTGATATTTCAATATTGAGAATAAGCCTTTGGCTTTTTAAGCATCATACATTTCAATTAAAAAGTCGCTTTCCCTTTTTCCTAGTCAAATACTGGTATGTGCGACGGCTTTTGCAGCTCATTATCTCTTTTCATTTTGAGATTTACATTTGTTGAACTCTTTAAGCAAAAACATAAAAATAAAGTGGGAAGAGATATAGGCACAAGTCTATACAAGTATCAAGACCATCAAGACTATTGACCAATCATTCATGACAAGCTTGAAGAACGATTTACAACAATCACACATAGTTTTTCAAGATTTTTCCCACACAGATATATGTGCATACATAACAAGCTAAGCTCGTAAATGCACTACGCCATTAGTACAAAGGTACTAGGCCAAACTCACGTGAGATATGTGCTTAAACATATACAATCAAAGCTGAACTTGATAAAAGCTAGTGGCAATGATAAAAGTTGCTACCATACGGAGGAGTGAATGTTGCCAATAGATAAAGAAGAAATCTTTGTCCTTTTTTTATTTTTTATTTTATTTTTAAGTGTTGAACACAATTAGTCCCATCCATCTCTTCCTTGGAACCAATCATCATCAATATCCAGATCTGGGTCATGATTGTCATAATAAGGGTCGTTGTTTATGAAATGATGGCCAGCTAGCAAAGGATTTGGTAGTTCCCAAGCATCAACATGTGGCAATTGTTGGTGATAAACTTCTGGAGTACTTGGACCTGAGTCATTCGGGTTTTGAATTCCTATGTTGAGAGTTTTTGTCCACTTGAGTGCTTTCTGGTAGCATGACCAAGAGGGGTTCACATGCACATGGAGAGAATTATTTGGATTAGTGAGCCAATGGACTTCTGGCGGGTGAAAAATTCCTTCTGCTTAAACATCATTTTTTGAATTAAACTTGACAATCATGGATCCTGCAATAATTCTATGTCCAAATCTTGGATGAACTTCAGTGGTATATCGTTTCCACTCTCCATTATGAGCATCATTTTTGAGGATTTCAAACCAAAATTTTTCAAAATATCTATTATTATTTGGGAAAAGTAGCTTGTAAAATCTTGGTTCAAAATGGATGTACAAGTAATACTCATTAAGCAGATACTACATGTAAAGGTAATGGAAAGTCTAATTGGATATCCAGAAGGCAAAACGTGTTTTCCATGGCTGGTCAGGGTCAGGATAGATGGCAAGAAAATGGTTGTAAGGTTGTTTAAGGTAATGGAATATGAATGTGAGGATGAGGATGGATCTATGATAGGGTATACACACAAAGGTGAAGAAAATTACTGTGGTATTAATAGTTGGGGATTTTCTAGAAAGATAGTCAGTAATCAAATTATCTTTTCCTTTGATATGCCTGACTTGGAAAGACCATTGTAAAACCAATTTGACCATATGGGCAGCTGAGGATGAGGGAGCATCTTTCTTTTGAACTAAAGCATTTTTGGAAAGGAAGACATGTCCATTTCGACTAGAAAATTATGCCCAATGAGATGAAATTGGAATTTTTCAATTCCATTATTTACTGCAAGTATTTCTTTAAATGTAGAATGATAATGGAGCTTTGAGGTCTTGAATGCACCACTTTTATATCCACAAATATTTCTCTTTCCATCAGTTTCTTCAAAAAGAGCTGTTGCCCAGTATTCATCACTGGCATCTGTTTGTAGTACTCGCTTGCCTGGTCCTGGAATTTGCAATGGAGGAAGCCTTTCTGCCAATTTTTTCAATTGCTGGACTGCTTCCGTGTGGGTTGAATCCCATTCTAGGGGGTTCTTCTTCAAGAGTTGAGCTAGACAGTTTCTGTACTTGGAAATCTTTGGTATAAAATTAGACATATAATTAACAATTCCAAGAAACTGTCGTATTTATTTAGCAGTAGAAAGCTTGTCTGGAAACTCTTTAAGAGATGTAGCAATATGTGGCTGTAGAGTATACTTTCCATCTGAGATAGTTATCCCCAAAAACTCTATTGATGTTTGCCCAATGACCATTTTTTTCCCTGAGAGCATGATTCCTTGGGATTTCACTAAATTATAAAATTCAACGAGCACTTTTTCATGGGAATCTGCATCTTTTGAGAAGAGAAGAATATCAACTACATAGATCAATGCATTTGCCAAGAGAGGTTGAAACAAGGACACCATTGCTTTTTGGAACTAAGATGGAGCATTTTTTTAGTTCGAAGGGCATAACCATCCACTAGTAATGATGATCTGGGATACAAAATGCTGTTTTGTATCTGTCTTCCGGATGGATTCCTAGCTACCAAAATCCTGCTTTAAGATCAAACTTCGAGAACACTTTTGCATTTGAAAGATGCTGGAAAAGAGCACTTTTGTTTGGCAAAGGAAACTTATCATCTACTAGAAAATGATTGAGATCTTGGTAGTTGATTATCAGTCAGAGTTTTCCTCGAATTTGCTCAGCATGCTTGTTAACATAAAAGGCTTTACAAGCCCACGTGGAAGAAGTGGGTTCAATGAGTCCTTCGGTGAGGAGTGTGGAAATCTCTTGTTTGGCTAGAGCTAAATGTTCTGGATTCATTCCTTTGTGGCTAGCTTTTGTAGGATTGACATCTTCATTCTTTTTAAAGGGAAGGTGTATGAAAAAGTTTGGATTCATGCACAAGGGATTTTGATTTTTTTTGTAAGAACTTAGAATGACTATTTTCACAACAATCATTAATAATCTGGAATCTTAGGGAATCATAAGGATCAACAACAAACAAGTGAGGAACTTGGGTCCCAGTAAGAAGATATTGTTTATGTGAAAGTCCTTTTGATGACCATCTAAGGCTAGGTATTTGGTGAAGGATATCAAAGCCTATAAGAAGGTCTCTACCAATGAGAGGTGATCCAAGGACTTGATGTTTTATGGTGAGCGTTGGGAAATTTCTGATGAGTATGGGTTTGCCTTTCTTTGTGTATGTGTGTGTGTGTGTGTGTGTGTGTGTGATTGGGAATGTTTCTCCATTTGCTGCACGGGACATCTGGTAATGAGGTAACTAGATTTCTTCAGGTAATATTTTGGGATGAATGATTGTTGCTGCTTCTCTGGTATTAAAAAGGGCAATGATAGGGATAGGTCTAGAATATGAGTCAAGGAGAATGTGAACTTGGCAATAGGAATGGGCCTTACCAAAGAGACTAAAGCAGGCTGAGAAGTATAGATGGTTTGAATTTTTGGATCTGAGGCCACTTGTAATACCCAAGAAAAAAAAATGGATTTAAAAGGATGGGTATTTAAGTAAATTTTGTAGGGTCAATTTTATAATTTATAATTATAAGGGAGTTTATAGAAAATAAGGTTGAAACCCTAGTTATAAATATAAGTTTATTAAGTCAACGTATATGGAGAGATATTTTGAGAGAGGAGCCTACCCAAAAGACTGAAGTAAAGAATGATTGACTATGTCCTGAGGTAAGAGTTTAAGAACCTCTTTCTTGTCAAATCTAAGTATTATTTAGAATTAAGGTATTTTTTTTTAGTGAGTATCTCGGCCAACAGTGTGACTTTCTTTAGACATGGCCGCATGGGTCTATTTTGCATAATTTTCTTAAAGGAATAGTACCAGATTGATGGAGTTTGAAAAAAAAAAAAAAAGAAGAAGAAAAAGAAGAAGAAGAAGAAGAAGAAGAAGAAAAAAGGAGAAGAAGAAACGCTTGACGAAAAGAAGGAACACCAACTTCTTTAAGAGTTATTATTATTTGTTTATAGATTTGGTAGAGGAAGAATAGTGCTTTCATAAAAGCTTGTGTCTGAGCTTGATTTGTGTGATTTGTCCTCATGCCCAAAGAAAGCTAGAGGCGGCAGTGGCATATATATATATATATAAATCCATAGAATAATTCCCTTGTCATAGCAACGCCAGCTTCCTTCTAATATTATTGTTATTATTATTAATAATATTATATTATTATTATTATTAGTTCATTGGTTTGGTAACTGAGGCGTATGGGGAAGTCAGCAAGTGATCATGGAACATGATCTAGGTGATGCTTTTGACCCTATATGACAATATGTATCCTAGGATTTATTAGAGGCAGTAGAGGATATATACAAGCACTTTTACTTTGAGATAATAAAAAGAAATTATTGGATATTTCTAGTAGTTGCTCTGTTGGCTGGATACTGTTATAAGTCATTCTTAAATTATTTGATTATTGAGTAAATGGTACTTGCAAAATTGTTTTAGGTGATGATATCTAAGGATTTTTAGAAGAAGTGTTAGGGTGAAGTTTCTTTTGGTATGACTTTTGGAGGTAAGTAACTTTATCCTAATTGGTTTTATTTTGCGTAATTTAACTACTAAAAATTGTTTAGAATTGTACAATTTTATTTCTATTGTATTACTGATTTCAAGTAAAGAATTATCACAAATATATCTTATCACTGAATATATGATGTATTTTATTTAATTGTTTTTAGCTATACTGATTCAAAGTAAAGAATAAAAAAAAATTCACAATTATATATTAGCATTGAATATAAGATTTTTTTTATTTGATTTTTTTTTTAGCTATATTGATTTAAAGTAAAGAATATAGAAATATCACAAATATATTTAAGATTGAATATATGATTATATATATATGTATTTGAATGAGATATATTTTATGGACAATTTGACTATGAATTGATTCTGATACCCAAACCAATGAGGGTTATTCATTGGTACTCTGATACTCAGCCAATGAGGGTTATTCATTGGTACTCTGATGCCCAGTCACGAGGATATAGTGTGACCATAGTCATAAGATTGTTAAGAATATGAACTACATTTGAATATTTAACTATTTTGAGTCATTAAAACTGCTTATGTATTTTTGGAACCTATTGTAAGTTATAGATTTGATATATGGAAAACTGATTGCTTTTTAAACCATCTATGATATATTTGTAAGATTAAAGTATGTGATCTATTTGCAACTTATTATTTTAAGACTACGATACTACTTTAAGAAAGAAAGAAGAAGAAGAAGAAACGCTTGACGAAAAGAAGGAACACCAACTTCTTTAAGAGTTATTATTATTTGTTTATTGATTTGGTAGAGGAAGAACAGTGTTTTCATAAATGCTTGTGTCTGAGCTTGATTTGTGTGATTTGTCCACATGCCCAAAGAAAGCTAGAGGCGGCAATGGCATATATATATATATATATATATATATATATATATATATAAATCCATAGAATAATTCCCTTGTCATAGCAACGCCAGCTTCCTTCTAATATTATTGTTATTATTATTAATATTATATTATTAATATTATTAGATCATTGGTTTGGTAACTGAGGCGTATGGGGAAGTCAGCAAGTGATCATGGAACATGGTCTAGGTGATGCTTTTGACCCTATATGACAATATGTATCCTAGGATTTATTAGAGGCAGTAGAGGATATATACAAGCACTTTTACTTTGAGATAATAAAAAGAAATTATTGGATATTTTTAGTAGTTTCTCTGATGGCCGGATATTGTTATAAGTCATTCTTAAATTATTTGATTATTGAGTAAATGGTACTTGTAAAATTGTTTTAGGTGATGATATCTAAGGATTTTTAGAAGAAGTGTTAGGGTGAAGTTTCTTTTGGTATGACTTTTGGAGGTAAGTAACCTTATCATAATTGGTTTTATTTTGCGTAATTTAACTACTGAAAATTGTTTAGAGTTGTACAATTTTATTTCTATTGTATTACTGATTTCAAGTAAAGAATTATCACAAATATATATGATCACTGAATATATGATGTATTTTATTTAATTGTTTTTAGCTATACTGATTCAAAGTAAAGAATAAAAAAATTTTCACAATTATATATGAGCATTGAATATAAGATTTATTTTTGTAAGGTTGAATTTTATCAACCATCTTGTTGGGTTTATTCTGTGTCAAATTTGCTTGTATTTTAACAATTAGTAACCTTGTATTTAGGTGGGATTCATGTAAGGGTAGTGTGTGAGAGAGTGTGAAGAAATTTTTCTCATTGTGCAAAGAAGCAGGGACTCGCGACTGGAACTCGCGAGTGGCTCGCAGGTGGCAAGCCGCCAGAAGAGGGTCACGTGTCAAGCATGCGGGAAGCTGAAGCGTTATGCCAGCTGGTGCACTATAGGACAAAATATCCAGACTGGCAATGCAGTTAACTCGCGGCTTGAACTTGCGACTCAGTCAAGTCGCGAGGCCAAGCCGCCAGCCAGCCCTATTTGGGAAAAACTGTCTCTTCGTATTTCAAACACACACCACTATATATAGACCCTTATACCCACGAAATGTAGAGAGCTTCCAGAGAGAATTTTAAGAGAGAAACCTTAGAGAAAAACAAAATTGATTCATTTACAATATTCATCTAAGAGACTCTTCAAATTCCTCTACTCTCTTCCTCTCCATTGATACATCCTTGAGAGGTTCTTGACCAAATCCTTTTCTCACCACACCCACGTCTGTGAGAAGATCTTTTGGTGCTAAGGGAAGTAGTTTGGAAGGGACCAATGGTTATTGGTTGATGCTATGGGCTATAGCGGAATCCGGTAAGCTAGAGAAGAAAATGGTTCGGCGTAACCTCGTTGGAGCAAGAAGCTTGGAGGGCTTAGGTACCTGGGTAGTATCTCATGACTCTTCAGATGAAGATGCTGTAGATAAAGATGTGGCTTACCTTGTGAAAAACTTCAGGAAGTTCTTAAAACTCAAGAACAGTGGGAAATCTGGTGACAAAGGGAAATTTTAAAATTCCGGGAAGGAGAAAAGGGAATTCAGAAGGAAAGATGGTAGAGAATCCCAATCATCGCAAGGAATCACGTGCTTCGAGTGCAACGGACATGGACATTTCAAGAAAGAATGTCCCAATCATTTGAAATCAAAGGGCAAGGTCTATGCCACCACTCTAAGTAACTCGGATTCATCACATTCTGATTTAGAGAAGGAAACTACTCCGCGTTTATGACCATTGCTCATGTTGAGTCCTCGGAGGACTTGAATTTGCTTGTACAAGAGCTTGGGGAGCATAGTGATGAAGAATCAATGGGAGTTGTTGAAGAATCAGAAGCTAAAGAAGAATAGAGCACAGCTGGTCTCCAAGAGAACTACAACTCACTCCTTGAGAAATCGGGAGAGTATGCAAGGGTGGCGAAGGCGGCTGTGAAGAAGATGAAAAAAGCCGAGGAGGACTATAGAAGTCTCTTAGTCAGATATAAGGAATCAAAGTGTGAGATTGAAACACTAAATGGTGAGCTATCAGAAGCTTACACAAAAGTGAGATTTCTTGAGCAAGAGGTAGTGCAAGCACATGCAAAGATAGAAAGGGTCTCCTCCAAGAAGCTAGAAGATGTTATCTCATCTCAAAAACACTTCTCAGACAAGTTC
This sequence comes from Quercus aquifolioides, assembly GCA_019022515.1. NCBI lineage: Eukaryota > Viridiplantae > Streptophyta > Magnoliopsida > Fagales > Fagaceae > Quercus > Quercus aquifolioides. The sequence continues at coordinate 32,601,776 of CM032326.1, forward strand.
AGATTGGGATATACCGGAGGGAATAGACCATCAGCCAATGTCACCAAAGAAGTAAAGTTTGTGAAGGCAAAGGAGTCAGTAGTAGAAGAGTCTATTCTTGATAAAGTTAAGGCTGATAAGAAGAAGAATGTGGCTGATCAACGGGTGTTAAATACATCCCGTAATCAATCAGAAGCCAGACGTGAAGTTAGAGGAAGATCTCTTCCAAGATCACAACGGGGTCCTCGAACGAATCATTTTTGTCACTATTGTGGACTGCAAGGACATACCAGACCCAACTGTCATAAGCTGAGAGCGTTAAACAATGCAGGCGCTCCTCGATCACGAGGAAGAAGAAATGACATGAGGTCTTGGGGTGGTAAGCAACCAAGAAGTCAAAACCGTGATCTCGGAATGATGGACGTGATGAAAATGATCGGTGTCTTCACCACTTGTTTGGAAAGCTTCACAAAAAGGTTTGAAAGTCCTAACTCTCGTACCCAATCCGTCAAAGATATCACCCCAAACGCATGTGACGTGTGGGTGACGAAGGGTACTCATGCATAAGCATTATAACATGTCCATGCATTAATTCTTCCTATGCTTTGTGATTATGTTTGGTAGTTTTCTTTTTGCTAATGTGTGTTGAAAATTTGTTTGTTAGTTTGTTTTTGTTTTTAAAATGTTTATATATTGTTTGTTTTTTATCAATCTTTTACTACTTTTGTGTCAAAAAATCCAAAAACACATAAAAAGTAGAAAATCCAAAAAGTTTGATCGACTTTGTTGTGTTTTGTCTCAAAACATGTTTTTCCTTGTACTTTTGTACTAATGGCCTTGTGCATCTATGAGCTTAGCTTGTTCCTTATGCACTCATATCTTTGTGGAAGAAATCTTGAAATCTATGTGATTGTTGTAAATAGATCTTCAACCTTGACATGAATGATTAGTGAATGGTTTTGTTGATCTTGAGACATGCATAGACTTATGCCTATATATCTTCCCACTCTTTATTTTGTTGTTTTTGCTTAAAGAGCTCTCCAAATGTAAATCTCCAAATGAAAAGAGATATAGAGCTGCAAAAGCCTGTCACACATACTAGTATTTGACTAGGAAAAAGGGAAAGCGACCAAAATAAATTTTATGATGTCCAAAAAGCCAAAGGCTAACTCATCAAATTGAAATATCAAATATTTCAGGCATCAATCTCGCAATGAGATGTATTGTTTCTTAATGATCAAATGATATGATATGTATGGAGCCAAATGAAAAGCTTCAAAGAAATGTTATCAAGTTTATGTGGGAGGTCATATATGCATACTTCTATAATTGAGATGGGTCGCATTATCTAGTGCTAGTTGTGTATGCCTTGATTGAATTGATCATTGAAGCTTCACATTAGACTAAGGACTATCTCATTTTTGATATTCACACACATCACACAAGTCTATGTTCAATGAATGCCATATTCATTTGTGTGATTGTACTTGATTAAATGTGTTTTCACATGCTCAATCTTTGTTGATCAAACACAAAAAGATTTTTGAGTGTTTTAGTTGTTTTTGGAAAGTATTTTTTTTTTACCAAAATGTCAAAAATTTCAAAAACAGTGTTGTCCTATTTTGGCGACTCAGTCGCGGGTTGGCCCAGTCGCATGCCCCAGTTGCGAGCCCACTCCGAGATTTTTCGCGGCTCACTGGCAAGTCAAGGTCTCAGTCGCGAAAAATACTTAGAATATTTTTCAAGATTTGAGTTTTGTTGATTCTCGCGGCTTAGTGTAGCGACTTGTTCGTGGGTGGAAGGTCCAGTCGAGAGAGGTACACAGAGATTTTCGCGGCTCACCTCACTACTCTCTCGCGAGTAGACCTTCCAGTAGCAAAAAACACTTAGAAAATTTTTCACAAAATTTGATTTCAAAGTGTTTCGCGGCTTACCCTGGCGACTGATTGGCGACTTGACTTAGTAGCGAAAAACGCGTGTTTTGCGTTTTAAAGACAGTTTTTAAAAATTTTGTCAGTTTTTCCCTCGAATTTTTGTGTCTGTTCAGTGTCTTCCCCATTTCTCTCTCTCAAACACTCCGTGTCTCTCTTCGAAAAGCATCCATTTTTGCACCATTTCTACTCCAATCTTCAAGAAAAAGGTATGGGTTTTCTCTTTCTCACTTCATTCTTCATGATTTGAACATTTTTTTTCTTGAATCTATGAGTTGTGCTGTTGTTTTGATATTTGAGGGGTTTCGGATATGGGTTGTGAATATTTTGTTGGGTTTGTTTGAATGGGTTTTGTTGCATTTATCAATCTGATGTTTGGTATTTTTTTTTTCTATTATGTATTGTGTTCCTTTGTTGTTTATGGACTCAGTATTCATATCATACCCATTTTGTAATGTCTTGTTGACATATGCTTAAGTGTTCAGAAATTGTCAGAGCTGGTTTCTTGATGAATTTGGTCAACAGATTGCTTGGTGAACATCTTCTCTTATGTTAAATTTTAAGTCTTTTGGTGATCTTGTTGTGTTTGTGCACAATGTCACATTGAGTTTTGGGTCATTTGTGTTAAAACCTCTATACTATAACATGTTATATTAATTTATGTTCCTCAATGTGTTTCTAATTTGGTTCTAATATGTTGAGTATCCATCTATTGTGCTTTGTTCTTGTGGCCTCTTCTGCTTGCTTACAGATGCCTCCCACACATTCAAAGAAGAAGACTCCTGCTAAGAAGGCTGACAAAAGGCTGAAAATGGACCACAACCTGTTTAGGTTTGTTCAGCACTTTGAGAGATACAGAGATTCTTTCATGAAGGGAACCATTATCCAGGAGAGGTTTGTGGATTTAAATGACTTGAAGGATACCTTCATTCCAGAATGCTTTGAGGGCAGAGGATGGGATAAGTTGCTGAGTGATCTACCTGCAGTTTGTGAGCCCTTAATACGTGAATTCTATGCAAATGCTGTTATAAAGGAGGATGAGCTGACCTGCTGGATCAGAGGTCGTGAGTTCACCTTAGATGTTCATGACATTGATGAGGTTCTAGGGCTTGAGGGTTTAGAGGATTATGAATTCATTAATTACAAGGACATAATGCTCTCTATAGGAACTGTCCAAAATAGGATTGGTGGTGTTAAAGAGGGGAGATGTCTCAACACCAATGCCTTCCCGGCTGACATGAGGTGTCTGACTACTATCATGATGTTCAACTTGTATCCAATAAGAAAGCTGACTACAATCACCAATGCCAGAGCTATCTTCCTCATGGAGCTCAAGGAGAAAACTTTCATTGACATCAGCTCCCACATATTTGACACAATTGTGGATGAGACTAGAACCACCTCTAGGCCCAAGCTAATCTTTCCTAGCCTTCTTATGAGGATTTTTAGAGCAAAGGGTGTTGCAATCCCTCAAGATATCAGTCCCATGACTCCACTCTCAGCCATTAACAAACAAACCATCACAAGGATACAAGTTCGTCTTCCAGGCGATGAAGAGGAGGGTGACTAAGGAGAAGGTGATCCTATGAAAACTAAAGTAGAGGCTGCAGGACAGACATCCACACCTAGAAGCAGAGGCAAGAGGAGCAGATCTTCAACTTCTTCAGCTGTACCTCCAGATGCTTTTCAGATCATTCTGGAGAGGATTGATGGACTCAGAAAGGTCCAGAATGAACAAAATGACAGGATGGCAGCAATACAAGATCAGCTCAACATACTGTTAGCCAAGTTTGACAGCTTCAACACCCAACAGTGACCCTTTGGCCATTCCAGTGAAAAAGGGGGAGAATTTTTTAGGAGCATCTCTTGAGGGGGAGTGTTATTTTTGAGGGGGATCAGTTTATAAACAACTAGTTTATTTTTCAGCTTTATTTTATGTTTATACTTTGGATAATGTTTTGCTTTGTTTATGAGTTTGATACACTGTGGTTAATTGGTTCTAGTATTTATTTATTTCAGAAGTTATTCAGTACTTTATGTTCTGTTTGTACCTTGTACCTTTGTAGGTTTTTAAGGTTCTTAGTTTATGTTTGTACTCGTTGCTTTTGTAAGCTTTTAAGGTTTATGTACTCATGCTTTGTAGCTAGTACTTGATGTTAAATGTCATGCTTTTTCTTTAAGTACATCACTCTTGTGCCCTTGTAGGATCTTATTCCTAGATGCATATATGTTTTATGCATTGGTTGAGTGTTGGACATGCAAATGATACTCTGCAATTGAGTTTATTTGCTTGCATGTCCGAATGTTCATTCCTTGAGAGAATGAGCATTGTGATCACTATTGTATAGTGATTGGATGTTTGGTCAAGCCAAGGTCTATTGCTTTATTCCATTTTGCTTGATCGCATTATGCTTGCCACATTTGCATTACAAGTTTTCTGTATACAATAATCAGATTGTGTCGTTGTCTTTCAGGAGATATTTGTTCTTATGGTTCAAGAGCTTCACAGATTCTAGAGTTAGGTGTGAGTGAGTTTTTCAACTGTTCCCAACTCACGCGTTAAGTCTAGAGTTTCTTATAGGGTTTTGTCACGGAATAGCCAAAGGGGGAGATTGTAAGGTTGAATTTTATCAACCATCTTGTTGGCTTTATTCCGTGTTAAATTAGCTTGTATTTTAGCAATTAGTAACCCTGTATTTAGGTGGAATTCATGTAAGGGTAGTGTGTGAGAGAGTGTGAAGAAATGTTCCTCATTGTGCAAAGAAGCAAGGACTCGCGACTGGAACTCGTGGGTGGCTCGCGGGTGGCAAGCTGCCAGAAGAGGGTCACGTGTCAAGCATGCGGGAAGCTGAAGCATTATGCCAGCTAGTGCACTACAGGACAAAATATCTAGACTGGCAATGCAGTTAACTCGCGGCTTGAACTCGCGACTCAGTCAAGTCACGAGGCCAAGCCGCCAGCCAGCCCTGTTTAGGAAAAACTGTCTCTTCGTATTCCAAACACACACCACTATATATAGACCCTTATACCCACGAAATGTAGAGAGCTTCCAGAGAGAATTTTAAGAGAGAAACCCTAGAGAAAAACAAGATTGATTCATCTACAATCTTCATCTAAGAGACTCTTCAAATTTCTCTACTCTCTTCTTCTCCATTGATACATCCTTGAGAGATTCTTAACCAAATCCTTTTCTCACCACACCCATGTCTGTGAGAAGGTCTTTTGGTGCTAAGGGAAGTAGTTTGGAAAGGACCAATAGTTATTGGTTGATGCTATGGGCTATAGCGGAATCCGATAAGCTAGAGAAGAAAAAGGTTCGGTGCAACCTCATTGGAGCAAGAAGCTTGGAGAGTTTAGGTACCTGGGTAGATTAGGCTTGGAGGGTCTATTGGAGGTTCTAGTGGATTATTTACCGCTTGGAGGGCGGCAGAGAGGTTTTACGCCGAGGGCTTCGGTTTCCTCTTCGATAACACATCGCTGTGTTGTCTTTGTGTTTGCATCTCTCTTCCCTTAATCTTTACCATTTAAATTCTACTGTGGATGTGATTTTAAATTGGTTTAGAATGTTTATCAATTCTGTCATTGGCTTATGTTCATGTTCCGCACATCTATTGTTTGATTATAAGCTTGAATTGATATTTTGTAATTTGGGGGTCTAAACGTTCATAGTGTTTTCAACGCTATTTAAACTTTCAATTTTATTTGATTGTTTTTTTTTTTTAGCTATATTGATTTAAAGTAAAGAATATAGAAATATCACAAATATATTTAAGATTGAATATATGATTATATATATGTATTTGAATAAGATATATTTTATGGACAATTTGACTATGAATTGATTCTGATACCCAAACCAGTGAGGGTTATTCATTGGTATTCTGATAACCAAACCAATGGGTTTATTCATTTGTACTTTGATACCCAGCCAATGGGGGTTATTCATTGGTACTCTGATACCCGAACCAATGAAGGTTATTCATTGGTACTCTGATACCCAGCCAATGGGGGTTATTCATTGGTACTATGATGTCCAGTCACGGGGATATAGCGTGACCATAGTCATAAGATTGTTAAGAATATGAACTACATTTGAATATTTAACTATTTTGAGTCATTAAAACTGCTTATGTATTTTTGGAACCTATTGTAAGTTATAGATTTGATATATGGAAAACTGACTGCTTTTTAAACCATCTATGATATATTTGTAACATTAAAGTATGTGATCTATTTGTAACTTACTATTTTAAGACTAAGATACTACTTTAGTTATTTTTTGAAAACCCATAGTATATTATAACTGTTGAAAACTCATATTACATCTTATTACTTTACAGATCTATTGCTTGATAGAACTTATTAGGATTTTGGTTACTTATTGAGTTGTCAGCTTACCCCTTTTTCTCTTCCAGTTTCAGATTGTGAAGAATAGAAAGTTTTGGGAGTTTTGATGTTCTGTTGTGAGTAGGAAAGGAAGCTTAGTGATTTTGGGATTGGATGGTCTTCTAATAGTTTTATATTTATTGGCCAATTGGCATTATGTACAAAAGGTTTGGATTTTGTTCCTATGAAATTATTAGAGATCTATTCATAAAGAAATTGTTGAGGCATTTTGGATTTATTTGATTTATTTTTGAGGTTAATTTTCAGTTGCTAAGAGGGCCTTGCACACTTGTAGGGTGCTTACTTTATAAGCGTGCGGCAGTTGTCACATGCCTATCTGTATAGTTGGGTTCGGGGCGTGACACCACTAATTTAGAATCTGAGTCTTCTTCTGTTGTAGAGTATCCCATGCCTACTAGGGCTTGAGGAGAATATTCATCATCTAACAAATAGAGCGATTTTACATATAAAAAAAAAAAATGAGTATCTTCTGCATGAATCTGGGCTTGCTCAAAAAGCTTTGCTACTTTTTCTCTCTTCGGGCAATTTTTTGCAAAATGTCTTGGTTTTCTGCAAACAAAGCAGACTTTGGAAGTCTTTCCTCTGAATTGCTTTTTCTTGAGGAATCTCCATTTCTTTTTCCTGAAAAACCTTTTCTTTGGTTCTGCCTGGTATCTCTTCTTTAAAGAATACTTCCTGAAGTGGCTTTTGTTTTTTGTTGAACAATCACAACTTTTTTCATGACATTTTATCTATAAATATTTCTTCTTATATTTGTCCTTTAGATTATTATGATTCTTCTCCATTTCTGAAAGGAACTTCATTTGGTTGCAGAGCTTTTTCAAGGCAATAAGCATATGTTGATAAATTTCTCCCAATGAGGCTTGATTCGAAGTTATTCTTTGGATATTCATCATTCGAAGGGTTTCATCTCCCAATGGTTCTAGAAGAGAATTAAGAAAAGTCCGCTTGATATTCACATCATCCATGCCATTGATGGCATAAAATTGCCTTGACATCCAATCAAAGTGTTTTTCTAAATCTCTCCTTTCAAATGAACAGCATTTCATGGCAAGAAATTCTTCTCATGCAACTTCTGTGTAGTGTGTTGGTGCCCCTAAGAATTCATTATGAATAATTGTAAAGAAATCTTCCAATGTTTGAGATTGGGCCGCATGCCTTTGCCGAAATTCTCCTAAGGAAATCCACCATTCTCTTAGTCTTCCTATAAGCCTTGAAATGAATTTAGCAATTACTTGGGCAACTGTGGAATTTGGAACGTGGAGTTCAGCAGAACACCATGAGTACATGTCAAAAAACTTTTCATGCCACTTGGAAGGAGGAACATCATCAATGGTGGATAAATGCTTCAAATCTGTCATTGATGAATAGGTGAGACGAGTCTGGTTGTCAAGAACAAAAGGTGGAGGTGGAAAAATAGGTGGTGGAGGTGGACAATGAAGAACATCATCTTCTTCTACTGTTGGTTGGTCATCTTTTTGATACATAAATATACCTTCAAGACCAAGACTAGAAAGATCCAAATCAGTATCAGCAATGATTAGGAGCACAGGCAGGTTATTTGAAACATCTAAAGTGATGGCTTTTAGGAAAGATGAAATTGGGTTTAGAGGATCAGGATCTATGGTTAACATGTTCATATTTGGGGGTTTGGAGGATGCACCAACAATTGGATCTGAGGGTTGGGATAATGGGTACTAATAAGGGGAGGGTTTATTTTGTGATTGGCTTTGAATGTCTGTTTTGGGTTGTATTGGATATGTTATGGCTGGAAGGATTCCACTGCTCTTGAGAGGGTTATGATCAGGGTGTATTATGGTTAAGGGTTGGAAGTTTTGACTTGTTTAATTGGATAAGAATGAAGAGGCTAAAGATATAGACAAATCTTTGTACAACGATTGCCTGGATTGATGGGGGGTATAGACAAACATTGGGCAAGCCTATGTTTCTATCTTCTGGGATTTCTCTATAAACTGGAGTTGTGACAGCAACTGTTTTCTTTCTTTTTCTTTTTGTCCCAAAAGGGGGACGGAAACTGACATATCTTTGACTGTGGATACAATTATTGCAAGCTCTTGTTCTACTTTCTTGATTTTCTTCTTCAAATCATTGGTAAGCAATTCGAATAATGAAAAGGTCTATGTGACTGCTTCTACCAATTTTTGCTAGTTGTCAAGATTCTTTAAAATAGCTTGATTTTAGGCCACAACATTCTCTGCTTTCCAATTTAAAGCCGCCTCTACTGACGAAACTTGTTTTCAGGTTTTATCTGAATTGGTTCCAACATGAGTTTTGATTTTCCAAACATGTCTTGTGTTGGCCTGGGGGTGGTCAAAGATTTCTAGTGGAGGAAAATCTTGATCATAAGAGGATGAAGGTCTGTCAATAGTGTAGCAGGGTAAAGGTTTTTGTGTTTGGGTTTATGTGAAAGGAGTAGGATGATATTTATGTAATCGAGGGAGGATATTCTGGTAATATGGAATCAATGGAGATTTGGGCTCATGGTTAGGATCTTGTTTAGGCTTGGGTTCTTTGCATGGAGGAGAAGAAGACTGGGGTTTCTGTTTTTTGGTTTTGGGATAAAAGACATAATAGACAAATTTTCCAAAAGGTTCTCCCAATAGATCTACTTCAGGATCACCAGCTTCATATCTTTCTTTCAAGCTTCATTGGAGCAATTTTTTCTTTCTTCTTCTCGGTTGATCATCATCATCAATAGATTCTTCTTTGCATTCATCACAATCACAAATATCCCACCATATATGGCTAGAGGATGATTTTCCTTCATAACAAGGTTTTCCATCTTCACAAAATGCTTTAATTACAAGACCTTTTTCAGCAACATATGGTATAGGTTGCAACATTGCCATCTGGGTTGAAAAGACTGTTATATCTTTCTTTTCTGGTGGAGCCTTCAGAAATCTTGCCTCTACTTCTCCATTTTCTTTCCTGATAAAGAAAGGATTATTGGACTAGATCAGCTGAACTACTTGCTGAAGTGACTTGTACTTTGTGATCCATGACTCTGGGAAAAGGGAAATCATCTGGTCCCTTGTCAGCTGTCTAGGGACAAATGTACACATCGGAGTTAATCCCGGGTCAACTTGAATAAGTAATGCATCATCAGTTTGAGCAATTTCTAGAACAGCTACATCAAAGGCATGATTTTGGAGCCTATAAGCAAGCTAATAATGGAGTGTAGCTGCAAAAGTATCTTGTACTTGAGAAGCTCCAATAATCTAAACTTGAACTTTGAGAGCATCACAAAGATGGGGGTCTTTTAAAGGCATATTGAAATTTAGGAATAATGTGACAAAAATAGTTCCAGCATTCAAAGTTGTTTAGACAGTTCCTATGATTGCATGTTGATACTCCAAAAATCTGGAGTTAAGAAGTGTCATTTTAGAGACTACAGGGAGTCCCTTTCTTCCATGGAAAGTTAATGCCAACCTTACAGCACCAAAGTAGAGATGAGTATACCCTTGCTTTTGCCATGAGTTAACAAATCCCCTAGGAAGGGAAAGAGTAATGAAGTTTTCACTATCATTTGTTGGAATATTGAATTGGTCAAACTTAGAGGCTTGAACATATTTTTTTACAGTAGAAGGATGAGAAGGACCAATATATTTTTTTATGGTTTTTTTGAAAGAAGATTGGGGTTTATTAAATATAGTGTAGGGATTTATAATAGGGAAATTAGTAATCGGGATTTTACTATCTTCTGGTACATGGGAGATTTCATATAAATATTCTAGTCTATTTGCTATGGATCTACGAAGGGAAGGATCAAAAGGAAATTTAGAGGTATCACTCTCAGCAGAGGATATGGTAGCCATAATGGTTTTCACCAGAAAGAGTTGTTTTCCACAAACCTAACAGGACCACACTACCAACTTTTGGCTAAAAAGTCCACAAGGTGACTCTGGAAAACTAGCTTCTTTGGATCACTTAAAAACAGACTCCTTAGTGTTCTACTTGATTATATAGTCTAGTGTTTTGATGTGATTAATACAGAGGATCCACTTATTGTGGCAACTGTAAATCACAAAGCGTACTAATCAAGACAATAATCAAAGTATACTAATCAAAAGATACTAATGAAAGTATACAATAATCAAAATAATTATATCACATTTTTCAATGCATCGTCTGGGTCAACAATTAGTGTACAATAATAGTAGCATCTACCAGAATTCAGGACCTATAGCGATTGTGGAAATGTGGAATTTTTATTTTTATAAAGTAATATCAACTACTTTAACACCTAACTCAAAAGCACCAGCCTTTCCTAGCATTTAAAAAAAAAAAAAAAAAACTGCCTAGCAAATTATATCAGTTATAACTTATAAATGAAAATCGCCAGATGTGAGGTTACTGAGTTGGCATCTAATTAGTGAGATTAGTTGGATTTCCTTCTATATTTTGGGTGCTCCATAGCATCGTGGGTCTAGCCCACATGCTCATTGACATGCTCATTTAATGAGCTTGACTTTCGTGTCTTTCAATAGCCATATTATTTGGTTCATTAAAAAAGAAAAGAAAAAAAAGCCATATTATTTTTCTTTTGGCTAAATTCCACTACCATATCATAAATGAAAATAGCCAGATGTGAGGTTATTGAGTTGGCATCCAATTAGTGAGATTAGTTGGATTTCCTTCTATATTTTGGGTGCTCCATAGCACCGTGGGTCCAGCCCACGTGTAATAGACATGCTCATTTAATGAGCTTGTCTTTCATGTCTTACAATAGCCATATATATATATTTTTTTTGGGGCTAAACTTCACTAACATTTTTTGAGGTTTTAGTTATTACCAATTAGGTTCAAAATTTTTTAAAACTAGTTTGATCCTTAATGTCAACTTAGACCCTAAACAATTAACTATTTTTTTTTCAACTTTTTTAGAGACTAAACTAGCTTTAGGGACCAAATTAGTTAGTTTTAAAAAATTTTGAACCTAGTTGACATTTGTCCAAACCTAAAGGGTGTAAATGAAATTTACCCTATTTTTTCCTTCAGCAAGTACAAAAGTCAACATGCTTTATTGGGATAGGTTGGTTAGAGTGCTCACATTAGTTAACGTCAAAAAGAAAAATGTGTCAATTTTACTCTAAAAATTACTCACATTAGTCTATCTAAGAGAGTAATACTTAAATATTTTCGGAGCGAAATGGATTGTGCTTTCTCCTTTCACATTCATGGTGAGGTTTATTTAGTAAATTCATGGTGGGGTCCACCACTCTACCATGAATGTGAGAGGAGGGAATACTATTTCACTATACTCCGAGAGTACCTAAGAATTTTTCTATCTAAAAGCATCCATATTAGTCTGTCTAAAATTTTATGTCTATTTTAGTATAAAAATTTACTTTTTCTATTTTACACAAATACTTTGCAAAAAAAAAAAAAAAAATCCACATCAAATTATCTATTATACACTCTATTTTATTTAAATAATCATTTTTATTATTTCACCTACTAATACACACATCTCTCTTTCTCTCTCTTCCTTTTATGGACATTAGAGCATCCACAGCAGTGGATCTATAATTTTAGCTATTTAGCAACACTAAAAGTTACTTTATCTATTTTAGCTACACACATGCTACAGCAGTGGATCTATTTTAGCTTTTAACACAATAAAATAATATAAACATCACAATAAAATAATATATTCTCTACACTAAAATAATATACCCTCTACAATAAAATAATATATCCTACTCCAAAAAATAAAATTCACAGCACCACCCACAACTTCCTCTGCCATCGGCCACAGCCACAACCACCACCACCACCATTACCGGCCACAACCACCAGGCAACCACAACACAACATAGAAAAAAAAAAAAAAAAAAAAAAAAAAAAAACAAAACCACAACCACCACCACCATTACCGGCCACAACCACCAGGCAACCACAACACAACATAGAAAAAAAAAAAAAAAACAAACAAAAACAAAAACCAAAACCACAACCACGGCGGCTGGGAAGGCGTGGGGTGAGGCGATCGCGGCTGGGAAGGCATAGGGTGAGACGATCGGCGGCTGGGATGGCATGGCTGAGGCGATCGGCGGCTGGGACGGCGTGGCTAAGGCGATCGGCGGCATGAGATGAGATGAGATGAGATGAGGCGATCGGCGGCGTGAGGCAATCGGCGGCGTGAGGCGATCGGAGAGAGTGACTGAGAGAGATGAGATATGAGAGAATTTTTATTATTTTATTTAACCGGCCGAATAAAATTTTTTTTTTTTTTTTTGGCTTCAGCTACAGTGCACATCTATTTATAGATGTGCACTGTAGCTGAACATCTAAAATTTTTAGATTTGCCACCACTGCTGCAGCGTAAGTTTTGTGTTTGTGGAGCTAAATTTTAGCAATATAGCAATATTGCTCCACTGCTGCGAATGCTCTTAGAGCACTAGTATCAGCACTTCTTAAATATTTAGTATTTGACACATCAAAAAGTCACTTTATTTATTTTAACCCACCATTTTACAATTCTCTCTACATCACACCTCTTCTTTTTTTCTTATTCTTTTTTTTAAAAAAAATTTCCAGTATCACTTTCTCTCTCTTCATCACTGTGTCACTCTCTTTAACACCATGTCTTCATATTCCACACCATAAACCCACAACCTACCACCACTATAAAACCCAAAATTGTAGCCCAGCACCACCGGAAATCCACCACCACTACCAAAATTGCAACCCACTATCACCTAACCACCACCACAAGCCTTCACAAAACCCATATTAAATCAAAACCCATTGCAAAACATAAATAAATAAATAAATAACTTAAATAACCCAAATAAAAAAACTCCATCACCGATCTTAGAGCGGCAGAGCAAGGTGGCTATGGCCATGGAGAAACCACAATTCTAAAGAAAACCAATCACAATCCACGACCAAAACCACCCAACTACTACACCCTACAACCACCTTCAACGCAACCCACAACCACCTAATCACTACAATCATAGCCATCATCGACGACCCACGAAGAACCAGAAAATCAGACCACTGCCTGAACAACTGAAGCCATGACCACAGTTGTTGTTGATGACCCACAAACCAACCACAAGATCAGACCACCACTAAAGAGGGACGAGAGAGAGAGAGAGAGTGTGTGGGGGAGAGAAAAGAGAGAGGCAAGAGGTCTGAGTAGGGTTGAGAAAAGAGAAAGGCAAGAGGTAGAGGACGGATAGAAGAGAGAGAAAGAGTCAGTAGAGGAGAGATATAAATAAAATATTAGTAAAACTTTTACAATATTTAGCCGTACCATCTCATATTTGGAATTGCATTGTATCTTCATGCTAAAAATTTTGAGATTTGAGATATTTAATAATGGCGGGGTTATTGAGTTTGGTGTACAAAATGCAAAACATTTAGCTTTAAGCACACCTAATACTAGTGCTCTTAAAGAGCATCAAGGAGAGAGAGAGAGAGAGAGAGAGAGAGAGCAATTTGATGAAGGTGGGGTTATTGAGTTTGGTGTACAAAATGCAAAATATTTAGCTTTTAGCACACCTAATGCTAGTACTCTTAAAAAGCATCAAGGAGACCACTTTTTTGAGCAATCTTTGGGTAGTTTTTGAGCAAAAATGTGCAAAACAGACCACTTTTTCTATTTTGCAATGTTTGATGTGAGTGCTCTAAAAGTGTGTAAACTTTGCATCTTTTGCTACAATAATTATGTAAATATACACAGTTAATATTTCTTTTTCACTCTCAGTACTCACTCTCATTGTGTTTCTCCCTATATTTTCAGACTCGACCCTTTTTGTCTTCTCTTCAGCTCTCTCACCCAAATGGCCAAATAACCTTCTATTTGCTTCAACCATATTGTTTTCTCTTCCTTCAATGTGAAAGGCACACCTAAGAGCATTCACATCAGTTTGTGCAAATATTTCTGTCTATTTTAGTATAAGAACATACTTTTTCTATTTTACACAACCACTTTTCAAAACACCCACATCAAATTATCTATTTTATTCTACATTTAATTGAAATATTATTTATTTATCAATTTTTATTACTCTCATCCACCAAATCTCAAAAACATTGGGATCAATGTAGACACCTTATCTTGTAGCTCCCATTTAACCTCACTTGCATTGCTATAACCATGGAGAGTTGACGTGTTCAAAAGGAAGATTGTGGTGAGATTGTATTTACTCCTTGATGAGATTATTTATCTCCAATTTGTTGTGAACTCAAGTTTGACATAAACTTGAGTATTGTAATTTCTATTTTCATGGTGGATTTTTTGAAGCTGCTATGTAATTTTTTCCCTTTACACTAAAAGATTTTCCATGTAAGAATTGATGTTTTTGTGTGAATGTGTTTCTACTGATGCTTGTAGAAATTTTTTTTTCATTTTATTGTTATTGTTCGGTAGTGATTAATTTTAATTCACGTATAGATATGGAGGGGATTTAGGTTTTTCACCATGGTTCGAGGATGAAAGTATGAAACACGTGGTGGACAATTGTCATGATGAAGATGATACTCGGAAGAGGTCCCAAAGAGAATTGGAGCAAGAGAAAGTGCAATGAAGTTTGTACTTTGTTGGACTGTTTTACTGGCGAGTTTGAGTTTGATCGCTAAATTTGATTCTGAGCTAGTTGTATCTGTTTTTAAAAATCAAGATACCCATCTTGTTGACTGGACATCGAGGCAACATATAGTATAATGGCTGGATTTGTGTGTAACAAAATTGGCACTGTCGAATTTAATTATTCTTTGGCCACATGTTTCTATACAGTGCTTACCACAGCTTCCTTTTGTTAGCAGATTGCAAATCACTGAATTGTAATATTCAGTCAGATTTTATAGGTATAGTTGGGCCAAAATGAGTTTTACTTTTACCCCTTTCAGCCAAACTTTTTAGCATTTTGTCCCTGATCTAAAACTATTTAAGGATATGCTCCTGTTTTAAACTCGATTTTCTAAAAATTGAGTTTCAATGAAAAACTTGATTTAACGAAAATCAAGTTATAGGCAAAAAACTTGCAAAAACTTATATGGAACTCGAGTTCCATGTAAGTTTTTGCAAGTAACTCGATTTTTGTTAAATCGAGTTTCAATGTGAAACTTGATTTTTAAAAATTTGAGTTCCAAAACATGGGCATATTATATCATATCATATTATATCATATTATATATAATAAAAGTTGGGCTTAGACGCTGTAGTTACACCACGTGGCTTCACCAAATTGCAGAAATTTATTAAATTTTTAAATTTTTAAAGAACTAAAAAGGAATAGTATACTACAAGGACTCTAATTCATTCTTATCATTAAATAAAATTAGATTAACATTATTTTTTATTTGTAAGGATATATTTCTTAAATTAAGGGATAATATTTAACATACAAAAATTTAATTTAGATAATATTTATCATCTAATTAACATCATTTTTTTATTTGTTAGGATATATTTCTTAAATTAGGGGATAATATTTAACATACAAAAATTTAATTTGGATAATATTCATCTAAATTTTCAAAATTTTAATATTATTAAATTAATATTATTTTATCATAATATCAAGCTACAAAACTTGATTATTAAGGGATAAGCACAATCCAAATTCTTCAAGAGGTGCTTAATATAAATCTATCCCAAGAAATAGTATATATCTCCAATAATTTGATAATTTCTACATTGATGAAATTTAATATATATATATATGTAGGGACTGGATCTGAGCAGTTCTACTGCTGGAAGAGTGGACTCAGATCCAGTTGGCCCAATACAATGAATTTGTAGAGAATGAGTTTAAGAATTAGACCTTAGCATGCAGACAACGCCCAATGTGATATTCGCCACCATCGAATGTAGATGAACCGAAATTATCTTAGAAAGTCTATCCTCAGCTCGGTCTGAGGAGTTTGGTGGTAGTCTTTATCCCATGAGAATGGTCCCCCCCCCCCCCCTCTTTTGATCTGTTTCTTCCCATTATATAATCCTCCTCCAACGATCCTTTTCCTCCACTTGTTGATCATCCATGCCTCTCTCTAACAACCCGTCCCATTAGCCACCTTACCAAACCCCCTGTGAGTTGCAGCAACCGAGGCAACACTGCTCAGGGGTCATTTCTCCATTAATACTGCCGGAACATTAGTCGTGCACATTTAATGTGGAGGTGACAGTTCATCCTGGTTTTGCTCCTCCACCATGCTTCCATGGCTGACATGTTGTACTTGTTCTTTCTCTTTAGATGCCCTAGAAGGCTGCCTTTGGTGGCCCGTTACTTCCTCCTCCCATGGTCTTGGTTGGCCGAGGACAGGGTTGTCCTCGGCAAGGTTCCTGGGCAATTTGGACTTTCACACTTCGTCCTCGGGCGTTTCTTCCTCCTCTGCATGGGCCTTGGGCTTGGTATAAAGTGGGCCGGGGTTACCAAATTCTCTGACCCCACAATATATATATATATATATATATATCAAAATTCCTTATAGCTATCAACTACGTTCTCTTTCTCTCTTTTTTTAAATTTTTTAAAAAAATTTTAATTTTTTATGTGTTACGTTATGTTGAATCAACTCTCTTTTTTTTTTTTCTTTTTCTTTCTTTTTTTTCTTTTTTTAATTCTATTCATATGACCTTTTTTTAATTCCAATTTTTATGGGATAAAAACAAACATATTGATTAGATATCTTTAATTTCAAGAAGATTTAAATGAATTATATTTCAAATGAAACTCTACCAATATATATAACCCTATATATCCTTTTTGGAGTGAAACTTATTTCAATATATGAATGCCTAAATCCCATGGCAATGCAGGTATGCATTCTTTATTCTTTTATTATTATTATTTTCATTTTGCTTATTTTCTTTAGTTTCATTATTGGTTTTTTGTCTTCATGTGATTTTGATTAATGAATTCAAAACATTTGAAAACATTGTCAAGTTTCTAAAGGCTCCTTCTTTGTTTTTGTATTTTGTATTTATTAAATTGATTAGGTTTTGTATGTTGGTTGCCTTTTGTTTAAACTAATTTTCTTAGCTTTGATCTAATTTATATGCTTAGGGTTAGGGTTTTAGAATTAATGATTAAATATGGTTAGAATTAATAGATTAATTTTAACAATTTTCTTATTAGATTTTTATGTTACATCAAATTATCAAGATGTTCTACACATGTATTCTTGAATTATCAACTTTAATTTTAATTTATAATATTATCAGGATTATATTAATTTTAGATTTATCAATTTTTTAGTACGTTTTTTTTAAATAATTATTAATTTAAAATTCAATTTGGAATTATCAATTTAATTTAGTTTTAGGAAGAAATCTTAAATAAGATTTTTTCTTTTACCTTTATTGAATCTATTAAAATATATAATTATTTATACATTTATTTTATAAGCTTTTTCATAAAACCGTGCAACGCATGAGCCTATAACTAGTTCCTAAATAGTTTCAGAACAATGATATTTTGCTAGAAAGTTTGGCTAAAAGGGATATTTTGTCATTTTGGCGGGTATAGTTGGGATGCTCTTTGTCCTTTGTAATTGATTTGAACTCTAATTATTATATTCATTTTACAGGAACTTTTAACTTGTTGTATTAGATAATTATGCTAAAAGTTCAAAGGCTTTAGGGAACCATTGGTCCTTAATATAAAGGACAAAATTGGGAAATGCCCTATTTGGGTAAAAATAGCAGCATAATACCCTTTTCTCCAAACTATATAGGGAAATGCTCATCTTTTGTAACTCGATTTTCTCAAAATCGAGTTATAAAAAAAAAAAATTTTGGAGCCCTATAGCGGCGTTTTTAAGGACCTATAGTGACATTTTCAGGATCTATAGTGACGTTTTGTAACTCGATTTCCATAAAATCGAGTTATAGGCAATTTTTTTAATTTTTTTTACCTATAACTCGATTTCTTATAAATCGAGTTAAAAAACGTCACTATAGGTCCTAAAAACGTCACTATAGGCTCCTAAAAAACGCCGCTATAGGGCCTAACTCGATTTTGAGAAAATCGAGTTACAAAAGAGGGGCATTTCCCTATATAGTTTGGAGAAAAGGGCATTATGCTGCTATTTTTACCCAAACGGGGCATTTCCCAAATTTGTCCTTAATATAAATCAAGCTACATTACTAGACCATAAAAGCTGAATTGATTACCCCGTAAAAGAAATGAAATACTTTTTATTCAAATGGTTCTACTTCTACATAGTGATATAAATGATCATTCACGTCTCCTTATAGTCACTTAACCTCCTTAGTACTTAAGTAGGTCGTATTACTTATTAAAATAATTAAAAGGAAATTTAAATGTCATAGGCCGATATTATTTGAAGAAGAGAATTACGAGTTGAATTTTTAAAGTTACACCAGGTATGCATTGAGTTGAGTGGAGTTGTGTGCTTTTGTGTTAGAACCTCTTTCCCTCTCCCCTGTGTGTGTGTGTTTATTTCTCAAAAAAAAAAATTAAAAAAAAAAAAATAAATAAAGGTATGCATTGAGTTGGATAAGACCATGATCAACTTATACATGATGTTACTCTTTGTAATGTTAATCGCATGTTATTTACTACCAGTTACAGAAAATTATATTTTAGGCCTGTTTGGATACCGCTTATTGCTGAAAACTGAAAACTGAAAACACTGTAGCAAAATAATTTTTAAATGTGTGAATAGTGCCGTGGGACCCAATTTTAACTTAACATTTACATTTTTCTGTTCTTGCGGTCCTATGAATAGTGCACAAGACCCACAGAAAAACGTCAAACGCTCCAACTTTCATTTTTCAGTGTAATCCAAACTCAACCTTTGTGTATAATTTTAATGTTAAAAAAATCTTGAAATTTAAACATTTTACAATAAAATAGTTATTGATTTAGTATCATATTGATATTTTGTAAATATAAAGGATACAAGTAAATAATATAATCCAATGATTAATTTGTCAAAATATTCCGTTAAGGAGAAGTTATAGATTAATGCAAAATTCCATAGAGTTACAAAGTCATCCTTTTGATAACATACAGTCATACAGACAAAGCCAAAGTCATCATTTTAAATACACAAAGAGAAAATATACATTGGTAACATTTACTTAGATACCTTACTTTCTCGGCAAAATGATAAGCCTTACATGACACTTTTACCCAAAGGGAAAAAAAAGAGTACATTAATTGAGAAAACAAAAATTTCTATGTAATTTTTTCAAAGATGTTACGCCTGCTGCGTGTAACAAGTTTATCCATTAATCCAAAACCATTAATTATTAAATCTGAACCAAATGTTAATCCGGTATGAGAGCCAAGTCATTGAATCACTTGTTCAACTAGTAGGTAACTGGTTGAGCCACATGATTAAATAAATATAAAAATTTGTTTCAAAAGTCATAAAATTAGTATGAAAATGAAAAGAAAAAAAAAAGCCTAAATTACTAATTAATTAAAATTAAGTAAAAAAAAAAAAAAGTGTCCTAGTATGCGTTTGCGCGCTTCCCAAACGCACGGTTGCGTTTCATAATTTTTTTTTTTTTGCTTTTTGAGCTGGCTTTTTTGACTTTCTTGTGAATAGTGCACATTGTATACTGTTCAAGGCCCACAAATTTCATTTTTTATCAACTTTTTCATTAAAAATGGGTCTCACGGTTGTATCAAAAAAAAAAAAAAAAAAAGGGTCTCACGGTACTATTCATACATTTAAAAATTATTTTGCTACAGTATTTTTCAGTTTTCAATTTCAATTTTCAGTTTTCAGCTGTATCCAAACGGACCCCTAATATAATTCAAACTCAAAATTTCACAAGTAACAACACTAAAAAATATATAATAAAATGATGTCATAAAATTGT
The DNA here is from genome assembly GCA_019022515.1 of Quercus aquifolioides. Taxonomy (NCBI): domain Eukaryota; kingdom Viridiplantae; phylum Streptophyta; class Magnoliopsida; order Fagales; family Fagaceae; genus Quercus; species Quercus aquifolioides. The sequence goes on from CM032326.1 coordinate 32,621,927, forward strand.
AGCCAAACCTTTTACTAAATAAAATCTTATTATATTATATTTCTTAAAACTCTAGGAATAAGAATATATCTGAAATTGAAACTCTAAAGTCACGTTCTATGCATATTCTATATCTCACTCGTTACTCTAATCCAAGAATTACAATCTAAGCCAAAACTTAAAACTCTATTTTTATTGAAATGTCAAGTATCAACCTCATTACAAATCGTTTTTTGTCATTACACTTCATATTCAGAAAATAGAACTACTGCATTGAATCCATAAAGGTAATTTCATTCAAAACTATACAATCAGATGGGTCACAACAACCTGTTCGGATTGTGAAAAAAGTGTTGGGTTTTATTATAATTTTACCTGGTCAATTGCATAAGTGGTCCAATTAAACAACCGTACCTACTTAGGTACCGGATATCAAGTTATTGGTCCAACTAGCCAAGGTCGGGTATATAGTAATATAGTTATCAGAAAATATCAAAAAAAATCTATGCAAAATTATGAGCTGCAAATTGCATATAAAGTATCTTTATGATAAATACCTATCCTATTGGTCACTATTTTTCATGATTTGGTGAATTATCTAGGTTTTTTTTTTTTTTTTTTTTTTTTGGTTGTTGTACATTGTTACTAACCACTATGAACATACAAAAAATAACTTGTGCCCATATATTTCCTCAAATCTTAGGCCTAGTGCCTCACCAAATGTTACTGCATTTAGGTTTTGTGATAGGTTAAGAATGTATTGACCCCTTATAATAAATTAACCAATTGATTTAGCCAAGTTAATTAATTAATTCAATTAACATGCAAAACGCATGATAGCACAAACAAATTACCAATTAACTAAGTGCAGCGGAAAATAAATTGACACAGTAATTTTTTTACGAATGGGGAAAACCTACACGGCAAAAACTCCACCGGGTAATTTTAAGGTCACCACTCCCGAGAATCCACTATTATCATAACAAGCGGTTACAAGTAAAGAATCCCAGTACCTTATACCAACCTACAGTTGAACTCTTACCCCAATACCCAATTGGACTTGTTCTGTAGTGACAATCTCTCCTTTTCAATGCACGGTTCCCAGTATGTGATTAACTAATAGATGTGCGGATCCCAGTACGCGACTTAATCACCATCTTGAGAAAGGTGTTAGCTACAAATTTCTTCATTTCATCACACGATGAAGATCACGAAGCTCCTTGGTTACAAGACCCTACGGTGTACAAACACAGCAACTTCTTCAAGAGAAAGATGAACTAGGGAAAATTTTGTCTCCGGTCACAATTTGCATGAACAAGACTTTGCTCTAAACTCATGCAACTATGCAACCTTTGACGGCCCTTAAAATAATCCTTATATATGTTTAGGGTTGTGAGAAAAGAAAGCCTAAACACATACTCACGGGTTGGATGCAAAACAGAATTGAAAATCTGTTTTTCATAAATCTCGACAAATACCCTATCTATCGAGCTAGCTGTCGAGATTTAGGCTTCAGCAGCTTTTTAAACCTCGACAGATGCTAGCTTTCGAGCTTTAAAAACTAGCACTTTTTCACTTGTTTCTTGGACAGACTTGTATGGCTTTAACACTTAATCTTGAAACCTTGTTTCATGAAGTATTAAACACATCCTATATCTACCCAAATACAAGTAAACTGCGTTTTGTCAAAGGATTAGCCAATTACATAAAATATCAACATATGTTCCTAACATCAAATCACATATGTCCTAGCATTTTGGAATCAAGCATTCGAAATAACATGTGAGCTTAAAATGTAGTTTGGATCTTTGGTTGTGTAGCATGCTTGATTACATTCATATTTGCATTTTTCTCTTCTTGAAAACTGTTTTTAAGCAATCTCGACAGCTCTCGATAGCTACTTCGATCTATCAAGAAACCTTCTGGATGCTCGATGGATCGAGCATCTCGATAGCTACTTCGATCCATCGAGAATCTTTGTTGTGGACACCTCTCGTTAGATCTTCGATAGCTCTTTGATAGCTAACAGGATCATTTTTAATTCTCGATAGCTCTCGATCCATCGAGAATTAAGATCTCCTATTTCAGATTCACTTTCTTGATCTCTCTCGATCCATTTTGCCTCTTCACCTCCCAAAATACCTCTAAATCACTCCAACCTCTTCCTCACTTAATCTTCGGTCTCAAGATCACCTTCTTCATCTGGTATGATGCTTACTCTCTCATTAATCATGCATTTCATATCTTGTGACCTAACATTTCGGGTTTTTGAAAATTTTTGGGATTTTTCAAAATTATTGAGGTTTTTGTGAAATTTTTGGAATGGGTGTTGCTCAAATAAGTTTCAAAACATCATGCATTACATCTCACTTGCATTATAACAATATTTTCATGCATTATAGATGTGTGCTATATTTGTTGCAATGTTCTGTGATGGTAGGTTTGGATTGGGCTGAGCCCATGATGTATTTTAATTTGCATGTCACATGTTTATGCATATTCATGCATACGTACCTTCAAGTTTTATATTTTTATGTATTATCTTGTTGGTGCTTTTCTGATTGTCTCTCTCTCTCTCCCTCTATCTCTCTTTCTTGCATTAGTTGCTTCATGGCACCCAAACGCAAATCCACTCTGTCCTAGAACCCTTTTCGTTTTAGGGCATCTTCTTCCTCTGATCCTACACCTTCTTCGATTTGATTCTATGATGAGAGGGCCTGTAAGGACTTCTTGGAGAACTTTTCTAGATGAGGCATTCATTCGGAATGCCAAGTCATCCTATCAGATTTTTCCGATACTGACCTACCCACTGTCATTTACAGTCAGGGTTGGGAGTCATTGTGTGGCGCCCCGGTCACTGTATGATCACGGAGGGACAAGTGACTGGGGCGCCACACAGTGACTCCCAACCCCGACTATAGATGACAGTGGGTAGGTCAGTATCGTAAAAATTTGATAGGATGACTTGGCATTCCGAATGAATGCCTCGTCTAGAAAAGTTCTCCGAGAAGTCCTTGTGGGCCCTCTCATCACGGAAAAAAATGGAAGAAGGTGTAGGATCAGAGGAAGAAGATGCCCCAGAATGAAGAGGGTTCTAGGACGGAGTGGATTTGAGATTGGGTGCCATGAAGCAACTAATGCAAGAAAGAGAGATAGAGGGAGAGAGAGAGAGAGAGGCAATCATAAAAGCATCAACAAGATAATATATAAAAATATAAAAACTTGAAGGTATGTATGCATGAATATGCATGAACATATGACATGCAAATTAAAATATATCACGGGCTCAGCCCAATCCAAACCTACAAGCACACAACATTGCACCAAATATAGCACACATCTATAATGCATGAAAATATTGTTATAATGCAAGTGAGATGCAATGCATGATGTTTTGAAACTTATTTAAGCAACACCCATCCCAAAAATTTCACAAAAAACCTTAATAATTTTGAAAAATCCCAAAAATTTTCAAAAACCCCAAATGTTAGGTCACAAGATATGAAATGCATGATTAATGAGAGAGTAAGCATCATACCAAATGAAGAAGATGATCTTGAGACCGAAGATTGAGTGAGGAAGAGGTTTGGAGTGATTTAGAGGTATTTTGGGAGGTGAAGAGGCAGAATGGATCTAGAGAGATCGAGAAAAGTGAATCTGAAATCGCATTGATCGTTTAAATAGGAAATCTTAATTCTTGATGGATCGAGAGCTATCAAGAGCTATTAAGAATTAAAAATGCGCCTGTTTGCTATTGAAGATCTAACGAGAGGTGTCCACAGCAAAGATTCTCGATGGATTGAAGTAGCTATCGAGAAGCTATCGATCATCTAGAAGATTTCTCGATGGATTGAAGTAGCTATTGAGAGCTATCGAGAATGCAATAAAAAGCAGTTGAAGGGTCTTGATAGATAGCCTAGTTGTCGAGAGGTATCGAGATAGTTGTCGAGATTGCTTAAAAACAGTTTTTCAAGGAAAGAAAAACACAAATATGAATGCAATCAAGCATGCTACACAACCAAAGATCCAAACTACATTTTAATCTCTTAAAATCTTCTCTCAACAAGAAAAATGTCAAGCACATAGATCCAAAGCACACACACACACACACACACACACACACACACACAAAACAAGTCTAACCAATTTTATATTTCAAAAGCAAGTTAAGATAGTTTAGTGAGCATACATTAACACATGTATTCCTTGTGATGGCCAAATCACATTGTACCTGCACATGTATAAAAAATATCAAAGAATATTGCATCGCAAGATTGCATACGTGTCTACATGTTATGACGATTTGAGATATGAGAAAATCACTTTTACTTACACACAATCATAACTGTTTGATGGAAACTATCACCTTTGAAGTACATCCTATAACTCCCACATCTCCTAGAATACACGCTTGCAATCATATATAAAGAATTTTGATCTTTTTGCTTTTATTTTTCTTTGCATATTTTTCTTTTAATAAGCAAACCATGCATGGGCATATATGAGAGAGAAAAGAAATACTCAATGATGTTAAGCATTTGACATTCCACTTTTGCTATGCCAAAGCATACAAATGTCATTTCATGATTGGCGGGCAACAGTGGTGAGATGGTTATTTATTCTTTTCTCTTAGAATTTTCTAGTCCTTCCTGTCAAAAAAAGAGTGATACGAGTGTTAAGTACAAGAGACTACTTAATCTTACTCATCACAAACACGAGCCACAAAACTCACTTGCTTAGTTGTGCATAGAGATGCTCATCTAAGTTACAAAAGATGCAAAGTTTAGAAAACTTTGTTTCAATGGCCATCCAAGGTACACAAGTACCAATGTACACAAATACACACTGTTTTTGTATTTTTCTGATTTTTCAATTTTTATTTTTATTTTTATATGAAAAACAAAATAAAGTAAAAGTGAAAAGAGAACAAACAAAAACATGTTAAACAAAGTAATGCATAAAACTAGACTGACTCAAAACAAGAAAGCAAAACACACAAGTAATGCAAAACAAAAACTAAAAGGGAGAGAGAGAGAGAGAAAAAGTGACAGAATCACTTGGAGCCTTTTTCTTTCCACAACTTGGAAGAACCTTTTCGTTTAGCAAACCCTTGATCTGGCGGTGAGGGGGAAGAATTAAAACTGTTCAAGTTCAAAAGAAACATGAGGGCTTTGAGAAGATCTCTAAGAGGAGCAAGGGAGGATGGAAACTGATTCTGGTTTCCCGACGCGATCATGCTGTTGCTTTGTTGAGTGGCTAACCACTTATAGCAATTAGGTCGAGTATGTCCAGCAGCTCCACAGTGATGACAGAAATGCTGCTTTTAATGTTTGGGCTTTTGAGTATTTCCTTTCTAAGCCTTAGGGTTCTTAATCTCTTTCTTATCAAGCTTAGAGGTGCTCCTAAGATAGATTTACCATTGTCTATGTTCTCACTGGCTAATTCATTTTTAACATCACTGTTCTTAGTTTCAACATTATTAGTAGGAGGAACAAAAATAGTAGTACTAGAGGTAGCAATACTAAGAGAAGAGAAATCATACCCTAAACCGGTTCAATCGGATGCAGATTTTTGAAGACCGAGCATCTCATCGAGCTTTGCACTTGAAGTCCTTTCCAACTGGGCTTTGACTTGGAACAGTTCTGTCTCAAGCTTCTTGGTCTTCTCGGCCAAGAAATTATTCTCAAATCTTAGTGCTCCAATGATCTGATTTGCTTCATCAAACTTAGTGGAAATTTCTTCTCGTTCAAGTTCCACATCACTAAGCTTTTTGGTGGCCAACCTATACAACTTCTCATGCTTTTCTGAGACCTTGTATAACTTTGCATAGGTTGTGTAGATGTCATCTTGCTCATCCATCTTTTCAAACTTAGACTCCACCAATTCCTCTTCTTCATCCACATCTTCAACAATCCCTTCGGTACGATTTATAGTGTCAGTGAAGGCATTTAGGATTCCATCATCCTCATTATCAGAATCATCCTCAGGCTCAGTGTCGCTCAACGTAGCAGCAAGTGCCTTGCTCTTCCCAATAGTCTTGAGATTCGTAGGGCATTCTTGTTTCATGTGACTGAAACCCTGATACCCAAAGCATTTTGGTCCTGAGGGCACAATGTAATGACCGCCATCCCTAGCATCCTTCTTCCCTTTGTCTTGACTCTTGGACTGCAAAGAACTGGATTGCTTTCGGTCCTTGTCAAATCCTTTCGCATTGGCATTCTTCATGAACTTCTTGAACTACCTCATGATATAGGATTTCATCTTAGAATCTTCATTGTCTGAAGACTTATCAGTGTCACTACTCTTGGCCTTCAATGCCATGCTTTTGCTTTTGCTTGATTTCCCGATCCTTGTCAAACCCAACTCATAGGTTTGTAAATTTCCAACCAACTTTGTTAAAGGAATTTTATCAATATCCTTTGATTCCTCTATCGCGATGATCTTGGTATGTAATCTCTCGGGTAGAGATTTGAGCACCTTTCTCACAATCTTGGGTTCGGTAATGGTTTCCCCAAGATTAAAGGCTGAGTTCTCTATGTCCTTGAGCTTGGCATAGAACTCATCGAATGACTCATCCTCCTCCATCTTAATCTCTTCAAAGCTCATAGTAAGCCTCTGAAGATTTGAATCCTTAACAGCCTTGGTTCCTACATAGGTTTTCTGGAGAATGGTCCATACTTCCTTAGCAGTTTCAGTAGAGGATTTATTCTTGAATTCCTCATTTGTGACTGCACTGAATAGAGCATTCAACACTCTGCTGTTGAAGTTTGCCGCCTTGAACTTAGCATCATCCTAGTCGGCCAGCGCTTCCGTAGGCTTGGTCCAGCCTATCTCCACAGCTTGCCATACCTTTTCATCTAATGACTGTAAGAAAGCTCTCATGTGTACTTTTTAGTATGCATAGTTAGTGCCATTAAATAAAGGAGGTATAATAAGAGTCTGCCCTCTATCCATGACAAACAGGGGTCAATGGATCACACAACAAAGATTAAAACCTAATCAAAGTGTGCTTGCTCTGATACCACTTGATAGGCCAAGAATGTATTGATCCCCTGTGATAAATTAGCCAATTGATTTAGCCAAATTAATTAATTAATTCAATTAACATGCAAAACGCGTGGTAGCACAAACAAATCACCAATTAATTAAGTGCAGCGGAAAATAAATTGACACGGTGATTTGTTTACGAATGGGAAAAACCTACACGGCAAAAACCCCATTGGGTGATTCTAAGGTCGCCACTGCTGAGAATCCACTATTATCACAACAAACGGTCACAAGTAAAGGAATCCCAGTACCTTATACCAACCTACACTTGAACCATTACCCCAATACCCAATTGGACTTGTTTTGTAGTGACAATCTCTCATTTTCAATGCATGGCTCCCAGTACGTGACTAACCAATAAATGCGCGGATTATAGTACGTGAATTAATCACCAACTTGAGAAAGATGTTGGCTGCATAGTTCTTCAGTTCATCTTACGATGAAGATCACGAAGCTCCTTGGTCACAATACCCTACAGTGTACAAACATAGCAGCTTCTTCAAGAGAAAGATGAACTAGGGCAAATTCTATCTCCGGTCACAATTTGCATGAACAAGACTTTGCTCTATACTTGCGCAACTGTGCAACCTTTGACTGCCCTTAAAATAATCCTTATATATGTTTAGGGTTGTGAGAAAAGAAAGCCTAAACACATACTCACGGATTGGATGTAAAACAGAACTGAAAATCTGTTTTTCATAAATCTCGATAGATACCCTATCTATTGAGCTAGCTATCGAGATTCAGGCTTTAGCAGCTTTTTAAACCTCTATAAATGCTAGCTATCGAGCTTTAAAAACCAGCACTTCTTCACTTGTTTCTTGTATAGACTTGCATGGTTTTAACACTTAATCTTGAAACCTTGTTCCATAAAGCATTAAACACGTCCTATATCTACCCAAATATAAGTAAAGTGCATTTTGTTAAGGGATTAGTCAATTACATAAAATATTGACATATGTTCCTAAAATCAAATCACATATGTCCTAACATTTTGGAATCAAGCATTCGAAATAACATGTGAGATTTTTTTTTTTTTTTTTAAATGGTTTTTAACTACCAGGTGTACAACTCGAAGGATTTTATAGGTTTTGGAATGGACATGTGATAAAGAAAAATATAATAAATTAAGGGATTTTTTAAAGATAAATAATTAAGAAAAGTATCTATTTAAAAATAATGTGTACATTTGTGTTGGTGGATTCAAAACCTATCAAATGGATATCTATATATTGCACCTGGTGTAACTTTTGCCTAATGTCATATCACATAATAGCTTCTTGAATTAATCTAGAATTAAAAAGATTATAATTTTAAGATAGTTGGTCGGGTTATAGGTCAATTGATTTGTACTTTGGGTCAAAATTTGGATTCAGAATGGGTCAAGTTTTATCAATTTTATAGGTTAGCGACTAGTAAATTAATATAACAGACACAAAAAGTATAAAAAAAATGCTATTAAGAAATAATTTGGACCATTATATATAATAAAAAGTAATGTTTATTACATACAAACTTGTACACACGTCCTTACACATTTTATATTGAATTGAAATTGTGAGTTGAAGACGATTTCTAACTCACGACTAGTTCAAAATAAAGTGTGTATGGACTCACGTGTAATAGCTTTTTACCCTATAATAAATCCACATATGATATATCAACACTTTAATACATATAAAAGAGACCTAGTTTCGCACATGCCACCTGTAATAGTATATAAGCAATATATTAAAATGACATGATAATCTCTACCAACTTATTTAAGGAATTGTTGCAAGAACCACCTTCTTTAATGCCTTCTTTAATGCAAAGTTCAATTTTCTCCTTCAAATTCTTGGCTCTTTCCCTCATAGCTTCCCCTTCTTTGTCTGCCATTAGTATTGTTATAGCTTTCTCAATCTCACATCTCACCAACTCATTCTCCAATTCCAAGCCCACCTTCCATACATGGCTCACATACCTTGCATTTACTCTCTGGTCCCCAAAACATGGTTTGCATATCATTGGAATCCCTTCACAAATGCTTTCAAGGGTGGAATTCCAACCACAATGGCTCAAAAACCCTCCAACTGCACTATGCGCCAAAACTTCCTTCTGTGGTGCCCAGTTCACAATGCAACCTCTCTCTCCAACAGTTTCTTTGTAAAATTGAGACAGTACTTTGTTTCTTTTACCATTAGTGCTTGAGTCCGGCCGAACCACCCACAAGAAAGGTTTCTGGCTATTGGCAAGTCCCCATGCCATTTCAGCTAACTCTTTTTCATTCATGGATGCTATGCTTCCTAAGCTTACGTATATAACTGAGTTTTTAGTTTGCTTCCCTAGCCATGCCATGCAGTTAGTGTCTTCTTTCAATAAGCTACTAGAGGGTGAGGCTGGACCAAGTTTGTGCATAGGACCAATAGGGAGGTTTGGAACTTGGCATTGTTGTTGGATACATGCCAACGACGATCGTTCAAGGCAGTCCAGGGTATTCCAAATGACTGCTGATGAAGATGTCCTCATTTTGTAGATATCATTAATTAACTGTGAAAAATTTTCGAGATTTCTATTCAAGGGAAAGGGTAGATCCTTAAACCTGAGCGGATGAAGGTTAGGAACAAGGTCCTGTGAGACAAAATCTGTAATCCAAATAAAGATTAGTTAGTTTTATTGATTACATATGGGCTATGATGACTTTCTGGTAAACATAGTCATTTTAGATATATATCAGGGCTGAATTTGCCAAACATAAACATGTACTTGTACGTAACCTAGTCCTACTAGGATTAGAATACTAGGTTACCTTTTTATTTAATAAATGATCAATTTTGTTCAGATTTATGTGTAAATAACAAATACCTTTTTATTTTTATTTAGACATGACTGTCCACCTACGTCATGTGAACTGTAGAGCGAGTTAATTTGCTAATGCACTAGTGAAGAGGGGACGAGAGTTCAGCGTTGAAGAATTTGAGAAACAACATCTTTTATGTATAATGAATATGTATGGGACCTTATGCAATTGGGTTCCCCTAGAGAGTGCCAATGGGCTGCTAATTTTGATTTTGTGCTCTTATAAATAAATAATACCCTTTTTCTATTAAAAAAAATAATGAAGTTTGCATCATGATCATGATTCTATTGTTATAGTTTCTCCAAAAAAAAAAAAAAAAAAAAATTGATTATAGTGTTATCATTAGGAAAATATTAAAACCATTACAAATCTAAAATAAACTTAGAATCTAATGAGATAATAAATTTTATTGATGCTACTTCAACAAGATAATAAATAAGTGTCTAAATTACTTTTCATGATAGGATACACATCAATTTACAAAATTTATGTAATAGTATCACTCTTATCATTATGATATGTCAAGGTTAGTATATCATGTATTTGATTTTTTTTCCCATTTTTAACTTTGATTGTTTTTGTTAAGAAAGTTAAATCAATATATGACAATATATGATTGATATAACATAAAATGGAACAAAAAGTAGGAATGTACGTAAATATCCTCCGATACTTGCCTAGATTCTGTCATACATTGCTAACTAATCAAATTATCATGTCCATTGTGGGGCCAGAATAAGCCAGCAGCCCCGGCCCACTCCAGGCCCAGCCCAGAGGCCCATGCCGAGGACGCCTCCACGATCCGAGGTCCGAGGACCAAAGTCCAGAGCCCAGGACCCAAGGTGCACTGCCGAGGATGGTTACATCCTCGGTAGTCCGAGGACATAAAGTAGGCATACGGCACACCTTTAAAGGGGAGTCTCCCCAAGCATCCAAGGGGCAAATAGCGGGAACCAATCACCGGACATTAAAGCATGGCGGAGAAGCAAGTCCCAGGCGAACTGTCACCTCCACATTAAATGCCCTCAACTAACGCTCTGGCCGCATTAATGAGGATAGGACCTCTGAACAGTGCCGTCTTGAGCGCTGCAACCCACTGGAAGTATGGGAATGCGGCTGATGGGACAGGCACTCAAGTGGAAACCGGATTGAGCAACAAATGTAGGGCTAGGATCAACTGAGTGAGGAGTATATAATGTAAAAATCCCTCTTGTGAAGGGGACGGAGGAAAAACCAGAGAAAAAGGAGTACTGTAGCAGAGTATTTCCTCTCAACTCTTGTAACCCTTCTGAAAAGAGATAACAGTAGTTTCCAGCTCCATAAGGCACGTCCGAGGAGTCTCATTGTGTGTTTAAGCCCACGTTCTAGTTATTGGCAACCACGTACAACCATGCATGGCCGCTGCCTTCTTTACTGAGGCCTAGCTCTTGAGCCCATACTCTACAAATTTATTGAAGGGTTAGTTGGGCTTGGGCCCACTCTCTCGATCCTTAGAGAGCGCTCGAATCCACCCCCTACATCCATTATGACTTATGAACCATTTGATTTCACTTGAATCATGGTAAAGGGTTTTTCATGAAGCTAAAATACAAAGCTGACTCTCTAAATTTTTTTAGATTTTATTTCAGTTGCCTAACTTTACTTTCGTTTATTTCAATCTTCTAACTTTCAAGTTTATTCAATTAAGATTTTTCTATCAACTTTTATTATATATTGTGGTTAATTTCTTAATTTTTTAAATTAAAAAAAAATAAATTAATGATTGAAAAATATTTTCCAAATTTTTGTTTTCAAAATTTTTTAACAAAAGTTGACGGAAAGACCTTAATTGAATAAAGTTGAAATTTAGAAGACTGAAATGAACTAAAACAGAGTTAGAGGACTGAAATAAAATCTAAAGAAAGTTAAAGGGTCAAGTTTGCATTTTAGTTTTTTTTTTTTTAATAAAAATATTGTAAAGTTTTTAAAGGAACTTAAAAAGGAAAAGTATATCAAATAAAAAAGAAATCTAACAACATCGCACACATGCATCCACCTCTCATATGGGGGTATCGATGTAATACAACCTCAAAAAACAAGGTCATGTATATTATAGTATGAGTAATGCTATAGATACAAACTATTTTACAATATTTTTACAAACTATTGATGTGACAAATTCTTATTAGTTCTAATATGGGTCCCATAACTAACATCAAATTTTATTTACTAATAATTATTTGAAAAATACTAAAGCAATATCAGCAGTTTGTAAAAATATTATAAAATAGTTTGTGTCTATAGTATTACTCATTATAATATATTGCGCATACCTTGGAAGGAAACAAGACCTTCTACCTTGAGTTGGGCAAGGGTGGTGCGAGCTTGAAGAGTGGCAGCGCTGGTGGTACGTAAAATGATAGTTGGAAGCTTCAGAAAATTAGCCACGGCCTCAGTGAAGTACATGAGTTCATCATAGATGATGCAAACGATATCGTCGTGTGAGCCTTGTCGTCCTATCATTATTTGAGACAAGTATTCCTGCAAATGTGATTTGCAGTTGACATTTAGCTTTTGTATAAGACTTCCTATATCCCCGGGTGAGATATCCTCGGCAGATAAGCCATCCGGTATTGGATTGAACTTGAAATTGGGATGGTTGGAAGGATTAGGAGAATTAAACTGAGTGTGAACAATGGTGATGGAGAATCCCTTGGAGTGAAGGATGGTGCCTAGTTGAAGCATGGGATTTATGTGACCTTGGAATGGACATGGCAGTAGAACCAACCGGCCACATCTTTGTCCATTCTTTTTCATCTCTCTCTCTCTCTCTCTCTCTGTCTCTGTTATGCACGAAGGGAGGCTCAGCTAATTGAACTGTTTGTTTGTTACTTGCTTTGGCTATCTCTTTAAGCTTTATTTATAAACCAAAAGCATATTGCATAACATAAGAAACACATGTAAAATAATAGTAGCATCTGCCAGAATTCAGGTCCTATATATTGATTGCGGAAATGTGGAATTGTTATTTTTATAGAGTAATGCGTTGCCTACTACTTTAACACCTAACTCATAAGCACCAGCCATTCCTTGCAAATTATATCAGTTATAAATGAAAATGGTCAGATGTGAAGTTACAGTGTCGGCATCCAATTAATGAGATTAGTTGGATTTCCTTCTATGGTTAGGCAAAAGTGTAACGAGGATAAAGATTTGGGGATGAAAAACGTGATGGACAATTGGCATGTTGAAGTTGATACTCTGAAGGTCTGTTGGAATGGCGTGAATTGAAATTTCGGTGGATTGACATTACAAGTAAACATTAAATGCTGTTTTCGGTGGATTGATATTACAAGTAAACATTAAATGCAGGGCGGCTGAACAGTAGATGCAATTGATGCAATAGCCTAAGGCTCCCAAATAGAAAAAGACTACCACTTGTAAAAAAAAAAATATATATATATATATATATATATGTATATATATAATATATTTATCTATATATTTAATTACAAATTTTTTTTTAATATTTTTATTGGTCAATAAAATGTATTAAAAAGACCACATTATATCCTAAAATGCAGAATACTGCACAATGATAGTGCACACAATTTGATAGGACAAGACTACACAATGCTATGTGCACTATGCAATCTTGTCTACAAGCCCCAACACACACTGTGCAGTCTTGTCCACAAGCCCCAACACATCACAAGGCATAAACTAAGCTGGCCCCCACACGGCCCCACACTAATTAATAAATTATCATATTTTTTTTTTAATGTAAACTCTTACTTTATTAATTATTATAAATTATCACACCAATTAATAATTTGATGTATATTATATCAACTCATTTGTATTATAGTAAAACTAATTTATTGAACTATGTAATAAATTAATTTTTATTTGTGCAGATTTAGACTTTAAAGTTTTTTAAAAAAATCCACTTAAAATTTTTGCCTAAAGCCCCCAAAATTGTTGAGTTGGCACTGAATAAACGTTGTTGTTGTCTTGCATGGATTGCCAAAAAACAAGGAACAACCATCGTACATACAATCAATGTCGGATTTTTCTTTGCAGCCAAAATGGATGACTTCATTGGCAATAAATGCTTGCTATTTTCTTTGACAAAGTAAGTTTCATGTGCTCAAACTATTGGCATTTTCGCTGAATATTTAGTGTGTATTTGGGAAGTAATGAAAATTATAAATTATTTCACTATTCAGCTTATTTTTGCTATTATTTATAGATCTCATTGCACTTTTTGATACTATTCATGGACCTCACTGTACTATTTCAACTAACTTTTACCTTTATTTATAATACTTTCGGTAATAAGTTTTTAATTTCAGCAAAATAAGCGGTATCCATACAGACTCTTAATTATAAATAGATGGTGAGTTTGAGAGAAAGAAGTAAGAGAGCTCCTTCGTGAGATAGAAAAAAGAAATAGATACTTCTGTAAAAGGCTGGTCCTAGGCCTACGCCACTTAGGCCATTATCTAGAGCCCCTACTAGAGAAAGGCCCCAAAAAAATTTAGGGCAAAATTTGATATATTTAAAAAATAAAATTGGAGATATAGGAGAAAATATATTAGTTTTACATTTTTTTTCTTAACTTTTAAGAAGTCTCAAAGAATTGAGTAATACTAGAGATAATACAATTTTAAATACGTGGATCTTACAAATATATGTGTTACTAATAACAACAAATAATTCAGATACGAAAATGCTAGAGATAATACAATTTTGTAAGCCTCATGTTATAAAATTTATAATATTCCTAACATCATTCATTCAAATACTTGTTTATAATCTTCTTGAAGTGTTACTAATCATATTCATTGCTATATCGTTTGTAAGTCTTTTTTTTAGTAAAATTCGTTATAACTTTAGCATTTTTCAAAAAAAAAAAAAGCATATTGCAAAATAAAAGGAATAGATTTTTGTTATGATAAATTTATGATATTAAACACTAGTTAATTATTATTTAAGTAATAATAAAAAGGCCACATTTAAATATATTTCCTTAGACCTCCAAATTTGTAGAGCCGCCCCTCCTTCTGTGTGTGTGCACAAGAAATAGGAAGTTAGAGTGTCTTGTAACTCTTGTCCAAATATAATAGGGTGTTCTCTATTTATTTGTGAGAGAACCAAAGCGTATTTCGAGTTTGGGTTTAAGTGAGAGTGTTTTCAAGTTATTGTTGTAATCTCCAAAATTATAGTAAAACTCTATTTTGTTGCCTTCTGTGAATGTAGGCGTATTATTGAACCACATAAATTTTTTGTATCATATTTTCTCTTCTCTATTCATCAATCTTACGGAAACAGATTATTTCACACTTTTCACGCCAAGGTCCCAAATAAAAATAGGCCAAGAGAACTGCAGTGAAGTTTCGATTAGCAAAAAAAAAAAAAAAAAACTGCAGTGAAGTTTTTCTTTTGTTGGTTTACTGGCGAGTTTGAGTTTCTTCTCTAAATTTGATTATGAGTTGGTTGTATCGGTTTTTTAAAATCAAGATACCCATCTTGTTGTATGGACATCGAAGCACTATATATATGGTAGCTTTGCGCAACATAATGGGGACTGTCCAATATAATTATTCTTTGGCCACATGATTCTTTACAGTCCTTACCACTGCTTCCTTTTGGTAGCAGCTAGTAAATCACTAAATTTGTTATATTCAGACAGATTTGATGGGTAGAGCTGAGATGCTCTCTGTCCTTTGTAATTGATTTGAACTGTAATTATTATATTCATTTTATAGGCACTTGAAAGTTGTATTAGATAATTATGCTAAAGTTCAATGGCTTAAGGGAACTACTGGCTTTAGGCACAAAAGCTGAGTTGATTACACTGTAAAAGAAATGAAATACTTTTCATTCAAATGGGTTCTACTTCTACGTAGTGATTTAAATGATCATTCAAGTATCCTTAGAGCATTCATAGCAGATGTGATAAAAAAAATGTCATTTTGGCATACCAAAAGCCTACTTTATTATTTTACTACATTATTTTACAACATTCCATTTGTTAGATGTTTTATCATTCAATTCTATGCATTAAAATAATATTTACTACACATTAAAATAATATATTATCTCCTCTCTATTACCATCTGTGGGGCCGGTTATCCAAAAAGGTGATGTTAAAATATTAGGAAATGGGCTTATGGCCCAACGGCCCAGTCCAAGGACGTTCATCTATCCGAGGAGGGTTAAAGAAAGATATTGTGGGAATAGTACAAGAAGAAGGGATGGAAATCATATATAATGGCCCAAAACGCGTCCGAGGATAAGATCCATCTCGGATACTATGATCCGAGGTATATGTAATTATCTTACTACTCAGGATACCCCGCAAAGTTGTATTAGAACTGAAAAGTGAATATAGAACAAAGGAGGAGCAGGGAGAGATAACAAATATCTTCTAAAGCTGCTACCTACACATTAAATGCTTCCCAGCTAACTCTCTGGCCGCATTAATGTGGAGGTGATACCTGAACAGTAATCAAGCAGCCTTATGGCCGCAGATTGAAGGTTCTGGGAGGTGTTGGATGGGACAAGAAGGAGTTCCTTGAAGTTAACTTACACGTGTATGGTGAAAAGGAGATCAGGGTTGTGATATATAAGGGGGGAAAGTGGCCTAAAAGGGAGAGGTCGAAAAACAAAAAAAGGGAGAAGGAAAGATAAAAATATTTGAACCCTAAGAGATAAAAGAGAAATCCCAGAAACTCTTAAAAGGAGAGGCCGAGGATAATATTTTCCTGGCTGGTTAACAGTGAATCTTCTTAACCTAGTTACTGTGACACTTTTTCCTACATAGTAGAACTAGTTCTTGCACCTACGCTCTACAAATTTATTGTTTGGGCTTGTTGGGTTAGAAACTCATCCCTATTCTGGGTCCAATCCAATTTGAGTCCCTACAATTGGCGCCGTCTGTGGGAAGAACTTGATCTATTTGTAGGGAAAGGCAAGTGCAGCGGTTGTGATGGAAGGGAGAGCACTGCAGCAGCCAGTGGTGGGCCCACAGCAGATGGATGTTAATCCACACCAGGCAGAGTCTAGGGGGTCTCAGCATGGTAATCTGTTGGTAGTCCTTAAACAAAGAGGGGATCGTGAGGGAAGTGTGCGAACAACCCACACTGATAGAAGTCATTCTCGGGGGAAAAGCCATATTTCCCATGTAAAGAACGACGGGGACATGCAACGTGAGATTAACAAATTGAAAAGGGAATTGCGACACGAGCGACGAAGGCGTATGTCTCACAACTCCAGGCAATCCTCTGAGGAGTCAAATGACACCAGTTATAGACAAAGGTCAAGAACTCCACCTAGTGAATCTTTTTCCTATGATGAGGAGTACCACCGTAGACGAGAATATAAGAGTCTGCCTCGCAAGGGTTTAGGGAATGACGCCCTGAACAAAGCGTTGAGTCAAGTTTCCAAATCGCCCTTCACGCGAAGCATTGAGGATGCAAATCTTCCTCGGCGATTCCATCAGCCCACGTTCACCATTTATAATGATCGAACAGATCCAGTAGAACATGTTAGCCATTTCAGTCAAAGAATGGTCATTCATGCTAAGGATGAGGCCTTGATGTGTAAGGTCTTCCCATCTAGCCTGGGTCCAGTGGCGATGAGACGGTTCAACGGTCTGAGAGCGAATTCCATTAACTCCTTTGAGAAGCTCACCCAAGCTTTTGGTGCCCGCTTTATCACCTGCAGGAGGGTTTCTCAGCCCTTGGGATCGTTATTATCCATGTCTATGCGGGAGGGGGAAACCCTAAAGGCCTATTCTGATAGATACTGGGAAATGTTCAACGAAGTAGATGGAGCCTATGATGACGTGGCTATTAATACCTTTAAGGCTGGCCTTCCAACCGAGCATGATCTGAGGAAATCTCTGACTGGTAAACCTGTTACCAACGTGCGTCAGCTTATGGATCGGATTGACAAGTATAGAAGGGTAGAGGAGGATCAGATATAGGGTAGAGGAAAGTCCAAGGTAATCCCTCAAGAGAGGAGGGATTTCAGGTCGGACCGGTACAATAATAACCGACCTCGGAAGGACTTTGGGGGGCAACCAGGATCTGCTAATTCCCAGGTGGTTAATGCCGTGTTCTGAGAACCAGTACAACGGGTTCTGGAGAAGATAAAAAATGAGCCATTCTTCAGATGGCCCAATAGGATGGTAGGGGATCCTGCGAAATGTAATCAAAACCTTTACTGCCAATTTCACCAGGATCATGGACATACTACTGAAGATTGCAGAAATTTGTGGGACCATTTGGATCAGCTGGTCCGAGAAGGGAAATTGACCCAGCTTCTGCATCATTCCAGTGGTCGAGGAAGCCAGGCAGGTTCGACATTTCGGGAGACGCTTCTTCAAGACCCCCTTTAGGCACGATAAACTTTATATTTGCTGCCCCAGGAAGAACCGGGTCTTGCCCCTCCAGGGTAATGTCTGTGTCTCATTGTTTGGATGAAGGCTCCAGTTCAATGTCGAAGAAGGTCAAAGCGGGCACTCCATTGGTGTTGGGTTTTTCAGATGAAGATAAGGCGGGAACCATTCAACTGCATGACGACGCTTTGGTGGTTACACTCAGGATTGGGGGGTATGATATGAGGAGAGTGATGGTTGAAGAAGGGAGCGCAGCCGAGGTTATGTACCCTGATCTTTATAAGGGGCTAAATTTGACACTCCAAGATCTGACAGCCTACAATTCCCCTTTGGTGAGCTTTGAAGGTAGATCAGTCATTTCGATGGGCTTGATAAGATTACCCGTCTAGGCTGGCTCGGAAGTAGTGGAGGTGGACTTCATCGTGGTGGATGCTTTCTCTCCATATACGGCTATTCTGGGCAAGCCCTGGCTACATACCTTGGGAGCCGTCTCTTCCACACTTCATCAAAAGGTGAAATATCCCTCAGGAGGCCAGGTATCAGAAATATTGGGAAACCAATCTATGGCTAGGCAGTGCTTGATAACGGCTATTCAACGTCGACCAGAGACAGATACTTCGGCCACGGCCGAGAATGACTTATAGCAATCAAAGACTCCGACGACCCTCTTCAGCACACCTGCCGGTGAGGCGAAGTGTGAGAATTTGGAGAGGGTGAGTGTTGGGGATGATCCAGATAAGTCCTTTCAGGTTGGGGCACAGTTGCTTTTGTTGGAGAAGGAGCAATTGGTTGAGGTCCTTAGAAGAAACATTGATATGTTTGCATGGAATGCTTACGAAGCCCTAGGGGTGGATCCGAACTTCATTTGTCATCATTTGAATGTTAACCCCTCTGTTACTCCGAAGAAACAGCCACCTCGGTGCCCATTCAGAGTGCATGTCGAAGCTATCAGAGATGAGGTGGCAAAGCTTAAGCAGACAGGGGCTATCAAGGAGGTGTTTTATCCCCAGTGGTTAGCCAACACGGTCGTGGTGAAAAAGATGAATGGCAAGTGGCGTGTATGTGTAGACTTCACCGATCTTAATAAAGCTTGCCCGAAAGATCCTTTCCCCATGCCTCGTATTGATCAGTTGGTGGACGCGACAGTAGGCCATCCTCGGATGAGCTTCCTAGACGCCTTTCAAGGCTATCATCAGATCCCACTGGCATTGGAGGATCAGGAAAAAATAGTTTTTCTCACTCCTACGGGAAACTATCACTACAAAGTAATGCCCTTTGGCTTGAAGAATGCGGGGTCTACTTATCAACGGATGATGACGAAAATGTTTGAGCCACAGTTGAGCAGGAGTGTCGAGATTTATATTGATGATATGGTTGTGAAGAGTAAGATGGTGTCCGAGCATGTGACGGACCTCACAAGTGTTTTTGAGATCTTGAGGAAGCATAAGCTGCGACTAAATCCATCCAAATGTTCATTTGGAGTAGGTTCAGGGAAGTTTTTGGGCTACATGGTGACTCATCGAGGAATTGAAGTGAATCCCGATCAAATTAGAGCCATAAATAGCTTGCAACCACGTCGGAATCCCAAGGAGGTCCAGAGGTTGATTGGGATGATTGCTGCTTTGAATAGATTCATATCCAGGTCAGCAGATAGGTGCAGGCCTTTTTTCCTTTTGCTCCATAAGTGGAAAGGATTCGAATGGACCGAGGAGTGTGCCCTGGCATTTCAACAACTTAAAGAGTATCTATCTCGGCCACCCATTATGTCTAGTCCTGAGGTGGATGAGGTCCTTTTTTCCTACTTGGCGATAGCCGCTTATGCGATCAGTTTTGTTTTGGTACGAGTAGATAATAGCGTACAATGGCCAGTCTACTACGTGAGCAAGTCGCTTCATGAGGCCGAAGTGCGTTATTTGCCGTTAGAAAAAGCCATTTTGACAGTGGTGCACGCTACAAGGAAACTTCCTCATTATTTCTAGGCACACACTGTGGTCGTCCTAACTCAATATCCACTCAAATTAGTACTTCGGAGTGCAGACTACACTGGTAGGATTGCCAAGTGGGGCACGATTTTGGGGGCTTTTGATATTAAGTATATGCCTCGTACCTCCGTGAAGGGTCAGATTCTCGTCGACCTAGTGGCCAAATTTGCTGAAGGCCCTGAAGAAATAGAAGCAAGTCAACATGGCATGGATGAAAAATTAGTTGGCCTTATCTCCGCGCAACATGCCTCACCCTGGAAAGTATATGTGGATGGAGCAGCAAACCAACGGGGGTCAGGAGTGGGGCTGGTTGTGGTATCTCCTGAAAAGGTCATTATTGAGAAGTCTATAAGGTTGGGATTCTCAGCTACTAACAACGAGGCAAAGTATGAAGCGTTATTAATGGGGATGACGATGGTTAAGAAACTGGGTGGAAAAACAGTGGAGATGTTCTCGGATTCAAGACTGGTCGTGGGCCAGGTTAGAGGGGAATCGGAAGCTCAGGACACCAGAATGCAGGAGTACTTGAGCCAGGTTAGGCGTATGCAAGTAGATTTTGAGTTTTTTGAATTATCCCATGTCCCTAGAAGTGGAAATGCTCATGCGGACTCTTTGGCTACCCTTGCTACCTCCTCGGCGCAAAACTTACCCCGAGTGATAATGGTTGAAGACTTAAACACACCTTCCCCAATGACGGGGGACTTGCTTCAGGTCCATCAAATCAGTTTGGCGCATAGTTGGATGGATCCTATACTGCTGTTCCTTGAGAAGGATATACTGCCTGAGGACAAATTAGAAGCTGAAAAGATACGAAGAAAAGCTCCTCGGTTTTGGCTGTCCGAGGACAAAAAGTTGTACAAACGTTCTTTCTCTGGGCCATACCTGCTTTGTGTACATCCCGAAGCATCAGAGGCACTTCTAGAAGAACTACATGAAGGGATTTGTGGGAGTCACACTAGAGGAAGGTCTTTATCTCACCAGGCAATTACTCAGGGGTATTGGTGGCCGGGCATGCAAAAAGAAGCACATGAGTATGTTAGAAAATGTGATCAATGTCAAAGGTTTGCACCAAGCATTCATCAGCCAGGGGGAGATCTTAATCCTCTTTCTAGTCCTTGGCCTTTTGCTCAGTGGGGCTTAGATATCGTTGGCCCTTTCCCTAAAGTAGTAGGAAATAAAAAGTATCTGCTGGTTGGCATAGACTATTTTACGAAGTGGGTCGAAGCTGAGCCTCTGACCAATATCAGGGATGTGGATGTCAAGAGGTTTGTCTGGAAAAATATCATTACTCGATTCGGGGTCCCTCAAGCTCTCATCTCGGATAATGGTCTTCAATATAGCAAGGCTTTTAGAAAATATTGTTCCGATTTGGGGATAAAGAATAGATATTCCACTCTGGCCTATCCACAGGGAAACGGGCAGGCCGAGGCTGTCAACAAGGTCATAGTGGGTGGGCTTAAAAAAAGGTTGGATGATGCGAAGGGAAAGTGGGTGGAGGAGCTGCCACATGTCCTTTGGACGTATCGAACAACGCCTCGATGGTCAACAAGGGAAACCCCATTCTCGATGACGTATGGGGCTGAGGCTATGATTCCTCTTGAAACGGGTTTTCCTACACTAAGGACTAGTTCTTTCACCTCGGATGGAAATGATGAACTGTTGAAGAAGAATCTAGACTTGAAAGACGAACGACGAGAGAATGCGATGGTTCAACTGGCCTACTACCAACACAAGCTAAAACAAGGTTATGATGCAAATGTAAAGCTGAGGCCGTTAGCCCCAGGAGATTTGGTATTAAGAAAAGTCTTGGGAACTACCAAAAATTCAACTTGGGGAAAATTAGGGCCTAATTGGGAAGGACCGTATCGTATCACATCTGTAGCAGGAATAGGTGCTTACTACTTGGAGGATTTAGATGAAAAAACTGTACTCCATCCCTAGAATGTAAGCAACCTAAAGAGGTATTACTATTAATAAGAACAGTTCTGTTTTACTTCCTTTTACAATTTATCCTAATTCTGCAACTTGTGTTTCTCAATCTATTGAAGTATTAAACAGAAACTAAGTTATGTCAGGTCCTCGGACCACAAACTTAGTGAAAATTAATACCCTTTGACATCTATTGAAGTATTAAACAGAAACTAAGTTATGTCAGGTCATCGGACCACAAACTTAGTGAAAATTAATACCCTTTGACATCTATTGAAGTATTAAACAGAAACTAAGTTATGTCAGGTCCTCGGACCACAAACTTAGTGAAAATTAATACCCTTTGACATCTATTGAAGTATTAAACAGAAACTAAGTTATGTCAGGTCCTCGGACCACAAACTTAGTGAAAATTGAACGGTTTTAGACCCCTTAAACCAACCAGATTAACCTAGTTAATTAGCCAAGTTATTAACTTAGTCCAATTATGCAATTCTAGGTTATCACAAGCATACAATCATATCAAGAATATAAAGCAGCGGAATAATAAAGAATACAATGATATGATCACCCAGGAAACCACACGGTAAAAACCTGGGGAGGATTTGACCTAACTATCCTCAAGGTAAACTGAATCCACTATGCTGAAAGAATCGAAGTTCATACAAAAGGACTTACAAGCTCCCCGCTCGACTTCCTAATGCTACCTACCAGTAGAACTTACTGACACGACCACGTGCAAGCTCCGAATCCACAGACTCCTTCTTTCTTGGATTCTCCAATCAGCTACAAGCACCCCCGCTTGTTATTCTTTAATCTCCAATGGCAGCAACCAAATTGATCATCAAGATGTTGATACTATCTCTACCTTGAAAACCCTAAGCTTTGTGTAAAGGAAAGCTCATCTAGATCTCACAAGAGATTTACACAAAACAGAAAAGTATGAGCAACAATACAACAGGAGCAACTCCAAAAACGTGGCTAGGGTTTTTCTTTATACACCTAGGGTAAAAACAGAAAACCCAAAACGTTTAATGAGTCAGGGCTGAGTTGGAAAATTCTGCAGAAAAGCATTCTGGCCGAGATTCGATCGATCGAGTCTTTCTTTCGATCGATCCCAAGGCCGAAATGCACCAATGCATCTGCAGCCTCTCGATTCCAACTTTACATGAAAGACACAACTTTGAGCAAGCCTAAACAAGACTAAACAACTTGTTTTGATCATGGTTTGCCAACAATACAAATTAGAGTTCTAAATACATAAATTCTTAACTCTTTAGAACCTAACAAACCCCCCCTTTGGCAATTCGTGACAAAACACAAACACAAAGCTCAATGTTTACAAGTGAAAGCCCTTTACAAAAACAATGCTCATAAAAACTAAAATTCAATCCTAACTACTATCCATCAGTTGCAAGTGTAGACAGCAGCTCAATTGAATCAACCTGTATATTCCTGAAACACTCAACAAAACCATAAACGCATGTGTGGCAGAAAATAGTAAATAGACAGGTATAACATTCTTGTATGATTCACACAACACATAATAAAGATATATATCAATGAACAACTCAGAAATATAAATCAATAAACAGTGAATCCAAAGAAAACAAGAATCAAGAATATATCATGAATATCAAAAACAATGTTACTCCCCCTAACATGAATAGCCCCAAAAAAATGATATACAAAGTGAAACGCCTAGATACAATCTAACATCTCCACAAGCTCCTCAAAAACAAAAAGTCTCCCCCTAACTACAAAACTCCTCTACAAACACTACTCCCCCTTTTTGTGACAGAATGCCAAAGAGCAATCACAAGCCATCATCAAAAGGAGGTGGTGAGGGCGAACGCAAATGCGCCAGATCAGCACGCAAAGCACGGATCTCGTCAAATAAGTCCACCAAAAGCTGACCATGAGCCGCCTGAATGGTCATGACAGTCTCCAAAGTGCGACGTATATCAAAGTCATCCGATGGAGGTGGAGGAGCAGCAGCAGCATCAGGATCAGGAACAGCCTCACTAGCAGGACCTGTAGAAGAAGAGGGAGGAGGTGCAGAACCAGAAGGCGCAGACCTAGGGTGTTTAGAGCCAACTCGAAGGTGAGCAGCCCTCTGTCTAAGAAAAGACGCACCTATAGGAGCAATCACATGAACGGGCTCAGCGGAAGGAAAGCCACCAAGATCAAGATAAAGCAAAATCCTATGAATAAAAATAGGATGAACAAGGGCATGAGAAGAAGATGAACTCCTATAAACTTCGTTCAAAGAACAAAGAAACAAATGGGGAAAACTGATAGGAGCATCAGTGACAAGAGCATACAAAAATACACACCGCTCGAGAGGAATGGTGTGAAGATGAGAAATGGGCCAGAAAGAGTGACACGCTATCCTAAAAAAGAGATAGTGTAACTCAGAAAGCTCAGTAATGGTGATCCTAGGATCAGAACCCCACTGGATAAAAGACCCAGTGATGTAAGACATGACATTACTCAACACAAGAGACTCATCATAAGGGTAGACAGAATGCTGTACCAATGGTACCCCTAGAGCATCAGCCACTACCTTAGGAGTAATGGTGTACTCTACGCCTCGTATCCAACTCTTTACCAAAGTGTTGGAATCATAGACGCGGATAGAGATGTTCGAAAAGAACTCTCTAATCAAGGTAGCAGGTGGAGGAGAATCAGAAATATCCACCAAGGGTAACCAGCCCCTACGCTCAAAGTTTGCCCTAATGGCAGGATCAAGCTCATCTAAGATGACAGAACGCTCAGACCAAATCTTCCTCTTAAGGTTCAGTGTATCATAAATCTCTTGGTTTTTCTCATTAGGAAACCTCTCTCGGTCAAAGGGAGGAGGGGAAGGAGTAGGTGAGGGAATAGACCTACGAGCCCTAGTCTTCCTAGGCATAGTGCTAAGGAAAGGACAGAGACACAAGGAGAAAACCAACAAAATAAAAAAAAAAACAAAAACCAAGGGCAGACTACAAGTTAGCACAAAAAAAATATAGAGCAAAAATCTATATGATGCATGAACAGTTATAATGTCATGATGCATGTACTAATGCAGTTAACAAAGTTCAATTTTAAGTTCAATTACACAAAATTGGCTCGAGCATAGAGTTTCTAACAAAAACCCCAAAAATTTGAAAAACCACTTGATAATTTTGAAACAAATTGATGAATTGAGCATTACATAACATAACACACAGATTATAATGCCTAATTACATCAAAACAACAAGCCAATTTCATCAATTTCAACCTAATTGAACAAAATCCCCAATTCGGATTCAATACAAACCCTAGAAATTTCAATTTTTCACAAAACCCAAAATTGATCAAATTAAACCACCAAGAACAAGTTTATATCATGTCCCAACAAAAACCCATTGATCAATTTCACAAAATAGGTCTTGAACCAACAAAAATCTCAAATAGAAAAGGTCTGAAAATTTGAGTGAAAAATGCATGAAAATATGAAAATAAACTCAAAAGGAAGGGCAAAAGAGTCTTACCGGCTTGAGGAAAGAGAATCGTTGCAAAAAATTCGGAGGAAAACGACAAAAAATTGACTGTAGAACCTTGCCTAGTCGGAGAGAGAAGAAAATTTTGAAAAACTTTTTGAAAAAGTGTTTGAATCAGTCAAGAATAGTGTTTTTAAAAAACCTGATTCGCGACTTTCGATTGATCGAAAACCACATTCGATCGATCGAATCAATCCGAGATTTTTAAAAGAATTTTAAGTATTTTCAATCGATCGAAAAACAGATTAGATCGATCGAAACAGGCAGCGGTTCATAGTATTTTGAGAAAAATCACAGTTTTGAAAAATTCAAACCAGTTTTTGAAAATAACTCCTCAAAGCATTAAAATTGACGAAACAAAATGCACGAGTATGAGATGATATGGAATGATTTTTCAAAAAATCCAAATTTTAATCCCAGTTTCTCCAAAGAAAGATTTCAGCTAGTCTCCCTTTACATTCTCAAGCAAAAAGAATTTTGCATAAAACTCAAAGTATTTTCAAACTTGGTTGATCAGACCAAAAACACACACAATAACATGTACAATGTTTAACAAAGAGTAACTTGTGTAGTGTGTGCAACTAGCAAAAACTTGAGATACATATGAGGTGATATGTGAATAGCAATAAATCACAAAGTCTACAAAATCCATCACATAGAATTCAAAAGAGACTATCACCTAAAGAGTTACATCATATAACTCCCACATCTCCTAGAACATAAGCTTGCAATCATGTAAGTTTCTTGAATTTTGCCCCATAATTAGATGAAATTTGGCATCAAGCCTAATAGTACACACCAGTTTTAATCATTAAGCAATTAACCGAGGCTACACCTTATGTTCTTTTTGTGCATGTGCTACACTTTCTCGAGCACAAAATCTTATGATATGCACTAAGGTGTTCATGATTGGCTAGTGAACAGTGGTGAGATGGTTATTTATGCCTTTCTCAAAAGGAACAAGTCCGACAGTCAAATAACATGTGACTTCAAGATAAAGACAAAGTGATAAACACCATAAACATCTTTCCCACACAACATGCACTACAAAGCTTCAACTAGTAAAGTGCAATAAATAAGCTCATCAAAGCTAAACAAGGTACACAAGACATGTTATGTGTAAATAAATTGACCAACCTTGTTTTCAAAGACCAAACACAATTTGCTTTTCCCTTTATTTATTTATTATTATTATTTTTTTATTTTAAAAGAGAAAACAAATAAATCCTATAATGAAATGCATGAATGTAATGCAATGCAAATCCTAGAAACAAACAAAATCAACAAAAACCAAAGAACAATGGTCACAAAGGAATGAGCAGTGAAGCACAAGGGCCATGAAAGCCAAAAGAGACTAGGGACACCGAAGTACACCAATCACTTGACGAAGTGTCTCAAACTTACTTCCATCAAGCGGTTTGGTAAAGATGTCAGCGTTTTGACGATCAGTAGGGATATACTCAAGAACAATAATTTTCTTTTCAACCAAATCCCGAATGAAGAGATATCTAAGTTCAATGTGTTTGGTCTTAGAGTGCTGAACAGGATTCTTAGATATATCTATAGCACTAGAATTATCACAATAGACAACCATGGTGTCTTGAGGAATCCCATAATCACTCAAAAGCTTTTTCATCCAAAGGAGCTGAGAACAGCAACTCCCAGCAGCAATATATTCTGCCTCAACAGTAGATAAAGAAACAGAATTTTGCTTCTTACTCATCCAAGCCACAAGATTGGCTCCAACATAAAAACACCCCCCAGTGGTGCTTTTTCTGTCATCAGCATTCCCAGCCCAATCAGAATCAGAAAAACCAGCAAGAGACAAATTCGACTCTTTGCTATAAAATAATCCATAATCACAGGTTCCACTTACATATTTTATAATTCTCTTAACAGCATTTAAATGAGAAACCTTAGGATTAGACTGAAATCTAGAGCAAACACCAACACTAAAAGAGATATCAGGCCGACTGGCAGTTAAATACAAAAGACATCCAATCATGCTTCTATACAGAGTAACATCAACGGACTCACCTGATGGATCAATTGTTAATTTTGCATTAGCAGCCATTGGTGTTCTAGCATGAGCAGCCTTGTCCAGTCCAAATCTTTTGACTAGATTTCTTGCATATTTAGCTTGATTGATGTAGATTCCTGACTCTGTTTGCTTTACCTGCAATCCCAAAAAGTAAGTCAGTTCACCAACCATGCTCATTTCAAACATCGCCTTCATTTCATCTGCAAAAGAATGAGCAAGAGAGTCATTAGTAGCACCAAAAAGAATGTCATCAACATAAATTTGAGCTACAACAAAACCAGTCTTATCATTTCTTATGAAGAGAGTTGTATCTGCAAATCCCCTTTTGAATCCATGCTCAGTGAAATATGCAGTCAATCTATCATACCAAGCCCTAGGAGCTTGCTTCAAACCATAGAGGGCTCTCTTCAACTTGTAGACATCATCCGGTCTGTGAGGATCAACAAATCCCTTAGGTTGCTCAACATATACCTCTTCTTGTAACATGCCATTTAAGAAAGCACTCTTGACATCCATTTGATACAACTTGAAGTTTAGATGACTTGCTATGGCCAACAGTATCTGAATGGATTCTAACCTTGCTACTGGTGCAAAGGTCTCATCAAAGTCAATTCCTTCCACTTGTGTGTACCCTTGTGCAACAAGTCTTGACTTGTTTCTGATCACAGTGCCATGTTCATCTGACTTGTTCTTAAAGATCCATTTAGTTCCAATCACATTTACACTATTTGGCCTAGGAACTAATTCCCACACATCATTTCGAACGAATTGATGAAGTTCTTTATGCATGGAATTTACCCAATCAGCATCTTGAAGTGCTTCATCCACCTTCTTCGGTTCAAATTAGGACAGATAACATAAGTGAGTAATCACATTCAAGGCTTTTGATCTCAATCTCATGTTATCATTCAGACTACCCAATATATTTGTGGGAGGATGATTCAATCTCACTCTAGAGGATGGACCTTTAACTAGAGATGTGGTGGTACCTTTCTGTTTAGATGGAGGACTGAGCTCACTTTGTACCTGTCGAGGGTTATGAACCGGAGTGGATGGTTCTGGACTTGATGGTACTGAGACTGTATCATTCAACACCAGCAGCTCTTCTTCACTATGTTTCCCCACATACTCAGCAGGAAGTGAATCATCAACTTCTAGAGACTTATCTTGAACAGGAGCAGTGCTTTCTAAAAGTGCTTCTGAACACACTTCATCATTTATTACAACATTTGAAGATTCCATGACTGTTTTGGTTCTCAGATTGTACACTCTATAAGCTCTACTAGTGGAAGAGTATCCTAGAAAGTATCCTTTGTCACTTTTTGTATCAAACTTTTCTAGGTTCTCTCTATCACGTAGAATGTAACAGTCACTGCCAAATATCCTGAAATATTTGACAACAGGTTTCTTCCCTCTCCAGAGTTCATAGGGAGTTTTCTTGGAGTCAGGTCTAAAATACACCCGGTTGAGTGTATGGCAAGCAGTGTTGACTGCTTCTCCCCAGAAGGATTTTGACAACTTTTTGTTGTGTAACATGACCCGTGCCATCTCCTGAACAACCCTGTTTTTCCTTTCCACAATCCCATTCTGTTGAGGTGTCTTGGGCGATGAGAACTCTTGATGAGTGCCTTGATCATTGCAGAAAGTAGCCAGCTTGGTATTCTCAAATTCTCTTCCATGATCACTTCTGATTCTGGCTATCACAGTATCTTTCTCAACCTGCAATTTCTTGCACAGATGTATCATCTTCTCAGGAGCCTCAGCTTTATCCTTCAAAAGCACAACCCAAGTATATCTAGTAAAGTCATCCACAACAACTAGAATATACTTCTTTCCACCCAAACTTTGAACCCTGGCAGGACCCATGAGATCAATGTGTAATAACTCTAAAGGTCTTGAAGTTTGAACACTAGTCACAGACGGGTGCTTGGATTTTACTTGTTTACCTATCTGACATGGTCCACAAATGCACTTATCTATCTTCTCAAACTTAGGTAAACCGATAACTGCCTCACATTTGGAAATCTTCTCTAACTGCTTAAGGCTGGCATGCCCCAACCGTTGATGCCATAAATCAACTTGATCAATCTTTGCACTAAAGCACTTGTTGTTTACATTTGGTGTTATGCCATAACAGTTGTCAGCTGTCCTTACACCAACACACATACAGTCACCTCCTCCATCAAGTATCTCACATTCATACTTGGTGAACAGAACATTTAATCCATTGTCGCAAATCTGACTTATGCTGAGTAAATTAGCCTTCAATCCATCAATATACCAAACATCTTCAAACACTGGCAATCTTGGAATGTCCACAGTACCAATGCCTCTGATCACAGATTTGCTTCCATCTCCAAAAGTGACTGTTCCAATCTTTCCTTCAAAGAGTGTTTTGAATAAACCTTTATTTCCTGTCATATGCCTGGAACAACCACTACCCAAATACCAAAGACAAGAATCACGTGCCTTTAAGGCGGTTAAAGCAGTATAACAGACATAATTCTTATCACATATGATCATGCCAAGATACTCAAGGAAAGATTTAACAAAAACAACAAAAGGCAAAGACAACAAGTAGACAAGTTGACATATAAGCATAAAGATTTTTTAAGAATCCATGACAACAGGGGTCAAGGATCAGCTCAGAGATCAAAAGATCTACAAGAAAAGAGCTACCCGCTCTGATACCACTTGAACGGTTTTAGACCCCTTAAACCAACCAGATTAACCTAGTTAATTAGCCAAGTTATTAACTTAGTCCAATTATGCAATTCTAGGTTATCACAAGCATACAATCATATCAAGAATATAAAGCAGCGGAATAATAAAGAACACAATGATATGATCACCCAAGAAACCACACGGTAAAAACCTGTGGAGGATTTGACCTAGCTATCCTCAAGGTAAACTAAATCCACTATGCTGAAAGAATCGAAGTTCATATAAAAGGACTTACAAGCTCCTCGCTCGACTTCCTAATGCTACCTACCAGTAGAACTTACTGACACGACCACGTGCAAGTTCCGAATCCACGGACTCCTTCTTTCTTGGATTCTCCAATCAGCTACAAGCACCCCCGCTTGTTATTCTTTAAGCTCCAATGGCAGCAATCGAGTTGATCATCAAGATGTTGATACTATCTCTACCTTGAAAACCCTAAGCTTTGTGTAAAGGAAAGCTCCTCTAGATCTCACAAGAGATTTACACAAAACAGAAAAGTATGAGCAACAATACAACAGGAGCAACTCCAAAAATGTGGCTAGGATTTTTCTTTATATACCTAGGGTAAAAAAAGAAAACCCAAAACGTTTAATGAGTTAGGGCTGAGTTGGAAAATTTGCAGAAAAGCATTCTGACCGAGATTCGATCGATCGAGTCTTTCTTTCGATCAATTGAGCCAGGCCAAAATGCACCAATGCATCTGCAGCCTCTCGATTCCAACTTTACATGAAAGACACAACTTTGAGCAGGCCTAAACAAGACTACACAACCTGTTTTGATCATGGTTTGCCAACAATACAAATTAGAGTTCTAAATACATAAATTCCTAACTCTTTAGAACCTAACAAAAATTAATACCATTTGACATCTATTGAAGTATTAAACAGAAACTAAGTTATGTCAGGTCCTCAGACCACAAACTTAGTGAAAATTAATACCCTTTGACATCTATTGAAGTATTAAACAGAAACTAAGTTATGTCAGGTCCTCGGACCACAAACTTAGTGAAAATTAATGGCCTTGGAATTGAACTATGATTAAAATTGTATATCCAAGCAAAGTCCATGAGCATCACTTAAAGCATTTCAAGGTACCCAGGATCTACCTGATGTTCAAGCAGTCAAAACATTTTCTCAGATTTGGACACTTATTATAACTAATAAATTAAGAACGCATCTTCGTGGTGCCGTGGTGTTAGCAATTAAAGCTTCCTTGGGTTCTCAACTAAAACACCTAAAAAGGTATTGTCCCTTATATCATTAAACCTTACACTTTTAGGGCATAATATCATGTAAGAACAAAGAGTATGCACGATGTAAATTACGTATACGACAAATAAAACAACAATGTCCCATGTAAATTTAGAAAAGACATAAAATACATCTCAGTACAACTATTGTAAATGAAAAACAAAGGAAATATCACTACACCAACTATGGCTTCAATTTTATTTGGATCTTGGACTTGAGAGCCTTGTCAGTTGCTTCTGGAGGAACTTCTTTCTCTTTTACCTTAGAAAAATCCTCAGTAGGCAAAACGGTTGAAGCTAAAGCCTGCTCAAAACTCTGAGAAATAGCCCTGTCCTTAGGAACTTCTGCTAACTTATCCGAAGAACCTTCTCTCGGAGTGTCAAATATTTTGGGTTGTTCCTGCTGGCTGAGAGGGGGAGGAATCTGATTCTGGGTTTCCTCGGCGGATTCAGCAACTATGGATGGCACGTCTTTTTGCTGAAGAGTAGGCTGTGAGATTCGTATAGCTTGAGGGAAATGGATGTTCTCGGGCTTTCTCAGCTCAGAGGAAGACTCTACCCCAACTCGGTTGAGAGCTTCTCCCCAAGTCTGAGCACAGTAGGCTCGACATACGACGGGAACCTCAGCCCGGAGAATGTTTTCGGTTTCAGCTACGCCAACGTCATAACCATGTTGTTCAGCCTCATCTCTTTCCTTCTCGGCCTCTGCCTTTGCTTTCTCCGCCTCACCCTTTGCCTTCTCGACCTGGTCTTTGAGCCTTTGGGCTTGTTCCAATTGTTTCTTCAAGTTTATCATTTCCTCCTTGGAGGCTGTCAATTGATCATTAGCCTATCGCAGGCGCTTCCTCTGATCCTCGGCTTGCCTTTGGGCATTCTCCAAAGCCGAATCAACGCTTTTCCGAGCATGTTCTTCCTCGGCTAACTTTTTCTTCAGCTGCGTATTGCTTTGTTCAGCAACGGTCAATGTCTGCACAGCTGTTGCCCGCCTTTTTCTTTCATCGTCCAGCTGCTGGCAATAGGAGTTAGCCATCTCCTCAAGTCTAAATGTGGCTTGGACAGTCTGAAAAGAAAAAGGGTTAGAAATACGACAAGTGAAAACTATGTGTAGAATATTTATAAATGAGGAAACAAAGTAAGGGGAATATCATACCATGCCCAAGTATCTTTTGGTATCAAGGAAAACCTCATTCCTTTTCAGACTCCGTAGCTCAATCATATCCTTTGGGAGTAAGAGAGTTTCCTCCAGGACTGAGGCGACGTGGCATCTGATGCCCCCATTAAAATCCCTCAACGATGCATCTTCTCTCAGGGGTGCACCGCCCAGCATAGGGGCTGGGAGCCATGCTTGGGGTACTGTGGGTTGAGTGTCTACCCTCTCCATGCCGCGTTGTGCTCCATGGCTAACTTTTTGCTGCTTTGCAGCACGTTGAACCTCGTCTTCACGAGTAGGACGAGGTCCCCCAGTCTCCACCACGTTCTTGTCTTTTGGTTCTCTCCTCCTCTTTGGATCATGAGCTTCGGGCCTAGACAGCTGGGATGTTGGAGGAGGAGGTAGGGGAGATTTGGGAGGAGGGGGAAGTTGAGGTTGGGTGGACTTTCCTGGCACACCTCATCCAAGTTGATCTTCAATCAAATCCATCAAACTCCTCTGGGGTTTTCTCTGGATACCCATTTCGTCAGAGATATCCTCGGGCGAGGTAGGCTGATTGAATACGTCAAATTCGTCCGAGGAGTCTACCAATTATACAATCCCTTCTGGATTTTCTTCTTCTTCTTCCTCCTCTTCTTCCTCTTCTTCTCTTTCCCCTTCTTTCCTCTTTGTCTGGGGAAGGGAGAGAGACGAAGATGCTCCTATCGTGGGGGTGGCTACAACGAGCGGCTGAGTCAGAGGTGTACTTGCAGGAATCGAAATGCCTTCAGGAACGAGGAATCCTTCAAAAGCTACACTGATGCGGTGAAGCCGAGGATCCCCAGCCTTTATCACACACTTGGGGGCTTGGAATGCTGTGGAAATGGGTTTGTACCCAAGGATTTTGTGTGCCACTCATAACTGACCGTCAGACTCATTTACGTACACCTCAGATCGAAGAATTTTATCTAAACTTGTTCTGTTGACAAGTCTGAACTGGGGTCTGGTAGAACGCCTATCTGTAAAACCATTAAACCAAAGAAGAATCTTGTCAGGAACAGGAATAACACGAGGTGAAAGAAAATGCAATCTAAGTCATGTATATTTACAGCTGAACCCACACCTGGTTTCCCCTCCCTAGTCGGGCAGGGTAGGCCATCATGCCACTCCCCGAAAAAGATTAAAAAATTGTCCTTTAAGCCCTTGTTTGATGTAGGGAGACACTGGATGAGCCTCACCTCGGGATGCCTAGACTTAAGATAGTATCCCTGGCCCTTCAGATGATGAAGATTGTACATCCAGTTCACATCGTGATGGGTCAGGCCTAAGTTTATCCTCTCATTTAAGGTTTCTATACTCCCTAGCACCCTGAACATATTTGGAGCACATTGTGTGGGAGATAACCTAAAGAATCTAAGGTAACTTCTAGTGGGGGGAATCCTACACTTAGTTCTAAATATCTCTATATCCTCTTCGGATTCAACTAGACACTTAAACCTACCCATTCTCTAAAAGTTATGAAGAAAAGTTAATAAAACGGAATGAGAGCTAAGAAGGTTTAAGGAGACTTACAGGTTTAAAAAGGAAGTCCTCGGACAGGGTTTTGGTATTTATGAACGCACGGAGAAGTAAAAGAGAGTGACAGGTTCAATGTATGAGCGTTCAGACTGAATGATTGTGGTAACTGAAAAGAGAGGTGATTTGAAACACTATTTATAATGGCTCAGAAATTGTAAGCGAGAAAAATCCCGCTCATAAATACTGAAAATCCTCCACCGTTAGATTTGCATCTTGCTGTTGAACGTGGGGGACAAAGAGGCTGTCATAATTTAATGATGGCGTGCTCCTGACGCCAAAACGTCAAGAGCGTGCCTTGGGCAGGTAGAAAGGTGTTCTGGAGATTAGGAAAATCCACGAAAGGGATGAGGGCAAGATATCAAAATCTCCCTTTTTCCAAGGTGACAAAAAGCGAGATTTTGAGGGGCTATTTTGGGGCCGATTATCCAAAAAGGTGATGTTAAAATATTAGGAAATGGGCTTAAGGCCCAACGGCCCAGTCCGAGGACGTTCATCTATTCGAGGAGGGTTAAAGAAAGATATTGTGGGAATAGTACAAGAAGAAGGGATGGAAATCATATATAATGGCCCAAAACGCGTCCGAGAATAAGATCCATCTCGGATACTATGATCCGAGGTATATGTAATTATCTTACTACTCAGGATACCCCGCAAAGTTGTATTAGAACTGAAAAGTGAATATAGAACAAAGGAGGAGCAGGGAGAGATAACAAATATCTTCTAAAGCTGCTACCTCCACGTTAAATGCTTCCCAGCTAACTCTCTGGCCGCATTAATGTGGAGGTGATACCTGAACAGTAATCAAGCAGCCTTATGGCCGCAGATTGAAGGTTCTGAGAGGTGTTGGATGGGACAGAAAGGAGTTCCTTGAAGTTAACTTACACGTGTATGGTGAAAAGGAGATCAGGGTTGTGATATATAAGGGGGAAAGTGGCCTAAAAGGGAGAGGTCGAAAAACAAAAAAAGGGAGAAAGAAAGATAAAAATATTTGAACCCTAAGAGATAAAAGAGAAATCCCAGAAACTCTTAAAAGGAGAGGCCGAGGATAATGGTCAACAGTGAATCTTCTTAACCTAGTTACTGTGACACTTTTTCCTACATAGTAGAACTAGTTCTTGCATCTACGCTCTATAAATTTATTGTTTGGGCTTGTTGGGTTAGAAACCCATCCCTATTCTGGGTCCAATCCAATTTGAGTCCCTACACCATCAACAATAGCAACAACATCACCGCCGATCAACAATAGCAACAACATCAACAACAATAACACCAACAAATTCCAAATCCAAAAACCTCAACAAAAAAAAAACCAAACCATCACAACAGCTATCACAACACAGCAGCAACAGCCACTTCCATAGTTGCCACACCATCCACAACCACAAACTACGGCAGTAGGAAGAAGAAAAAAAAAACACAATCCAGGCCCCAACAACCTTCCTCTTCCGCCACTTCTCAACCAGCAACCACAAACCACAGTAAAAAAAAAACAAAAACCCCACAATCCAGCCACCACCAACCTTCCTCTTCCACCTCTCAACCACAACCACAAACACAGCATAGTCACCGTGACTCACCTCTCACCGAAATCAAGCCATCGAAGCTCAACCCAGAACCTCAATCCAAATCAAAACCCAATCTCAGACGTGATCCATGATCCGGCCACAACCCACAACCTCAACCTAAATCACCTGAATCAACCCATCGAAGCCACCTGACTCACCACCCACAACCTCAACCCAAATCAAAACCCAATCACAAACCCAAAACCCACCAAATCAACCAAAACCAGAGCATGAGGCGGCGAGATCAGCGGCGAGAACTGGAAAGTAAGGCGGTGAGATCGGTGGCAACTTTCTTGAGAGTGATCTTGAGCAACTTTCTTGAGCTGGGAGGAGAGGGAAGAGATAGAGAGTGACAGAGAGAGAAGAAATGAGATAGAGTCGACGGAGAGAGAGATATCTATGGAAGAGGAGAGAGAAAAATGCAATAAAATAATAATATCCCATTTTGCCATTGTTGTCCGTACCGTCTCATATTTGAGACGGTACTGTAGCAATGTGGCATAATTTTTGAGATTTGAAACATCTGATAAAGGTCTGTTTTTGTGTTTGGTGTGCCAAATGTGCCAAATATTTGGCATTTGGCACATTTGAGAGAGCTGCTACGGATGCTCTTATAATCACTTAACGTCCTTAGTACTTGAGTAGGTCATATTATCTATTAAAATAATTAACAGGAAAACTAAGTGTCATAGGCAATTATTTGAAGAAGAAAAATACGAGTTAAATTCATATTAGAAGAAGAGAATTTTACAAGTTGAATTCTTATACATTCAACTTAGGCATAAGAGAATTCTTAGGAAATATAAATTCTCTTATTTGAAGAAGAGAATTACAAGTTGAAAATACAAGAGAATTACAGGTTGGAATACCAGTTAATTAAATAGGCTAGCTTAGGCAGTTATCAAACCACCTAAGACTTCTACAAATACATGATAAGAATCTTATGATGAGAAAAGGAATTATAAGTATAAAATGTAAGGAAGAAAAAAAAAAGAAAAAAGAAAAAAGAAAAAAAAAAGAATGATAGGCCAAGATGTATTGACCCCTTGTGATGAATTAACCAATTAATTAGCCAAGTTAATTAATTAATCCGATTAACATGCAATACGCATGGTAGCACAAACAAATCACCAACTGAGTTAATATGCAGCGGAAAATAAAGTTGACACAGTGATTTGTTTACGAATAGGGAAAACCTCCCCATCGGGTGATTTTAAAGTCACCACTCCTGAGAATCTACTATTATCACAACAAGCGGTTACAAGTAAAGAAATCCAAGTACCTTATACCAACCTATAGTTGAATCCTTATCCGAATAATCAATTGGACTTGTTCTGTAATGAAAATCTCTCCTTTTCATGCACGACTCCCAGTACGTGACTAACCAATTGATGCACGGATCCAAGTACGTGACTAACCACCAACTTGAGAAGTATGTTGGTTGCAAAGTTCTTCAGTTCATCCACACAATAAAGATCACGAAACTCCTTGGTTACAAAACCCTATGGCGTACAAATGCAGTAGCTTCTTGAAGAGAAAGATGAACTAGGGCATATGTCTCCAGTCACAATATGTTTGTGAAAAACCTTTGCATCAAGTTGCACTCACTTGCATCAGCTATGATAGCCCTTAAAATAATCCTCATATATGTTTAGGGTTGTGAGAAAAGAAAGCCTAAACATACATACACGGATTGGAGTGAAATCAGATCTGAAAATCTAATTTTCTTAAATCTTGATAGATAGGTTATCTATCGAGCAGTTGTTGAGTATCAGGCAAAAGCTACCTTTTAAACCTCGATAGATGCTATCTGTCGAGCTAGCTGTCAAGTTTTAAAATCCAACACTTCTTCACTTGATTCTTGGACAGATTTACATAGCTTTAACACTTGGACTTGAAACTTTGTTCTTTGAAGTATTAAACACATCCTAGATCTACCCAATTACAAGTAAAGTGTGTTTTGTCAAAGGATTAGCCAATTCTACATTGACATATGTTCCTAACATGATTCACATATGTCCTAATAAAGAAAAAGAAAAGAAAAGAAAAGGCAATTGCATTCATTCATTGTTGTTAGCCATCCACTTTTGATCAAAATAAAATCTTAGTCTCTCATTATTCACTTCTTATGTGCAACAATTTTGGTATTTGAGTGAACCCCTTCTTTTTCTAATTTCCTCTTTCTTATGCCTGAACCATATACTAATGGCATCACATTTGAAGTATTAAACACATCCTAGATCTATCCAATTACAAGTAAAGTGTGTTTTGTCAAAAGATTAGCCAATTCTACATTGACATATGTTTCTAACATGATTCACATATATCCTAACAAAGAAAAAAAAAGAAAAGAAAATGCAAATTCACTCGTTCATTGTTGTTAGCCATCCACTTTTGATCAAAATAAAATCTTAGTCTCTCATTATTCACTTCTTTTGTGCAACAATTTTGGTATTTGAGTGAACACCTTCTTTTTCTAATTTCCTCTATCTTATACCTAAACCATATACTAATGGCAACACATTCGAGTTATTCCACTTTCAATTATACTCAAAACTTGATGCCTATTTTGGAGCATAAAATTAAGGGCTTAGGCGTTTTGAGCACTACAAGAAACTTGACCTTTTTCGGCCTTTTTTTTTCAAAGGTTCACTAAAGTATGTCCAAAAAAACACTTTTGTGACACTATTATTAGACTTATTGAGTACCTTTGAAATAAGCTAACAAACTTGGCCTTTTTTTTCAAGGGTTCACTAAAATTTGTCCAAACAAACACTAATGTGACACTATTACTAGACTTATTGAGTACCTTTGAAATAAGTTTTTCCAAAAAAATACTAATATGACACTATTACTAGACTTATTAAGTGAGTACCTTTGAAATAAGTTTGTCCAAACAAACACTAATGTGACACTATTACTAGACTTATTGAGTACCTTTGAAATAAGTTTGTTCAAACAAAAACTAATATGACACTATTACTAGACTTATTGAGTACCTTTGAAATAAGCTAACATCTTTGTAAAGTTGTGATTTACAACTATGTTTTATGTTGGCTTTATTCCATAACAAAAAGTGTTGTAATTGCATTAATTTATTTCCTTGTATTTTGGGGGATTTTATTGTATTGGGTTTAGTTTTAAGTTGGTGAAGAATCAAGCTTGCAATGAAGATCAGTGCAGTTTCGCAACTATCTTGCAAGAAGCTCGCGAGTAAAGGGTCCCACGAAAAAGCCACATGTGAAGCACAAGTACTTTGTGAGAAAGACCATCTCTCAAGGTACCCACGAAACTCTCTGCCTGGAGGATTTTAAGTGTGACCCTTCATATTTTTCACCCTACTATGTATACTCTCATTAACCACAAAAGTGAAAAGAGTCTATTCAGAAGAAAACCCTAGAGAGGTTTCTACAACACACCCACCTTTTAGAAAGAGAGCTACTCATCCTTTACTGAGAAATCATTGTAGTCTCTTCCCCTTCTCTCTCCCATTGTCATACCTTAAGAGGAAATTTGTACCCAAACACAAATCCACACCTATTTAGAGTGTAAAGAGTGTTCTAGAGCTTGAGAAGCATTTGAGATTTGCCAAAAGAAGCCGGTGAGGCTTGGCGGATGTAATTGGGTGGTATTACGGGATCCGGATAACTAGTGAAGACAAGACTCCGAGAAGTCCGTTGGTATACCCTCATTACCCACAAAAGCGAAAGGATGCTATTTAGAAGAAAACCCTAGAGAGGTTTCTACAACACACCCACCTTTTAGAAAGAGAGCTACTCATCCTTTAGTGAGAAATCATTGTAGTCTCTTCTCTTTCCCTCTCCCATTGTCATACGTTGAAAGGAAATTTGTACCTAAACACAAATCCACACCTATTCAGAAAGTAGAGAGTGTTTTAGAGCTTGGGAAGCATTTGGGATTTGCCAAAATAAGCCTATGAGGCTTGGCGGATGCAATTGGGCGGTATTGCAGGATCTGGATAACTAGTGAAGACAAGATTCCGAGAAGTCCATTAGTAGCAGGATCTTAGAGGGCTCAAGTACATTGGGTAGATTATGTTTGGAGGGTCTTTTTGATATTCGTGTACTCCAACTTATTCAGTAGTGGATCAATTTCGATTTGGAGGACCGCGAAGAGGTTTTTCACCGAGTTCTTCGGTTTCCTCTTCAATAACATGTCTTGGTGTTATCTTATGTTTGCATCTCTCTTCCCTTACTCTTTAAACGTTATATTTATTGTTGCTTGCTTGTGGTTATAGCTTAGAGAGTAGTTCTGGTTATTGCGCTTCATTTACTCTTGTTCTGCACATAGATAAGTTAGAGTAAAAGCAATTAAGTCGTAATTTAAAATTTGGGGTCTAAACAAGCACTAGTGTTTTCACACTAATTGAGCTTTCAATCTTAAATGTTGAAATAGTTTGTCCAAACAAATACTAATATGACACTATTACTAGACTTATTGAGTACCTTTGAAATAAGCTAACATCTCAACCATTGAAATAATTTCTGGAAAGCTCTAAAATTTATAAAGGTTTTTCAGTGGAAAACAAAAGCCCTCTTTGTATTCAAAGAGAGGGCGTTGTTAGAACATATGTGGAACTTGTTAGAATATATGTTATTACAAATTGGCTAATCCTTTGATAAAATGCACTTGTAATTGGGTAGATCTAGGATGGGTATAGTAATTTAAGGAACAAGAGTTCAAGTCTAGTATTGACACCATGCAAGTCTGTCCAAGAAACAAGTGAAGAAGTTATTGATAGGTTATTTAGACCCCTTAAACAACCAGATTGCGTAGCCTAGATTAATTAGCCAAGTTGTTACTTAGTCAAATTAAGCAATTCTAGGTTAAAACAATCAAATAATCATATCATGTATATAAAACAAATAAAGCAGCGGAAATAATAAAGAACACAAGATATGATCACCCAGGAAACCACACGGTAAAAACCTGGGGAGGATTTGACCCACCGATCCTCAAGGCAAACAAGAATTCACTATGAAAGAATTGAAGTTCTTACAAAAGGACTACAAGCTCCCCGCTCGACTTCCTAATGCTACCCACCAGTACGAACTTCCTGACACGACCACGCGCAGGCTCCGAATCCACGGACTACTTCTTTCTTGAATTCTTCAATCAGCTACAAGCTCCCCGCTTGCTTTTCTTTTAAGATCCAATGGTTGCAACTAAGTTGATCTTCAAGATGTTGAAATCATCTCTACCTTGAAAACCCTAAGCTTTGTGTAAAGGAAAGCTCCTCTAAGATCTCACAAGAGATTTACACAAAACAGAAAATATGAGCAACAATAACAATATGGACCACCTCAAAAACGTGGCTAGGGTTTTGTTTATATACCTAGGGTAAAAACATAAAACCCTAAACGTTTTAATGAAGTAGGGCTGAGTTGGAAATTCTGCAGAAAATTTAACCTGTGCGATTTTCGATCGATCGAGTCTAATCTTCGATCGATCGAGCCAGGCCAAAAGTCCCAAGTACTTCTGCAGCCACTCGATTCCAACTGTACAATAATAAACCAACTTTGAGCAAGCCTAAACAAGACTAAATACAATGTTTTGATCATGGTTTGCCAACATTACAAATTAGAGTTCTAAATACATAAAATCCTAAGACCTTAGAACCTAACAGTTATGTTCATTAAAGCTCTACAAATAGCTTGACAAATAATATCTATCGAGGTTTAGTGCTTGTGCTCGACAACTACTCAACAGAAATAGTATTTATCGAAAATTACGAAATTCAGATTTTTAGATATTTTTTCACGCATATCCAAGTGTATTTGTGTAGGGTTTCTTTTCCCACAATCCTAGACATATGTAGGGATTATTTCAAGGGCCGTTAAAAGATGGTGCAAGGTTATGCAACTTGATGCAAAGTCATTGTGCATGCAAATTATGACCGAAGACAATTGCTCTAGTTCATCATATTCTTTGTAGAAGCTGCTGCGTCTTTGCGCTAAGTGTTTTGTAACCAAGGAGCTTCTTGATCTTCATTGTTTGGATGAACTAAAGAACTTTGCAGCCAATATCTTTCTCAAGTTGGTGTGTTAGTCATGTAATTGGATTCATGCATCGATTGTTTAGTCACGTATTAGGAGTCGTGCATTGAAAGGAAAGATTATCACTACATTACAAATCCAATTGTGTATTGGGGTAAGAGTTCAACTGTAAGTTGGTATTAGGTACTGGAATTCCTTTTACTTGTAACCGCTTGTTTTGATAATAGTGGATTCTCGGGAGTGATGACCTTAATTTCACCCGGTGGGGTTTTGCCTCGATGGTTTTCCCCATTCATAAACAAATCACCTATGTCAAATTTAATTTCCGTTGCATTTAGTTATTTGGTGATTTGTTTGTGCTACCATGCTTATTGCATGTAATTGAATCTAATTAATTCACTTGGCTAATTAATTGATTAATTTACTAAAGGGACCAATACATCCTTGGCCTATCAAGTGGTATTAGAGCGGGCACACTCTGATTAGGGTTAATCTTTCTGTGTGATCCATTAACCCCTGTTTGTCATGGATAAAGGACAATATTTAATTATACATTCTTTATTTGATGGCACTAACTATGCATACTGGAAAGTACGCATGAGAGCTTTCTTACAATCTTTAGATGAGAAAGTGTGGCAAGCTGTGGAGATTGGCTGGACAAAGCCAAAGGAAGCACTGGCTGACTGGGATGATGCGAAGATCAAAGCGGCAAATTTCAACAGCAAAGCATTGAATGTTTTATTTAGTGCGGTCACCAATGAGGAGTTCAAGAAGATATCCTCTATAGAAACTGCTCAGGAAGCATGGACTATCCTCCAGACAACCTATGAAGGGACTAAGGCTGTCAAGGATTCAAAACTTCAAAGGCTTACCACAAGCTTTGAAGAAATTAAGATGGAGAAGGATGAGTCGTTTGATGAGTTCTATGCCAAGCTGAAGGACATAGTCAACTCTGTCTTTAATCTTGGGAAAACCATTCTCTAACCCAAGGTTGTGAGAAAGGTGCTAAGATCTCTACTGGAGAGATTCCATGCCAAGATCACCGCCATTGAGGAATCAAAGGACATTAAAAAAATTCCTTTGACAGAGCTGGTTGGCAACTTACAAACCTATGAATTAGGTTTGACTAGGATCGGGAAATCAAGCAAGAGCAAAAGCATGGCATTGAAGGCTAAAAGCAGTGATATCGATGAGTCTTCTGATGATGAAGATTCTAAGATGAAATCCAATATCATGAGGCAGTTCAAAAAGTTTATGAAGAATGTTAATGCAAAAGGATTCGACAAGGACTGAAAGCAATCCAGTTCTTCACAATTTAAGAGCGAAGATAAAGAGAAGAAGGATGCTAAGGATGTCGGTCAGTACATTATTCCCTCCAGACCAAAGTGCTTCCAATGTCAAGGTTTTGGACATATGAAACAAGAATGTCCAACATATCTTAAGACCATTGGGAAAAGCAAGGCCCTTGCTGCTACCTTGAATGACATCGAGCCTGAGGATGATTCAGATAACAATGATGATGAGGGAATCTTGAATGCCTTCACCACTACATTGATCCTACTGATGGAGTTTCAGAAATAGTAGATGATGAAGAAGACTTGGTGGACTCTAAGTTTGAGAAAATGGACGATCAAGATGATATCCATACAGACTATGAAAAATTGTATAAGGTTTCTAAAAAGCATGAGAAACTATATAGGTTGGCCACCAAGAAGCTGAGTGATGTTGAGCTAGATCGAAAGGAGCTCTCCACAAAGTTTGATGAAGCAAATTAGACCATTGGAGCTTTGCGGTTCGAGAACGACTTGCTTACTAAAAGGACCAAGAAGCTTGAAGCGAAGCTGTTTTAAGTCAAAGCTCAACTGGAGAGGATTTCTAGTGCAAAGCTTGATGAGATGCTTAGCTTTCAGAAATCTGCTTCCAATAGAATCGGCTTGGGGTATGATTTCTCTTTTCCTAATATTACTTCTTCTAGTACTACTATGTTTGTCTCACCTGCTAATAATGTTAATTCTGAGAACAATGAATGTAAAACTGAAATAGCTAGTGAGAACATAGACAATGGCAAATCTATTTTAGGTGCACCCCCTAAGCTTGATAAGAAAGAGACTAGAAACCCTAGGAATAAGAAGGGTAATAAGCAAAAGTCTCAACAGAAGAAGCAGCATCTCTATCATCACTGTAGAGCTTCAAGGCATACTTATCCAAATTGCTACAAGTGGTTAGCCACTCAACAAAGCAATAGTATGATCCCATCTGGAAACCAGAATCAATTTCCATCCTCTTTTGCTCCTCTTGGAGATCTTCTTAAGGCCCTCATGTTCCTTTCGAACTTGAACGGTTTCAATTCTTCCCCCTCACTGCCAAATCAAAGGTTCGCTCAACAGA
This sequence comes from Quercus aquifolioides, assembly GCA_019022515.1. NCBI lineage: Eukaryota > Viridiplantae > Streptophyta > Magnoliopsida > Fagales > Fagaceae > Quercus > Quercus aquifolioides. Next base: position 32,666,309 of record CM032326.1, read on the forward strand.
AAGGTTCTTCCAAGTTGTGGAAGAAAAAAGGCTCAAAGTGATTTAGTCACTTTCTTTCTCTCTCTCTCTCCCTCTTTTTGTTTATGCATTACTTGTGTGTTTTGCTTTCTTGTTTTTGAGTCAATCTAGTTTTATGCTTTATTTTGTTTAACATGTTTTTGTTTGTTTGTTTTCATTTTTGCTTTATTTTGTTTTTTATAAAAATAAAAAAAAAATTTGAAAAATCAGAAAAATACAAAAACAGTGTGTTTTGTGTACATTGGTACCTGTGTACCTTAGATGGCCATTGAAACAAAGTCTTCTAAACTTTATATCTTTTGTAGCTTAGATGAGCATTTCAATGCACAAATAAGCAAGTGAACTTTGTGGCTCGTGTTTGTGATGAGTACGATTAAGTAATCTCTTGTACTTAACACTCATAGCACTCTTTTTGACGGGAATGTCTAAAAAAATTCCTAAGAGAAAGGCATAAATAACTATCTCACCACTAAAGACCGCCAATCATGAATAACATCTGCATGCTTCGGCATAACAAAATTGTGATGTTTAAAGCTTAACATAATTGGGTATTTCTTCTCTCCCTCTTATATGACCATGCATGATATGCTCAAAAAGAAAAATATGCAAAGAAAAATAAAAGCAAAAAGAATCAAAATGCTTTTAAATATGATTGTAAACGTGTTTCGAGGAGATGTGGGAGTTATATGATGTGCCTCAAAGGTAATAGTCTCCATCAAACAGTTATGATTGTGTGTGAGTTAAATTGATTTTCTCATATCTCAAATCTTCATAACATGAGACACTTATGCACTTTTGCTATGTTTTCACACACAACACGCAAATTCTTTGCTAATTTTGATACGTGTAGGTACAATGTGATTTGGCCATCACAAGGGATACATGTGTTAATGTGTACTCACTAAATTGTCTTGACTTGTTTTTGAAATATAAAATTGGTTAGACTTGTTTAGTGTGTGTGTGTTTTGGATCATGAATGCTTTGCATTTTTTTGTTGAGATATGTTCTTTGAGAGATTAACATGTTGTTTGGATCTTTGGTTGAGTAGCTTGCCTGATTGCATTCATTTTTGTGTGTTTTTCCTCTCTTTGAAAAACTCTTTTTTTTTTTTTTTTTTTTTTAAATCAAGCTTGACAGCTTCTCGACAGATCCTCGACAAATGGCTATCTATCGAGACCCTTGGACTTCTTTTCTTGACAGATCTTATTGCATCTTCGATCCATCGAGCTATCTAGAATTTGTCTCGATAGCTTCTCGATAGATTCTCGATCCATTGAGAAAGTTTCTGTCTCGCCGATAGCTTCTCGATAGCTTTTCGATTCATCGAGGTGATTTTGCTGTCGACAGATTCTCGACAACACCTCGACAGATTCATTTCTGTCGAGATTTAGTGCTCGACAAATCCTCGATCTATCGAGCTACGATTTCTTTAAATAGCTTCAACGCGAAATCAGATCTCACTTTTTCATATCTCTCTCTACAAAAAAGCTATCTCTCTCTCTCTCCAAACACTCTTTTCTCACTCTTTTCATCTTACCCACTTGGATTTCGGCCTAGTCTGTGCATTTCTTCACTAGTATGATCTCTTAATCCTTTATTTTTCATGCATTTCATGCATTTTTACCTAGGTTTTGGGTTTTCTTGAAATTTTTGGGGTTTTTGAAAAATTTTAAGATTCTTGTGAAATTTTTGGGTTGGGTGTTGCTTATTTGTTGCTATATGATCATGCATTGCATTCCATTTGCATTTTCACAATGTTTCATGCATTTAGATGTGTGTTTGAATGTTGAAAATTGTGTACTGCTAGGTTTGGATTGGGTTGAACCCATGATGCAATTTATTTTAGCACATCACATGTTCATGCATTTTTCATGCATACTTACCCTTTCTCTTCTATCTATCTTATTTTGGGTTGTGAGGTTGTGTTTATTTGTTTCTCTCTTTCTCTCTCTCAGATAGTTTGTGTATGGCACCCAAGCGCAAATCCACTCCATCTTGGAACCCTCTTCATTTCGGGACATTTCTTTAGATCCTACCCCCACTCACGTTGGGTTCCATGATGGGAAGGCCCATCAGGAATTCCTAGAGAACTTCTCCAAACGTGGTATTCATTCAGAACGCCACGTGGTTCTATCGAACTTTTCTGATACTGCTCTACCCACTATCATTCATAGTCGGGGATGAGAATCTCTATGTGAGATACCCGTGAGATGTCCCACCATGATCATACAGGAGTTCTACTCCAATATGCACGGTTTCGATACCTCTATACCTCAGTTTGTTGCACAAATTCGAGGTACACGTATCGTAGTCACTCCAGATATTATATCCAAGATACTACACGTCCTGCGGATAGCACATCCTGACTACCCCGGTTGTCAGTGTCTAAGGATTGTGTCCAAGGATGAGCTTCTGTCTCTTTTCTATAAGACACCTTCTTCATGGGGTGAGTGCCAAAACACCTCATGCTTGGGCTTTGCAAAAGGTCCGAGGTTCCTAAACATGGTGATGACTTTCGTTCTCCATCCATTGTCTCACTATAACTCCATTACAGAGCCTTGTGCTCGCTTTATGCTATCCCTCATTGAGGACCATTCTATAGACTTTCCTTCTCACTTCATTCTCTCTCTCGTCGATGTCTATAGAGATACGAAGACTCGTGATAAGCTCATTCTCCCTTTGGCTATCACGCGGATCATTCATCATTTTTCTATCCCTATCCCTGATTCTCATCTCTTTACTGTCATGGATGCCATTAGCACGGCGTCTATTCGACGGAGCAAGGCCCAGCTTCGATCGAAGTGGCCACGGACTAAGACGACGACTCCTTCAGCCCCTTCCATTCCATCCACCTCTGCTCCCTCTTCTTCGAGTGGTGGTGTGACACTTAAGGCCATCATGGCGCAACTTGAGCGCATGGATGCTCGCCTTGATACACTCACTACTAAGTTGTATCAAGTGAACACCCATGTTAGTCATATCGCACAATGACAGGCTCGCATGGGTGGCTTCATCGCGTCTCTATCTCCCTCTCCTACTCCAGAGGCTTCTAAGGACGAGGATGCTAATGATGGTTCCAATGATGATAATGAGTATGAGGATGAGGATCCTAGCTCTTCCAATGATGAGGAGATGATGACTTCTCAATGACTTACCCTTTGTCATTCGTGACAAAAAGGGGAAGTAGTTTTGGGATAAGAGTAGTCATGTATTTAGGGGGAGAGTTAGCATAGGAAATTTTTTATAAGAGGAGTGTCTTTTGTTTTTGAGGGATGTAGTGAGGATATATGTACTTTTCTTTTCTTCCTTTTTAGTTACATTATCCTTTTGTACACCGGTCTTATGACCATTATTTGTTTGTTATGGTTTTATCACGGATTGCCAAAGGGGGAGATTGTTAGGACATATGTGGAACTTGTTAGAACATATGTTATTGTAAATTGGCTAATCTTTTGACAAAACGCACTTTACTTGTAATTGGGTAGATCTAGGATGGGTTTAGTACTTCAAGAAACAAGAGTTCAAGTCTAGTATTGAAGCCATGCAAGTCTGTCCAAGAAACAAGTGAAGAAGTGTTGTTCATTAAAACTCGACAGATAATATCTATCAAGGTTTAATGCTTGTGCTCGACAGCTGCTCGACAGAAATAGTATCTATCAAGAATTACAAAATTTAGATTTCTAGATCTGTTTTCACGCATATCCAAGTGTATTTGTGTAAGGTTTCTTTTCTCACAACCCTAGACATATATAAGGATTATTTTTAGGGCCGTAAAAAGATGATGCAAGGTTATGCAACTTGATCCAAAGTCATTGTGCATGCAAATTGTGACCAAAGACAATTGCCCTAGTTTATCATATTCTTTGAAAAAGCTACTACGTCTTTGTGCCGAGGGTTTTGTAATCAAGGAGCTTCTTGATCTTTATCGTTTGGATGAACTGAAGAACTTTGCAGCCAACATCTTTCTCAAGTTGGTGTCTTAGTCACATACTTGGATCCTTGTATCGATTGGTTAGTCACGTACTGGGAGCCGTGCATTGAAAGGAGAGATTGTCACTACATTACAAGTCCAATTGTATATTGGGGTAAGGGTTCAACTATAGGTTGGTATTAGGTACTAGAATTCCTTTTACTTGTAACTGCTTGTTTTGATAATAGTGGATTATCGGGAGTGGTGACCTTAAATTCACCCGGTGGAGTTTTGCCTCGGTAGTTTTCCCCATTCATAAACAAATCACCCGTGTCAAATTTAATTTCTGCTGCATTTAGTTATTTGGTGATTTGTTTGTGCTACCACGCTTATTGCATGTAATTGACTTGGCTAATTAACTGATTAATTTACTAAAGGGGTCAATACATTCTTGGCCTATCAGGCGTAAATACTCTTTGCTCTTGGTAGCTCTTCCAAGTCTTATTAGAATGTCTTCAGGTTATTGTATATAAGCTGTTAATTAAATAACTTCATACAAAATCAATTTGGGACTTGTTTTTAAATGCTTACGCGTGACTCATCAAAATAAATGCTTACATGTGAGTTGCTATCAAAACAATCTATGTACTCCCCGTTTCAATACTCGTTGCTCTTCAATTAAGTTTTTGATAGCTCTAGGTCCTTCTAAACACAAGTTTCCACATATTCTATATGCGCTTCCTCTTTGTTCAAATTTTTACAATTTCAGAGTATTTAGGCTCTTATTTTCTTTGATTTCTCTCTCTCTCTCTCTCTCTCTCTCTCTAGCAATCGCTCTATCAATCAAGGAATATTCATTTTCTCTATGTAGGGGCCTTTTGCGTGTTTAGGCCTTGGCCCTTCTGTTATACTAAGGCCTGCGGATTTGGTGTAAGGGAGTTGGAACTGGCCTAATTTGGGTTGCACCGTAGGCCAGCTTGTGCACGAGTCGAGCTCACCCAATGTTGAGACAAGTTGAGCAGAGTATCGAGGCTAAATGCAAGGCATAGTCGTGGTTGGACAGCAATTATAGCAGAAATATACTACGGTGAAATATCATAGTAAAACGTGTTAAATAGAGTCATAATAGGAAACTAACGCCTTAAGTAAAATAAACAGAGCTATAACAGAACAACTGATACAACAAATAGAAAAAGAAGAGAAATACTACAACAAGACACGTAACGCTAATACAAAACTAGTAACATTAGTACTATCAACATAAACTAAAAGGGACTGTCGTAGGATGTCCAGAAATGCAATAAAGATAGTCTCGTTTTCCCAAATCCTGGGTTTGGCCGCTTAGCAGGAACGAATTCAAAAAGGGAGCTAATCCCCAATAGAGGTAATCTCAATGCAAGTTTTTGCTATAGAAATTACTTGTGCTAGGAAGAGGGCCTAAGTGGTTTTGGGTTTCAGATTATGAGCCAAAGAGCATGGGAATGTCAAGGGGAGAGAAAAGTCGATCTATTAATACATGCCTCTATTTTTGCCATAACTCTCTCTGCCTTACGTTTCCTACTCTTCCTTACCACTTAGTTTTCTTATTTTCTTTTGTTAAGTTTCTTTTCTCTTTTTCCTATCTCTGTGTGTTTTTCTTCTTCTCTCCTTTTGGTCCCCATTCATGGCTACCTCTCTCTCTTTTATACTTCCTTGAATTCATAGGATTTCTCCATTTTGTCCCTGAGGCTGTACTAACCATTCTTGGTTTCTTATGGGCATCTCTCCATGATTGCCCACTAACCTGTTGGTTGCCCAACCACTACCTCTACTCAGAGTGTGCTTGCCACACTAGTCTCCATTTCCAGGTGAAAGTTCTTGTTTTTATTTTCCTCCCTTCTCAGTACCTTGCCTTCCCTAAATAAATAAGGGTTAAGGACTCTCTATACCTACTCCTATGGCATGCATCAAGTGGTCCCAACCTATATTTACCTTTTTTGGGAGAAATGTCATCCCAACAAAGCGTTTTCTCAAAAGGATCCTCGATAGGAACCCCCGAATAGACCTCTTTTCTCCCCACCGTGAAACCACACCCCCTCTAAATTCTTAACCAAGGGCCCACCTCCTATGTATTGGCTGGGTACATGTAGGTGGTGCCCTAGTCCTTGTGCGAGTGCCACTACCATTTGCGTTTGTCTTCTTTCATTCCCATGCCATTTCTGCCGCTCCTGCGCTGTATTCTTCCATTACGCATACTAGGTAATGTATATCTTTTATGGCGTGAGGAATGTGTGGGCTTTTGGGCTTGCATCACCTTCTTTCATTCCCCTATGGAATGGGCATTGTCCAAACAAAGGTTTCTGATAGGTTATTTAGACCCCTTAAACAACCAGATTGCGTAGCCTAGATTAATTAGCCAAGTTGTTACTTAGTCAAATTAAGCAATTCTAGGTTAAAACAATCAAATAATCATATAATGTATATAAAACAAATAAAGCAGCGGAAATAATAAAGAACACAAGATATGATCACCCAGGAAACCACACGGTAAAAACCTGGGGAGGATTTGACCCACCGATCCTCAAGGCAAACAAGAATTCACTATGAAAGAATTGAAGTTCTTACAGAAGGACTACAAGCTCCTCGCTCGACTCCTAATGCTACCCACCAGTACGAACTTCCTGACACGACCACGCGCAGGCTCCGAATCCACGGACTACTTCTTTCTTGAATTCTTCAATCAGCTACAAGCTCCCCGCTTGCTTTTCTTTTAAGATCCAATGGTTGCAACTAAGTTGATCATCAAGAGATTGACAACCCTAAGTTTATGTGAAGGAAAGCTCCTCGAAGATCTCACAAGAGATTCACACAAACAGAAAATATGAGCAACAATAACAATATGGACAACCTCAAAAACGTGGCTAGGGTTTTGTTTATATACCTAGGGTAAAAACATAAAACCCTAAACGTTTAATGAAGTAGGGCTGAGTTGAAATTCTACAGAAAATTTAACCTGTGCGATTTTCGATCGATCGAGTCTAATCTTCGATCGATCGAGCCAAGCCAAAAGTCCCAAGTACTTCTGCAGCCACTCGATTCCAACTGTACAATAATAAACCAACTTTGAGCAAGCCTAAACAAGACTAAATACAATGTTTTGATCATGGTTTGCCAACATTACAAATTAGAGTTCTAAATACATAAAATCCTAAGACCTTAGAACCTAACAAACTCCCCCTTTGGCAATCCGTGACAAAACCATAATTAAAAGCTCAAAGTTTTACAAGTAAAAGCCCTTTACAAAAGTAATGCTCATAAAATCAAATTCAGCCTAACTACTATCCATCAGTTGCAAGTGTAGACAGCAGCTTTAGTTGAATCAACCTGTATATTCCTGAAATACTCAACAAACGCATAAACGCATGTGTGACAGAAAAGAGTAAAACAACAGGTATAACATTCTTGTAAGATTCACACAACACAAAATAAAGACATATATGAATGATCAACTCATAAATATAAATCAATAAGCAGTGAATCATAAAGCAACAAGAATCAATGAATATAACATGTATATCAATCAATGTTACTCCCCCTAACATGAATATCCCCAAAAATGATATACAAAGTGAAGCACCTAGATACAATCTAAAAAAACTCCACAAGCTCCTCAAAACAAAAAGTCTCCCCCTAACTACAAAAACCCCTCTACAAGTCAAAAATACCACTCCCCCTTTTTGTGACGGAATGCCAAAGAGCAATCACAAGTCGCCATCAAAAGGAGGTGGTGAGGGTGAATGAAGACGCGCCAAGTCAGCTCGTAGAGCACGAAACTCATCTAGCAAGTCCACCAAAATCTGTCCATGAGCCGCCTGAACGGTCATGACAGTCTCCAAAGTACGACGAACATCGAAGTCGGCCGAAGGAGGTGGAGGAACATCAGCAGCAGCAGCATCATCACCAACTGGATCAGTAACATCCTCACCAGCAAGACCTGCAGAAGAAGAAGGAGGAGGTGCGCTACTAGAGGGCTCAGACCTAGGGTGTTTAGAACCAGCTCGAAGATGAGTAGCCCTTTGTCTAAGAAAAGACGCACCTATAGGAGCAATAACATGAACGGGCTCAGAGAAAGGGAAGCCACCAAGATCAAGATGAAGGAGAATCCTATGAATGAAAATAGGATGTACAAGAGCATGAGCAGATGATGAACTCCTATAAACATCGTTCAAAGAACGAAGAAAAAGATGGGGAAAACTAATAGGAGCATCAGTAACTAGAGCGTACAAAAATACACACCTCTCAAGAGGAATGGTGTGAACATGGGAAATGGGCCAGATAGAATGACACGCTATCCTAAAGAAAAGATAGTGTAACCCAGAGAGCTCAGCAGAGGTGATCCGAGGATCAGAACCCCACTGGACAGTAGTCCCAGTGATGTAAGACAAGACATCACTAATCTCGGGAGACACGTCATATGGATAGACAGGATGTCGAACCAATGGTACCCCTAGAGCATCAGCCACTACCGTAGGAGTAAGGGTGTACTCTACGCCTCGTATCCAACTCTTGACTAGAGTGTTGGAATCATAGATGCGGATAGAGATGTTCGAATAGAACTCTCTAATCAAGGCAGAAGGTGGAGGAGGATCAGAAACATCCACCAAGGGTAACCAGCCCCTACGCTCAAAGTTTGCCCTAATGGCAGGATCAAGTTCATCTAAGTGAACAGAACGCTCAGCCCAAATTTTTCTCCTAACATTCAGCTTCTCATAAATCTCTTGGTTTTTCTCACTAGAAAACTTCTCACGATCGTAAGATGGAGGGGGTGAAGGAGAAGGTGAGGGAACATTCCTACGGGCTCTAGTTTTCCTAGGCATAGTGCTAAGGAAAGGACAGAGACACATAGTGAAAAACCAAAAAGAACGAGAGAAAACAGAACCAAGGGCAGACTGCAAATTAGCACAATAAAAAATATAGAACAAAAATCTATATGATGCATGAACATTAATAATGTTGTGATGCATGATCTAATGCAGTAAACAAATAAGTTCAATTGAGATTGAATTGACAAAATTGACTTGAACATGGAATTTTTATCACAAATCCCAAAAATTGAAAACCACTTGTTGAAATTTTTTTTACCAAAAAGATGAATTGAGCATTACAAAACACATTACATAGATTATAATGCTTAATTACAACTACACAACAAGTCAATTTCATCAAAATCATCCCAATTTAACAAAAGCCCCAATTCGGATCAAGAACAAGCCCTAGATTTTTCAATTTTTCACCAAACTCAAATTTGATCAAATTAACAGGTAATAATCATGTTAATGAAGTGTCCCCACAAAAACCCAATGATCAATTTCATAAATTAAGGCTTGAATCAACAGAAAATCCAAATTTTACAAATTCCGAAAATTACCCTCAAATGCATGATGTAAACTTGAAATAAATTCAAAAGGAAGGGTACAAGTGTCTTACCAACTTGAGGAGAGAGAGATTTTGCAAAAAGAACGGAGGAAAACGACAAAAATCTTCTGATTAGAGCTTGCCAACACGGAGAGAGGAAAGAGGTTTGAAAAGTTTTGAAATAGAAACTTTGAAAAAGTCAGAAAAGTACCTTTTAAAAACCTTTTTCACGATGTTCGATCGATCGAAAATCAGATTCGATTGATCGAAACACACAGTCATTTTGAGACAAATGAAAGCACTTTTTCGATTGATCGAAAATCAGGCTGGATCGATCGAAATGGGCAGAGGCTCACTAAATTTTGAGAAAAATCACAGTTTTGAAAGACAAACCAAATTTTGAAAAACAACTCCTCAAAGCATTAAATTACAGAAATAAAATGCATGAGTATGAGATGGAATGATTTTTCAAAAACCCAAAATTTTAAAACCCCAATTTTCTCAAAAAACAAGTTTCAATCATTCTTCCTTTGAATATTCTCAAACAACAAATATGTTGTACACAAATCTCAAGATAATTTCAAACTTGGTTGGTCAGACCAAAAACACACACACTAGCATGTACAGTGTTTAACAAAGAGTAACTTGTGTAGTGTGTGATACTAGCAAAAACTTGAGATACATGTGAGGTGATATGTGAATAGCAATCAAACACAAAGTCTACACAATTCATCACATAGAATTTAAAAGAGACTATCACCTAAAGAGTTACATCCTATAACTCCCACATCTCCTAGAACAAAAGCTTGCAATCATGTAAGTTTCTTGTATTTTTGCCCCATTATTTAGGTGAAATTTGGCATAAAGCCTAATAGTACACACCAGATTAGATTATGTGAAATGGCATCAAGCCTAATAGTACACACCGGTTTGAATTAAGTGAATTGGCATCAAGCCTAATAGTACACACCAGTTTTAAGCATTAAGCATTTAAAGAGGCTACACCTTATGTTCTTTTTGTGCATGTGCTACATTTTCTCGAGCACAAAATCTTATGATATGCACTAAGGTGTTCATGATTGACTAGTGAACAGTGGTGAGATGGTTATTTATGCCTTTCTCAAAAGGATCAAGTCCGACAGTCAAATAACATGTGACTTCAAGATCAAGACAAAGTGATTAATAACCACAAACATCTTTCCCACATAATATGCACTACAAAGCTTTAACTAGTCAAGTGCAATATTTAAGCTCATCAAAGTTAAACAAGGTACACAGAACATGACATGTGTCAAAAGATAGACCAACCTTGTTTTTCAAAAATCAAGAAAAAATAGTGTCTAACATAATTTTTGCTTTCTCCTTTTCTTTTTTTTTTCTTTTTTTTTTTTAAAGGAAAAACAAATAAATCCTAGAATGAAATGCATGAATGTAATGCAATGCAAGTCCTAGAACAAAAACAACAAAAAGACACAAACCAAAGAACAATGGTCACCAAAGAATAGAGCAATTAAGCACAAGGACCATGAAGACAAACACAACTTAGGGACACCGAAGAACACCAATCACTTGACGAAGTGTCTCAAACTTACTTCCATCAAGAGGTTTGGTAAAGATGTCAGCATTCTGACGATCAGTAGGGATATACTCAAGAACAACAATTTTCTTTTCAACCAAATCCCTAATGAAGTGATATCTAAGTTCAATGTGTTTGGTCTTAGAGTGTTGAACAGGATTTTTAGATATATCTATAGCACTAGAATTATCACAATAGACAACCATGGTGTCTTGAGGAATCCCATAATCACTCAAAAGCTTTTTCATCCAAAGGAGTTGGGAACAGCAACTCCCAGCAGCAATATATTCTGCTTCAGCAGTGGATAAAGAAACAGAATTTTGTTTCTTACTCATCCAAGCCACAAGATTGGCTCCAACATAAAAACACCCCCAGTGGTGCTTTTTCTATCATCAGCATTCCCAGCCCAATCAGAATCAGAAAAACCAGCAAGAGACAAATTTGACTCTTTGCTATAAAACAATCCATAATCACAGGTTCCACTCACATATTTGATAATTCTCTTAACAGCATTTAAATGAGAAACCTTAGGATTAGAATGAAATCTAGAACAAACACCAACACTATAAGAGATATCAGGTCGACTAGCAGTTAAATACAAAAGACATCCAATCATGCTTCTATACAAAGTAATATCAACAGACTCACCTGATGGATCTAGTGTTAATTTTGCATTTGCAGCCATTGGTGTTCTAGCATGAGCAGCTTTGTCCAGTCCAAATCTTTTGACTAAATTCCTTGCATATTTAGCTTGATTGATGTAGATGCCGGACTCTATTTGCTTTACCTGCAATCCCAAAAAGTAAGTCAGTTCACCAACCATGCTCATTTCAAACATTGCCTTCATTTCATCTGCAAAAGAATGAGCAAGAGAATCATTAGTAGCACCAAAAACAATGTCATCAACATAAATTTGAGCTACAACAAAACCAGTCTTATCCTTTCTTATGAAGAGAGTTGTATCTGCAGATCCCCTTTTGAATCCATGCTCAGTGAGATATGCAGTCAATCTATCATACCAAGCCCTAGGAGCTTGTTTCAAACCATAGAGGGCTCTCTTCAACTTGTATACATCATCCGGTCTGTGAGGATCCACAAATCCCTTAGGTTGCTCAACATATACCTCTTCTTGTAACATTCCATTTAAGAAAGCACTTTTGACATCCATTTGATACAACTTGAAGTTTAGATGACTTGCAATGGCCAACAGTATCCGAATGGATTCCAATCTTGCAACAGGTGCAAAGGTCTCATCAAAGTCAATTCCTTCCACTTGTGTGTATCCTTGTGCAACAAGTCTTGATTTGTTTCTAATCACGGTACCATGTTCATCTGACTTGTTCTTAAAGATCCATTTAGTTCCAATCACATTTACATTTTCAGGCCTAGGAACTAATTCCCACACATCATTCCGAACAAATTGATGAAGTTCTTCATGCATGGAATTTACCCAATCAGCATCTTGAAGTGCTTCATCTACCTTTTTCGGTTCAAATTGGGACAAATAACATGAGTGAGTGATCACACTCAAGGCTTTTGATCTCAATCTCATGTTTTCATTCAGACTACCCAATATATTTGTGGAAGGATGATTCAATCTCACTCTAGAGGATGGACGTTTAACAAGAGATGTTGTAGTACCTTTCTGTTCAACTAGAGGACTGAACTCACTTTGTAACTGTCGAGTGTCATGAACCGGAGTGGATGGTTCTGAACTTGATGGTACTGAGACTGTATCATTCAACACCAGCAGCTCTTCCTCACTATGTTTCCCAACATACTCAGTAAGTGGAGACTCATTTACCTCTACAGACTTATCTTGAGCAGGAACAGTGCTTTCTGAAGATGCTTCTGAACATACTTCATCATTTATCACAACATTTGAAGATTCCATGACTGTTTTGGTTCTCAGATTATAGACTCTATAAGCTCTACTAGTGGAAGAGTATCCTAGAAAGTATCCTTTGTCACTCTTTGCATCAAACTTTTCTAGGTTCTCTCTATCACGTAGAATGTAACAGTCACTGCCAAATATCCTGAAATACTTGACAACAGGTTTCTTCCCTCTCCAGAGTTCATAGGGAGTTTTCTTGGAGTCAGGTCTAAAATACACCCGGTTGAGTGTATGGCAAGCAGTGTTGACAGCTTCTCCCCAGAAGGACTTTGGCAACTTTTTATTGTGTAGCATGACTCGTGCCATTTCCTGAACAACTCTGTTTTTCCTCTCCACAATCCCATTCTGTTGAGGTGTCTTGGGTGATGAGAACTCTTGATGAGTGCCTTGATCATTGCAGAAGGTCGCTAGCTTGGTATTCTCAAATTCTCTTCCATGATCACTTCTGATTCTGGCTATCACTGTATCTTTCTCAACCTGCAATTTTTTGCATAGATGTATCATCTTCTCAGGAGCCTCAGCTTTATCTTTCAAAAGCACAACCCAAGTATATCTAGTAAAGTCATCCACAACAACTAGAATATACTTCTTTCCACCCAAACTTTGAACTCTGGCAGGACCCATGAGGTCAATGTGTAATAGCTCTAAAGGTCTTGTAGTTTGAACACTAGTCACAGACGGATGCTTGGATTTTACTTGTTTACCTATCTGACATGGTCCACAGATGCACTTATCAATCTTCTCAAATTTAGGTAAACCGATAACTGCCTCACACTTGGAAATCTTCTCTAACTGCTTATGACTGGCATGTCCCAACCGTTGATGCCACAAATCAACTTGATCAATCTTTGCACTAAAGCATTTGTTGGTTACACTTGGTGTTATGCCATAACAGTTGTCAGCTGTCCTTACACCAACACACGTACAGTCACCTCCTCCATCAAGTATCTCACATTCATACTTGGTGAAAAGTACATTCAATCCATTGTCGCAAATTTGACTTATGCTGAGTAAATTGGCCTTCAATCCATCAACATACCAAACATCTTCAAACACTGGCAATCCTGGAATGTCCACAGTACCAATGCCTCTGATCACAGATTTACTTCCATCTCCAAACGTGACTGTCCCAATCTTTCCTTCAAAGAGTGTCTTGAATAAATCTTTATTTCCTGTCATGTGCCTGGAACAACCACTATCCAAATACCAAAGACAAGAATCACGTGCCTTTAAGGCGGTTAAAGCAGTATAACATACATAATTCTTATCACATGTGATTATGCCAATGTACTTAAGGAAAGATTTAACAAACACAACAAAAGGCAAAGATAACAAATGGATAAGTTGACAAATAAGCAGAATAACTTTCCAAGAATCCATGACAACAGGGGTCAAGGATCAGTTCAGAGATTAAAAATCTCAAACAAAAAGAGCTACCCGCTCTGATACCACTTGATAGGTTATTTAGACCCCTTAAACAACCAGATTGCGTAGCCTAGATTAATTAGCCAAGTTGTTACTTAGTCAAATTAAGCAATTCTAGGTTAAAACAATCAAATAATCATATCATGTATATAAAACAAATAAAGCAGCGGAAATAATAAAGAACACAAGATATGATCACCCAGGAAACCACACGGTAAAAACCTGGGGAGGATTTGACCCACCGATCCTCAAGGCAAACAAGAATTCACTATGAAAGAATTGAAGTTCTTACAGAAGGACTACAAGCTCCCCGCTCGACTTCCTAATGCTACCCACCAGTACGAACTTCCTGACACGACCACGCGCAGGCTCCGAATCCACGGACTACTTCTTTCTTGAATTCTTCAATCAGCTACAAGCTCCCCGCTTGCTTTTCTTTTAAGTTCCAATGGTTGCAACTAAGTTGATCATCAAGAGATTGACAACCCTAAGTTTATGTGAAGGAAAGCTCCTCGAAGATCTCACAAGAGATTCACACAAACAGAAAATATGAGCAACAATAACAATATGGACAACCTCAAAAACGTGGCTAGGGTTTTGTTTATATACCTAGGGTAAAAACATAAAACCCTAAACGTTTAATGAAGTAGGGCTGAGTTGGAAATTCTGCAGAAAATTTAACCTGTGCGATTTTCGATCGATCGAGTCTAATCTTCGATCGATCGAGCCAGGCCAAAAGTCCCAAGTACTTCTGCAGCCACTCGATTCCAACTGTACAATAATAAACCAACTTTGAGCAAGCCTAAACAAGACTAAATACAATGTTTTGATCATGGTTTGCCAACATTACAAATTAGAGTTCTAAATACATAAAATCCTAAGACCTTAGAACCTAACAGTTTCTGCTCATATAGCCCATTTGGTTTCTACCTCTGCCATTCCTTTTTCTTTCCATGGGCCTACTAGCCATGTTGGCCCATTGGACTGGCTACCTCTTTCCTTGGGCTTCCTCGACCCGCTTACTTCATCTTTAACTCTTATTTTTCCCATGGGCCTGCTGGTTGTCATTCCTGCCATGTTGGCCCACTGGGCTTACTACCTCTTTCCTTGGGCTTCCTTAGCCCATTTACTTTACCCTTACCTCTTATTCCACCTATGGGCCTGCTGGTTGTCATTCTTGCCATGTTGGCCCATTGAGCTTGCTACCTCTTTCCTTGGGCTTCCTCAGCCCATTTATTGTTGGGATTAGTGCCCTTAAATCCTATTGTATGATGCTATATATGATATTATTTATGACATTATGTATGACATGATGTATGACTTAATATTGTGATTAATAAAGTTGTTTTATTATCATCTAAAATAATGGTAATATGAATATTCGGACGTTATCAAATAGTCTATAAGATGCATAGTATGTGATTTATGTGATTTAGTCACAAAAGATATAAATCACAAGTTCTTTGTAAACTCAGAATTTGGTTCATAGTCGGTGATGAAATTGGGCATTTTATCTGCAAAGACTATAATATATCAACTAAGATGATTTGTCTTGATCATGGAAGTTGTGACTTCTAGTTGATATGTTTTAAGAGTTAAGACATATTGAACTGGACCGCTGTAAGATTTATTATTCTCCTAATGACTGTCAATTGAATAATAAATCTCACGACTTATATTTACATGAACTCTTAATCCTGAGAGAATAATGGACCTGATCATGAAGTGTATGTTGCTTTGATATATCAGGAGTGAGATCTAAAGTAACGGTCAAAACCTCAGTATGTTGGGCAGCCACATTTAGTGTTGATGGAACATATATTCTCAAGATGGAATTCATAGTCTCTTAACAGAGATATAAAATATTCCCTTGAGATAAGTTTAATGAGTTTGTTATTTAGAGAGTTAGGCCTAACCACTTTAGTAAAACTAAAGTATATATTTATGAAATTGGATTTCATAAATATATGATGAATAACATTAAAGGGTTAAACCGGGTACTCAAGGATTAAGATGTAGTAATTCACAAAATGGCAGTCTATATTCATGATTTTGTATTACTACGAATATTTTATGAAGGGGTTGCATGTACAATAAAATATTGGGATATAATTTATTAATAAGGCCTAGAGTGCAACTATATTTATATAGTTGTATTAAATCTAATTAATAGTAACTTTGGACTTGTCAAGACTTAACAGAAAAGCCCAAGGCCCATTGGAGCTAGAGTCTTATTTGTTCCCTTTTGGTCCCACTCCAAGCTACACACTAAAGCCCAATTGGAAAGGTCCAAAAGGCTAGCCCAATTAGATAATCAGTTATGTAGAGAGAAACATACAGAATTTTATGTACAATGAATGAAATGGAATGTATGTGAGGAAGAAACACTCTTTGATTCTCTCTAGAACACACACACATAATTGATTGAGAGACCACACTTCTTGGGCATTAAGTGGAATTGGAGTGAAGATTAAAAGTATTCCCAAATGCTTCTGATTTTCGGTTTTGAATTTCATCATACCAAGGTACACTCTCTTGATCATATATTCTAAAATTTACATAGCACATATTATCAATTGCGAATGAAGTAGATTTGTTAAATTTTTCTGCTTCGCATGTTATTTTCCATAATTTATTCTATCTTTACCTCTTATTCCTCTCATGGGCCTGCTAGTTATTATTCTTGCCACGTTGGCCCATTGGGTTTAATAACTTGCTTTTACCATTCATACTTTTTTTTTCTTTCTGCTTCCCTTATTGTTAGTGTTAGGTTTTTAGACCCCTTAAACCGCAATTGGATTAACTTAGTTATTTAGCCAAGTGATTAACTTAGTCAAATTATGCAAATCTAGGTTAACACAATCATATAATCATATCAAGCATAGCAGCGGAAAATAAAGAACACAATGATATGATGACCCAGGAAACCACACGGTAAAAACCTGGGGAGGATTTGACCTAGCTATCCTCAAGGTAAACTTGAATCCACTATACGAAAGAATCGAAGTTCATACAAAAGGACTTACAAGCATCCACGCTCGACTTCCTAATGCTACCCACCAGTAGAACTTACTAACACGACCACGTGCAAGCTCTGAATCCACAGACTCCTTCTTTCTTGGATTCTTCCAGCAAATACAAGCACACCCGCTTGTGTATCTTTAAGCTCCAATAGCAGCAACTAAGTTGATCATCAAGATGTTAAAGTAATCTCTACCTTGAAAACCCTAAGTTTATGTGAAGGAAATCTCCTCAAGGATCTCACAAGAGATTCACACAAACCGTAAATATAAGCAACAAGAGCATCCAGAGCTACTCTAAAAACGTGGCTAGGGTTTCCTTTATATAGTGGATTCAAGTTTACCTTGAGGATAGCTAGGTCAAATCCTCCCCAGGTTTTTACCGTGTGGTTTCCTAGGTCATCATATCATTGCGTTCTTTATTTTCCGCTGCTATGCTTGATATGATTATATGATTGTGTTAACCTAGATTTGCATAATTTGACTAAGTTAATCACTTGGCTAAATAACTAAGTTAATCCAATTGTGGTTTAAGGGGTCTAAAAACCTAACAAGTGGTATCAGAGCGGGTAGCTATTTTGTTTTAGATTTTTTGATCTAAGAGCTGATCCTTGACCTCTGTTGTCATGAATAATTTGAAGTGTCTTTTTGATCATGTTTCTGCTCATGCTTCTGTTGATTTTATTGATGCCTGTGAAACTCTCCGTAAGGAATTATTGAAA
This sequence comes from Quercus aquifolioides, assembly GCA_019022515.1. Classification (NCBI taxonomy): domain Eukaryota; kingdom Viridiplantae; phylum Streptophyta; class Magnoliopsida; order Fagales; family Fagaceae; genus Quercus; species Quercus aquifolioides. The sequence goes on from CM032326.1 coordinate 32,684,268, forward strand.
TCTATGAAAATTGCTAAGAAATTCAAGGAAGAGTTAAAATTGGCTAATCTTGAAAAAAAGGAATTGATTGTGAGATTGGATGAATCTAATAAAAAGAATGAATTTTTGAGAAATCAAATTTCCTCTCAAGATGAGAAGATGAAAAGCTTGGAACAAGAGTTAGTTGAATCTAAAGCTAAAATTGAAAATTTGAGTACCAAGCCTACTGTTGATAACAGAAGTGTTTCTGTTTCTCTTAAGCCTAAAACTGAGAAAATTTATATCCCTCCTTTCAAGAGGAATAATAAAGAAAAAGCTTATTTTGCTAGGTTAGACAAAGGTAAAAGTTCTGATGTAAACGCTGAAGTTTCTAAACCTAAGTCTAAACCTACTGTTAAAGAGCATAATAAATCTGTTTTTGTGCCTACCTGTCACCTTTGTGGTGTTGTTGGTCATATTAGACCAAATTGTTCTTTGTTGAGGCAAAAACCAAAATCTGAGACTAGATTTGTTGTTAATAATACTGATGTTCCTAAATTTGTTCCTGTCTGCCACTTTTGTAGTGTCCGTGGTCACATTCATCCTAATTGTCATAAATTGAAATTTAAGCATTCTGTGTTTCAATCTAGGATATGTGATGATATTTCTCCTGCCATAAGTCCATATAAATTGTTTCATATTCTTTTGAAAAATTTGAGCTTGTTGGCTTGTGAAAGGAATTTGCAGGATTTTAGTCTTTCTCAGAAGATTGGTGTAATCCCTTAAATACACTCTGCTTCACATGAATTTTCACCTACAAAGCCGAAGACTCGTGCTATATGAGTGAGAAAAGATTCTCTAAGGTGAGTGTTGCTGACTTGTCCCTGATTTAATTCTTTCAATTGTTTGTGGACATGTTTTGTTTTTGTTTTTGGTTGTTTTGTTTTTTAGGTTATTTTTTATTAAAAAAAAATCCAAAAACATTGAAAATTTTCAAAAAGACAAAAATATTTTATTTTGTGTCTAGTTTTTCTTTTTGAGGATTACATGAATTATAATATCTCTCTCTTGATTTAGAACATGCTTGACATTGTGGAGAAACTTGAATAGTATGTGTTATATACGTACTAAGCTATTTTTGATTTTGTGTGAGTATGTACTAATTTGTACATGTACTCAAGGGTTAATTAAGAAATTGATATTTCTTGTTTGTGTACCCTCTATAACTTAGTTAAGCACTGTCATGCATTGCATTTGCTTTGTTCATTTAGCATAATATGTGCTTTTTGTTTTTGGTCATAAATTTTTTTTAAACCAAAAAGATTTTTGTGTTTTGTATTTCACATCTTGGATTTATAATCAAGGATTGACCATATTATCTTTACATAACAAGTTTAAGTACCTTGTTTAGCTTTGATGAGCTTATTTATTGCACTTGACTAGTTGAAGCTTTGTAGTGCATGTTGTGTGGGAAAGATGTTTATGGTGTTTATCACTTTGTCTTAATCTTGAAGTCACATGTTATTTGACTGTCGGACTTGATCCTTTTAAGAAATGCATAAATAACCATCTCACCACTGTTCACTAGCCAATCATGAACACCTTAGTGCATATCGTAAGATTTTGTGCTCGAGAAAGTGTAGCACATGCACAAAAAGAACATAAGGTGTAGCCTCGGTTTAATTGCTAAATGCTTAAAATTGGAGTGTACTATTAGGCTTGATGCCAAATCACATAATTGAAATTGGTGTGTATATTATCTTGGCTTTTTAATAAGTTTCTGATTAAATTAAAATTGGTGTGTATATTATGAGGCAAAATCAAGAAACTTACATGATTGCAAGCTTTTGTTCTAGGAGATGTGAGAGTTATATGATGTAACTCTTTAGGTGATAATCTCTTTCAAATTCTATGTGATGAATTTTGTAGAATTTATGTTTGACTTCTATTCACATATCACCTCACATGTATCTCAAGCTTTTGCTAGTTGCACACACTACACAAGTTACTTTTTGCTAAACTTGGTACATTTTATTGTGTGTGATCTTGTTGTGGCCATCCAAGATTAAAAGTTCCTTGATCTTAATGCAAAATGTGTTTAAAGTTTGAGAAATTGGAAATTCTAGAGCTTGAATGTACCCGAATTGAGGATTTTGTTCAAATTGGGTTCAATTGATGCAATTGGCTTGTTGAATTGATGTAATTGATCATTATATTGTGTATTCTAGCTTGTGTGATGATCAATTGGTCAAATTTTTCCTAAAAACTTAACAAGTGGTTTTAAACTCTATGCTCAAGCCAATTTTGTGAATTTAACTTATATTGAACTTAGTTTCACTGCATTAGAGCATGCATCATTTGTGTTTAGGATTCACATGCATTACATTGATTTTTGTATCCATCTTGCAGTTTTGCAGTCATATCTCTCATTGTTTTCACACATAGCATGCATACACTTTGCTAAATTGGGTACTCAACTTGATTTAAAAATTGATTGATTAATTTTTGAGTTTTGTACATTCTAGTATATGCTATTTCTTATGTGTGAACTGCAGAAAATATTTTTCTTAAGAGATATGATGGATAATCAATGTGCAAATATTTTTCTCTATTCATGCAACTATTTATGGGCCACATAGTGTCAAGTTTGCATTTATTGAAAGAGAGAATATTTTTTTCATGTGTATCCTCACCTTAGTTTTTAACTTTGGTTTGTGTGTTTTTATTTTCCCCACCTCCTAAAGTTTCCCTAAAACTGTTTTTTCCAAAAACTTGTTTTGTTTTTCCTATTTTTATAGGGGGGGATTTTTTTTAAACCTTTGTTGTTCATAGGGGGAGTTGTCTCTATTTTCTATAGAGTTGAAGTGGTTTGTGTCCCCTTGATTCTCTATTTTCTCTTATCCTTTATTGCGTATGTTGACTGTTTACTCTTTGTATGAGTTGTCTTTGTCAATACGTGAGGGAGAAATTATTGATTTATGGGAATCATGTTTGTCTTGTTTAGGGGGAGTTGAAATTATTTTTGAAATGGGAGAATATAAATAAAAACTTTTTGTTGTATCTAACTTAGGGGGAGAGTTAGTTTACTTATGTTTTTATTTCTGTTTCGTGTTCACTGCTCATTGATTTATATTTATGAGTTATTCATGATATATGTCTTTGTTTTGTGTTTTGTGAAGTCAAGAATTTATTTGTTGATTTACTGTTTTTCTGTCACACATGCGTTTATGCGTTTTGTTTAGTGTTTCAGGAATATATAGGTTGATTCAATTAAGCTGCTGTCTACACTTGCAACTGATGGATAGTAGTTAGGATTGAATTTGTGTTATGAGCATTATTTTTGTAAATGGCTTTTATTTGTAAACTTTGAGCTTTTAATTTGTGTTTTGTCACGGATTGCCAAAGGGGGAGTTTGTTAGGTTCTAAAGACTTAGGATTTTATGTATTTAGAACTCTAATGTGTATTGTTGGCAAACCATGATCAAAACAGGTTGTTAGTCTTGTTTAGACTTGCTCAAAGTGTGGGCGTTTTACGTAAAGTTGGAATCGAGTGACTGCAGAAGTATTAGTGACTTTCGGCCTGGCTCGATCGATCGAAAATTAGACTCGATCGATCGAATCTCGGGCAGAACGTTTTTCTGCAGAATTTTCCAACTCAGCCCAAGCCCATTAAGGATTAGGGTTTTAGATCTACTTCTCCCACTATATAAAGGAAACCCTAGCCACGTTTTTAGAGTAGCTCTGGATGCTCTTGTTGCTCATATTTGCGGTTTGTGTAAATCTCTTGTGAGATCCTTGAGGAGCTTTCCTTCACATAAATTTAGGGTTTTCAAGGTAGAGATTACTTCAACATCTTGATGATCAACTCAGTTGCTGCTATTGGAGCTTAAAGATACACAAGCGGGTGTGCTTGTATTTGCTAGAAGAATCCAAGAAAGAAGGAGTCCGTGGATTCGGAGCTTGCACGTGGTCGTGTCAGTAAGTTCTACTGGTGGGTAGCATTAGGAAGTCGAGTGTGGGTGCTTGTAAGTCCTTTTGTATGAACTTCGATTCTGACGAGCTAGGTCAACAGCACCAACGAAGATCTGCTTTCACACACATCTTCGCCAATCTCAATCAAGGTTTGAACCTTTCAATGCCCTAATTTTTCATTTTATAATCTCTGATTGAATATTGTGCATTGCTTTTGTTGTTGTATTTGTTTTTATTGATTGAATGTGGTAATTAGGGTTCAGTTTTGGTATGTGATTTAGGGTTTGGTTTTGGTGTGTGATTTAGGGTTCAATTTTGGTGAATATTAATTGGACAGATAGAACAAAATTAGACTACAATTATGAAATAATTTTGATTTTATTTGAATTCTAAAATTGTACTTCAACTTTATGATATATGTGATTATCTACATCAGATCCTTTATGTACCATTGTCATCTATGGTTCTTATGTCTTTGAATGTGGGTGTAGGTCTATGTACCGCATTTGTAAGTTTTACAAGGAGATTGTGGAGAAGAGGTATAAGGAGTAGTAACTTTCTTATCCGTGCTTTTATATGAAATTAGTTGTGCATAAGTACTTGATACTAAATCTTGCTTTTTAGAATGTGAATATGTTGTAAACCTATTTGAATTATTTTCTGTGACAAAGACTCCTGAACATGTGGTGAAGAAAGATTCAAAGGGTTCAATTGATAGAGGTACTTTTATTTTCTCTTCTTTGATATTTGTGTTTCATCATTTTGGTTTTATCATGCCTCAGTGTTTGCCTATTTGGGTTGGGTAGGGAGTAAAAAGGTTGGAAATGAGTGTTAAGGGAAAAGATTGTAATGGAATTGACAGTGGATCATAATTGTGCTTTGCAATATGCCATGATTGATCATATTAATTTTCCTAAGTATCATATTAATTTCTATATCAAAAATTTGTCTTGCAATATGCTAAATTTCTGCTTCATCAGTTGTGATGAAGGCAAACGTAGAAGTGGTGATGGAGATGATAAAGAGAAGGACAATCTGTTTGATAAAGATAAGGACATTTTTCAAGGATTTTGACCCTTGAAAAAAGTTTAACCCAATATAATAGGCCCAAGTCCAGTCCTACTTGTACTAGTAGTCTAGGGTTTAGTCACCTATATATACTCATGTTAGGGTTCATTGTAACACAGGTTATTTTATTACACACTTACATAATAAAGATGTAGCCCTTAAGGAATTCCTCCGTCAATGTAGGCCAACAAGGCTGAACCATGTAACTCTCGTGTTATTAGTGTTCCTATTCTATGCTTCCCTTCTGCATCCACTCTAGCATATACAACATAGTATAACACATCGCGTTGCTAATATATATAACATGGTATCGAGCCAAACTTTGTTTTTGGCATCAAACAAAACATCTCTAGCAAGCAAAGAAGAATATCACGTGCATACTACCATCAAAAGTCACACGTGTTTCTCTGCTGGATCTAGACTTCATGGCATCTCATAGCCACCGTGGCTCAATGCTGTCCAAGATCCACAAACTCAAGCAAAGTCGTGACATAAATTTTCAGATCTGTGCAAATCCAAGCTTCGCTTGATGAAACCAACACCACAAATGTGCGTCATGACCTCCCATGACAAAAACCCAAAAACTCGGCCCCTAACAACAGCCTCACGTGCCAACACACGCCGCTAACAGCTCCGGAACCTACCTATGTGCCGCCATGATTTCCTCATGTGCAGCTCATACATCAGCCACACGTGCTGCCCTATTGGCCATGCTGACCGTCGATCTGCCTACGGAAGAAATCTGGCTTTCAACCACTATAACACGCACCTCCACACACCGCCTGGTTTTCTGGCTGCTCCTCCACGTGCCGGTGGTCATCGTACGCTCCTGCCACACGCCGAAGAACTCCTACTAATGTCATATGACGTCACTGGATGACGTCAGCATGCCACATCATCAACCGCGCAAGCCCTAGTCCACATCAGCGACACGTCATAAGGTGATGTCAGCGGCTGCTACCTGAACCGTGACCCAACCTCGAAACCCGGAACCAACCTGGACCATGTATCCGTTGACTTTGACACTGGACCGGTTGACTTTGACTTTTTGCGTTGACCTTTGACCAAAAGTCAAATTTTTTGAAAGGGTCTATCTTACTCAGTTTTTCGCGTAGATTCCAATTTTGAACTCCATTTCTTCATTTGAAGTTCCGAAATCGGTCAATTGGCACATTCTTCATTGTGGTTTCTTCAAAGGCATTCTTCAAAGCATCTCCAAAGGATCTTCTCATGCTTATCCAACCTCAAACTTTCATCAAGCTTCCGCTTTGAGTTTGAGGGAGGGTGTTAGAGATATATTAGATATATTAGCCAAATGTAATAAGCTCAAGCCTAGCCCTACTTGTACTAGTAGTCTAGGGTTTACTCCCCTATATATACTCATGTTAGAGTTCATTATAACACGAGTTATTGTACTACACTCTTATATATTAAAGATGTAGCCCTTAAGGGATTCCTCCGTGGATATAGGCCGACAAGACTGAACCACGTAATTTTCGTGTTATCAATAGCATATACAACATAGTATAACACATCGTATTGCTAATATATTTAACAGTTGTAGTGGGGAGATTAATTAAAAAAGCATTTTTAAAATTTAAAACCCTATTTTGTAATCACAGTTCCTCATAACTTTTTTACAAATACTTATTTGAAACTCAAAAAACAGTTTTTCAATGGCTTATACAGACGCACTATTAATTGGGGAAGGCTAAAAAAAAACCTACATTACTCATTAACAATGATTCTAAACATTTGGTGAAATTTTTAATGCAACAATCAGGTGAGGAGATTTAGAAGGTAACATATGCAAAAAAATACCTACATTACTCATTAACAATGATTCTAAGAATTGTTTGAAGCTGTCACTATTAAACGATGGAAGGGTCCACATTTCAACTTGGCAAAAATGCAGCAATGCCCTTCTGAACCACCGCCACCACCTCCTATAGTGCCCATAGGATTTTGTACTTACTGAGTCGTGACAATGAACTCAGGACAGAGTTGAGGTGGTGTGCTGTGACTCTGGTGCTGGGTTTCAAAAGTGACTAGATTGAACCTTTTTGTTTTTCTTGGAAGAAATGAGTCCTACTCCTGGAGGGTTTTGGGGTTTGATTTGTTTGTGAAAGGGAGTTTTTATATGAAAATTATAGAAACCAAACAAACGAAATAGAGATGGTATTTGTACTACAATGCTATTGCTACTTTCTTGCGCAGTACAACAAAAGCCAAGTGTACTTTAGTTTCCTTTGGAGTACTGTGGGCTTCAGTTTTTCTATCTAATCCTTTTTTCCTGGGCATGAAGTGTTCCATCCATCTATTTTCTTTCTTTCCTTATTTTATCGGATAAAATTAATGTCCAAAGTCAATAATTAATTATGATAATGGCCAATAATGGCCTCTTGGGTCTGCAATGGAAGTACTATTAGGTTGAGCAAATTAAAAGAGCTGAGAGCATCATGGTAGTACATGATGTACTGGTACTACATAGATGAGTTTAGGTACAACCACCACGAAAATGGCCTCCTTTCCCTTATAAACTCACTTACCTATAATCGTTAATTTCAATTTCCTGAGAGTGAAAGAGTCATAGGGATTAAAAAATGAAATCACACATGACATTATTCTGGGGTGATGCCATTGAAATTCTCTTCCCAGGTTGGCCAGGCTCAAACTTCAACTCTTATATGTTAGCCTTAACACTTGTGTTTGTGCTCAGTTTGGCAGTAGAGTGGCTTTCGCATACCAAATTCATCAAGCCTACCACGGATAACATCACAGCTGGGATTTTACAAACTGCAATGTATGCATTTCGAGTTGGAATGGCCTATTTGGTCATGCTTGCAGTCATGTCATACAATCTTGGCATTCTACTCGCTGCAGTTGCAGGATATACAATAGGGTTCTTGATCTTTGGCAGTAGGGCTCTTGACAATTCAAAAATATCAAAGATATCTCCTTGCGAGGATCCAGCTGATCTTCCACCATTGATTTGCTAATCAGAAAAGCACATCAAACTTTAATTTGCAGCTGTATGGTCATTATAATTTCTTTATGCATATTGGTATATATATATATACAGTTGTATATGATTATCCTATTTTCTGTGAAACTTAGTACTCCAAATTTATAAATTTTTTTGTAACAATATTTGGATCTTGCAAACAAAAATAATGTACAAGTTGTTGTGCCTGCGTATCTTGCAAGAAAATTTAAATTCTAGGTTGAGAATTGCAGATTTTTGCATACTAGAAGAAAATCCTTCAGCTTCATTTTTGTTAATTATCTACTCATCTAACATCTCAGTTCAAGAGGAACCTTTTTAATTAAATTAACGTATGGTATTAATTATCACAGCCGAATCAGTTTAACCCTCCCCGGTTTCCTTAAGATTTTTCTTTGGAACTTAGTTGACCCCCAAATTAATTAAAGTTCTACTTTGACCATTAATTTAGTCCTGGTGATTTATTCTGTTCGGCCTTTTCTTTTATTTATTTATTTTATCTACAATTTTGAGAGTCTCATTTCTATTATATTTTAATTAATTTTCAACAAATAAACAATGAAATTTAAATTTAAATATGAAAAAAAAATGCATCCAAATTCCAAACGCACGCCTACTCAGTTAATTAGTTCCCCACAAGTTTTATTATTATATATTGAATCATAATTATATACTTCACGTCTTTGATCTTGATAATTAATTAATTATACCACTCATGGTCTCGGTTTGCAATTTGCATGAAACGCACAAATGGGCCTTCGACTATCTCAAATTATATGTACACAAATAAATTCAACACTACTCTACTTGCCGTGTTTTTAGCGCTATTGGGCCCTAGCTCCCTCTTCAAGCCCTTACAATAAAGCCCAAAACTCCCTACCTCCTTGCCTCTCTCCCCTAGAAAAAGCCCAAATGAGTATAAGTCTATGTTTGAGGCTTATCTATTTTGGTAGATTACCATGACGACGAAAGAAAATATTAAAATGTATGTATAATTTATAAAAAAAAAAAAAAAAAAAAAAAAAAAAAAAAAAAAAAACATAGTATATTGTTTTTGCCCCTCTCATACAATAATAAATTTAGATAAATTCCATTATCTTAAAACGGTTGCTTATAACATTACTCTCATATGAAAGATGAAATTCACAAGTGGGAGATTTACTATTGTATAAGAAAGATGTTACATGCAACCATTACATAAAATATATACTATTTCCAAACTTTATAAGAAGATGAAATTCACAAGTATGGGATCCACCTTTATATAAAGAATGGTATGCAATTATTACATAAAATATACTATTTTCCAAACTTTATATGAAGATGAAATTTACAAGTGGGAAATCCACCTTTATATAAGAAAGATGTTGCATGTAACCATTTTATAAAATATATTATTTCCAAACTTCCAGACCACGACCAACACAGTAGAGATTTTGTTTTGGATTGAAATGTTGAATAAAAAAATCTTGAGGAATACTTTAGCATGTTAGCTTGGTGGCTTGATTTTCTCAACACAACTTATATACCAATTGACACTACATATCTGTAAGGATTGCACCACTGGATCATATACCCTATATTGGAAAGAGGGAGGAGAAAAAAAGAATAGTTGTTATTATTATTATTGAACTCTTGGGTTTCTAGTTTTCATTATTTTCAAAACTACCTTTGTTGCTTATTTGAAATTGATTTTTCCAAAAACATAAGTTGAAAAAAAAAAAATCTTTTAGATATAACCAACATAAGTTGAAAAAAATTTCATGTTCACCCTTCACATTAAATCTTGTTTTTATGTTAGTTCAACCATCCATTTTTGTTAGTAATATAACAGTTAAATGTCCTTTATGTTTTGTTCCTCAAAAAAGAAAAAAAAAAGAAAAAAAAAAGGTGACCTTCATGTTTAATATTTTTGTTAAATACTCGCTCTAAAGTGTTATGCAATGTATGAATTTTATGGTAGAAGCCTTGTAGGTAGAAGAACATATTATAAATAGTCAAATTATTACATAGAAATAGATTACATTACTAATATGAAAACTAAATCAAACATGAAGGTCTAAAATAAAAATTTTGAAATAGAAAAGATTAAGTGAAAATAACCCCAATCTTTAAAGATGAAAGATTTACTTTAATCTATTTTTAATTTTTTTTTTTTTTTTTAAAGAGTATTTGAATATGTGTGTAGCACACATATAAAAATGTTAGTTGTTGTTATTGTTACTACTTTTATTATTTGTAGATGAAAAAGATTAGCCACACCTTTTTAGAGTATAGGGACTAGTTATTCGTTTATGATGACAATTCCTTAAATTTTAGGAATAGCTATTCCGATCCTCTCTAATTGTGTTAGTGTTTTTTTTTTTTTTTTTTTTTTTTTTTTGAGAATCTCTAACTGTGTGTTTTGGATGTGGCATTTGGAGCCAGAATTAGGGGTAAAGACATAATTTTAAATTCTATTAACATTAAATTTTGAGTTTGGCTAAAACAATTATAACAATTTAATATATTTCTTAGATGTAATAATTTATAAATTTAATATATTTCCAAAAATATAAATTTTCCATATCAACATAACAATTATTAAAATTAATAATCATAAAATAATTAATTTAATATATTTTTAAAAATATATTACTTAGTAGGTGTAATAATTTTTAATTTTAATATATTTCTAAAACTATAAACTTCCCATATGCACATAACAATTATAAAACAATAATAATAATAATAATCTCTCACTTTCCACATGTGTGTAACAATTTTTTTTTTTTAGAATCAAGTAAGAAATTTTATTTAAGGAAATCAAACTGAAAAACATCCTCCAAGTCACGTGGTAGATCTTCCACCCACACATCAAAATCTGCAGATACAACTGCTCTACGGGCAAGGGCATGAGAAAACTTGTTGCCCTTCCTCTTAACATGACAAAAACTACAATTAAAATTTGCTACTAAACAATGAATATCAGCAAATTTCCAAACAAAGTCCTTGAAGGCTTGGCAGCAACAAGAGCTTGGATAACCTTCAAAGAATCACCCTCCACCTCCACGGCTTGAAGACACAGCTCCTGGGCAAATTCAACAGCTCTTCGGGCAGCCAAAGCTTCCACCATGCCCAAAGACCCCGGATGCCTAATTTTCTGGCTCAATGCACCAATAACTAACCCTGCCAAATCCCTGATGACCACCCCAAGACCTGCACAAGCCTGCTCTTCAAAGAATGCTCCATCGAAATTGACTTTAAACAAACCAAATGCAGGAGGTATCCACCAAACATCGATCCCCATTACGAACAGCTAACCTCGGAATCTTTTTATGCACATCATGGAACTCCTGCAGCAGCTCAGATGCCCGAGTGCACACCTCATCGACACCCCACACCTTCTATCTCTCCCTAATCCGATTCCGACACTCCTAAATACTCCATGCAATCATGGCAAAAAACTCCACCAACTTTGATGAAGCTTCCCCATACAGAAAACAAAACAAATCTTCAAACTTGGATAACTTTTTGGAATGCAAAAAGAAGAAACGCTGATCTGACATCCAAATGGACTTTACTGAATCGCAAAACCACAGCGCATGAATACTGTCTTCAATCACGGCACTACTCGCACATGCCGTCAACCACCACCTACCGCTTACACAAATTAATCTTGGTAGGCAGCGCCTCTCTGACTGCTCTCCATAAAAAAAATGTCTAACTTTCTGAGGCACCCTGAGTCTCCAAATGCCTTTCCACAGTCCTTTACCCAACTCCAAAGATGATGGACTAGGCAAGTGCTGTCTATTAAGCTCCACAAACAATCTATATGCACTCCACACCGAATAAACACCATCAGAAGATAAAGGTCAGACAAGTGTATCCAAATCCACAAATTGACTCACTGGAATACCTTTAATAACCTCAGCCTCCCAATGTTAAAAGTGTAAGTCAATTAACTCCTCGTTCCATTTCCTAGACCCTGGCAAAAACAGATCGCTAACCATCTGAAGAGAATGATCTCGTTGGGGAGTCAGAACACGACCACCCCCTCCTGAAGGCAGCCAACAATGCTACCAAATTGATATGTTCTTCTCATCACCCACCCTCCACCTAGCTCCCTTTAAAACTCCCTCTCGAGCTTGCAAAATGCTACGCCAAGCAAAGGAGCACCTCACGGATTCTTTAGCATCAAAGATATTACCAGACTGAAAATATTTAGCTCGGAACACCTTATATACCAAGGAATTTCTGTCATGAAACAAATGCCAAACTTGCTTCCCCAACATTGCATCATTAAACATCCAAATAAGGTCCCTAAACCCCATACCTCCAACTGATTTGGAAGAACAAAGAGTCTCCCACCGAACCCAATGAATTTTCCTAGAGTTCTCAGAGCAACCCCACCAAAATTTTCTAATCATAGCTTCAATATCTTTAAGCAAACCAATAGGAAGACGAAAAACGCTCATAGAATACAATTAATTTTATTCTAATTTTACAAAGCATGAATAGTATTAGAATTTACAACATCTTTTATTACAAATATTAAATATTACCATTCTTATTATAATCTACATTCAATTAATTAAATGTGCCAGGAATTTTTTTTTTTTTCTAAATGCAACTTTTCAAATAATTCATTATGGCAAAAGTTGTGATAGTAGAAAAAGTCTTTGTGCAGCCCAGATGATATATATTAGTATTACTACATCCATTGTACTGTACACTCTACTAAACGGCCTCCTTTAAAACAGAAGCAAATACCGGAGGACTCTCTCACGCAGCCGCCAAAACAACCCCAAAAGGGCAAAGGCTTTGTCTGAGGGAGAGAAGAAGGAAGAGGCAGCCATGGATGATGATAATATGTCTGACATGAATAACCCCACTGCTGGAATGGACCCTAATATGGTGATGACGCACGTGACCTTCTTCTGGAGCAAAAACGCAAACATACTCTTCTCTGATTGGCCTGGTACACACACTGGCATGTATGTATTAGCTTTGGTATTTGTCTTTGTCCTCTCTATCATCGTTGAGTGGCTCCGTCGTTGCCAAGTGATGAAACCTGGCCCGAAGCATTTAGGGGTTGGTCTGATCCAGACATTTTTGCATGCCTTAACGACTGCGCTGGCGTTTATGGTTATGTTGGCTGTCATGTCTTTCAATGTCGGTATATTTTTGGTTGCAGTGGCTGGGCATAGTATGGGGTTCTTTTTATTTCGTAGTAGGGTTTTCAATGACTCAGATACTAAAAGCTGTCCTCATAATGTTTGTCCATTGAGTTGTTGAATAGAAACAAGACGTGGGTGATTGCTCACTTGGGTCTTCTCGTTGTGTGTCTATATAGATATCCTAATATACTCATGCAACGAAACAAAAGAAGAAGAAAAAGTATTGTATGTGAATTATTTGTTCAAAACTGTAACACAATGCATTATGTTACAGTTTTGAAGAAATATTGCATGAAATTATGGTTGAGATTTGTATTTTTCTTTTAATGTTTTTGCATAATGTTCAGGCCAAATAAAATTGTTCTATTATTATTATTATTTTTTGTTTGTCTAAGAACAATTTGTAATTAGGAGTGTAGGACATTGTTTCCTAAAACTTGTCTAGGGAAATTGAATGATAGCTGAGAATGTCATTATTAGTGGATCGAAAATTACATTAACTAGTCTCCATTATGCCTAAAACAAAGGAATGATGATAATTGGTCTAAAATTAGGGGAAACTGTTTCAGAAAGAAGGCACGATTTCTACCCAATACCTCAAAAATGGCTGGCCATTATCAATATAGACATGGGAAGCAGGGCCTAATCTGACACTTTATTTGAGGGTTCATAAATGAATGAAATGAGTAAATAAAATAGTCAGCCATTATGATTAACTTAATGACTCAAGTTTGTTTACAAGTTATTTGATTAATTAATAATGTGTTCTAGGTCCATCTAGTTGATGAACTCTTAGCCCTCATTTGGGAAAAGGGAATGAAATGGAATGAAAAAAATACTTTTAGAATATTCTTCCCTTCTCATATTTAGGAGTTCTAATGGAGAGAATGGAAAGTTCATTCCCTTTTTTGAAAGTTTAAGGCTTCGTTTGGGAGTTCATAAGGGAATAGAATGAAATACAATGAAATGATCATAAGGGAATGGAAAGGAATAAACTGGAATGGATAAAGGAATGGAATGAAATGTATTTAAGTAAGGAAAATGAATGGAATGGAATTAAGGGCATGTTTGGATTACCAAAGTTTTGGATCATATCACTCAGTTTTCATCACTGAGTTTCCAAAACGCGTGGGTCCCACAAAATTTTTTTTGTTTGGCTTGGTTTTTAACACTTGTTTCCATCACTCAAAAATCAAAAATTTGAGTTAGAGTGATGGAAACCGTAAACAGGAATTTGGTGTTTTCAAAAACTGAGAACTGATTCTCAATGGAAACAACAGTAAATATAAGGAGTTTGTGGGGCCCATAACCTATGTGTCGTCAAATCAGTTCAAAACTCATGTGATATTACCGTTGCCTCTCCTCCCCTTCAACCCACAGCTCTCTCCACACCAAACCTCCATTGCTCCTCCATAAACCACCACGAGCCAACATGAGATGGCTCTCAATCGAGTCTCTCAGTTCAAGCAGTCCAGGTCAGTTCAAGCTCAGCCTCATTCACTCCGGCTCGTGCTTTCTCTCTCTTCCCCTTTGCTATATCATTTTCTCTCTCTTGAGTTTAGGTGAGCATTTTCTCTCTCCCTCGCTCCTCCCCTTTCCTAGATCAATTCATCTCTCTCCTCAATTTCGTATTTTTGTGATTTGGGTCTCCGATCTAACGATTTGGGTTTGGGTTTTTTGTTATGGTTGTGGTTTGAGGCTTGGGTTATAGTGGAGCTTCTGGTTGTGGGTTTTCTGTGCATTCATTTGGATTTTTTGGTGGAGGTTGTGGTTGTGTTAAGGGATGTTGGTGGTGGAGGTTATGGTTGTGGGTTTCTGGGTTTGCTGTTGGTGGTGGTGGAGCTTGGTTGATGGTGGTGGATTCTGGGTTTGCTATTGGTGGTGGTGGAGCTGGGTTTGGGTGTATCAGCTACTTTGCATTTTATGGGTTTTCTGATGGGAGAATATGAAAGAGGATGAAGGGCAGAAAAGAAAAGGGACACGGGTAGCAACCATAACGTTCTGTGTACTGTCAGTGGGTGGGTCCATCATTTTGGTAAAAAGTAGAGTTAAAAACAGAGACATATGACTGAGTTTTGTGACCAAACAAAAGTGTTGGATTTTTTGAGTGATAGTGGGGTTTGAGTTATGAGTTATGGGCTTTGAGTTTGAGCTATGAAAATTGAGTACCGAGTTATGAAAATTGAGTGAGCCCTAAACCAAACAAGTCCTAAGTAACCTTGATTGGATGTTTTAAAATAAATAAATGAAAATGAATGAAATGTAAGTAATCTTGTTTGAGAGTAACATGGAGAGAATGGAATGGAATCATTTTATGACAATATTACTATTTGACCCCTATTTTAAAATAAATGGTTGAACATATAGGGATATTTTGGGAGTTTAGTAAAAAATCATTAAATCTAATTCTATTCCATCCCATTCCTCCTAATCTCGGGAGGAATGAAAATTTGAGATTTTAAAGGAATATGGAGGATGAGTGTTCCCTCCTACCCATTCCATTCCATTCCCTTCCACTTAAACTTTGGGAGTAACATGGAGAGAATGGAATGAAATCATTTTATGACAATATTACTATTAGACCCCTATTTTAAAATAAAGGGTTGAACATATACGGGTATTTTGGGAGTTTAGTAAAAGATCATTAAATCTAATTCTACTCCATCCCAATATTCCTCCTAAGCTTAGGAGGAATGAAAATTTGAGATTTTAAAGGAATATAGAGGAATGAGTGTTCCCTCCTACCTATTTCATTCTCTCTCACTTAAATTTTGGGAGTAACATGGAGAGAATGGAATTGAATCATTTTATTACAATATTAGTATTAAACTCCTATTTTAAAATAAAGGGTTGAACATATAGGGGTATTTTAGGAGTTTAGTAAAAAATCATTAAATCTAATTCTATTCCATCCTATTCCTCCTAATCTCTGGAGGAATGAAAATTTGAGATTTTAAGGGAATATAGAGGAATGAGTGTTCCCTCCTACCCATTCCATTCCCTCCCACTTAAACTCCCAAACAAAAAAATAGACTTTCCATTCCCTCCATTAAAACTCCCAAACAAGGGAATGGAAGAATATTCTAAAATTATTATTTGGGAAAATTGCAATTTACCCACCTGTGGTTTGGCCCGTTTTAACAATGCCCACCCGTGGTTTGAATTTTGTCACTTAACCCACCTGAGGTGGCCTCCGTTAGACCTTCGTTACCTACCTCTGCCCATTCCGTTAGAAAATCCCCTTTACTATATAAGCCAAAATTAAAACCCAATTAGAACCCTAAAAAAAAAAAAGGAATGAGCTCTCTCCCTCTCACTACCTTAAAACCCTTAAAAATCCCCAAACCCATAATCCCTTTCTCTCTTCACTTAGATTGCCAAAGTGAAATCTAAACACTTGTAAGCAAGGAGGTGTATTGAAGCTTGGGTTTTCCTCTCCTATAAATTTTCTCACCAACCAAACAAGAGTAAATCCCTAATTTTATCAACCTGTGTTCACCACGCCAAAAACAAAAAAAAAAAAACAAAATGATTGCTGGCAGAGAGAGAATTGCAAGCAAGCAAGGCTCAGGTCTTGGCATCAAAGCACGCAAATATTAGGCCCATGGAGCAAAGGTGCTTGATACTCGACCAAAAGATCGCGTCTCAGAATTTCAAGATATCGGCCCTTAAGTCCCAAATTGAAGGCCTTGGTGAACTGCTCTGTCTCGCAGTCCAGTGCCTGCTCCGTCTCCGGTAGAGGCGAACTCTCCACCATCTCCTCCTCTAGCTTCTTCTAAGGCTCCGATGAGTCCTCCATCTTCAATTAGTACACCTGCTGAAGTTCCTGGACCGGCTCAGAGTGGCACCGTTTTGGACAGAGTTGGGTTCGCTGTTGGATCTGCTAGATCTAGGTTCGCTGCCATTTTGGATCTGGGTTCACTGCTGGATATGCTAGATCTAGGTTCTATGTTTTTTTGGGTTTAGGTGTTTTATTGTATTTATTCATTATTCATTCATTCACAGCATGTGATGTTTTATCATGGTATTAAACCCAAAAAATTTGAACCTAGCTTTTTGAACAGATTGCTTGGTTTTTTTTTTTTTTTTTTTTTTTTTTGCAGAATTTTTTTTTTTAACTTGCAAATTTGGGTTTTTTTTAGAGAACCCAGAAAAAGAATGAGGGTTAGAGTTTTATTTTGTGATTGTTCTATGAAGAATTAAGTAGTCAATTTGAACAGATTGCTGGGTTTTTTTTTTTACAGATTTTTTTTTTTTTTTTTTTACTTGCAAGTCTGGGTTTTTTTTAGAGAGCCCAGCAAAAGAAAGAGGGTTAGTGTTTTACTTTGTAATTGTTCTATGAAGAATTAAGTTGTCAATTTGAATAGATTGCTAGGTTTTTTTTTTTTTTTTTTACTTGCAAATCTGGGTTTTTTTTAGAGAACCCAGCAAAAGAAAGAGGGTTAGAGTTTTATTTTGTGATTGTTCTATGGAGAATTAAGTAGTCAATTTTTTGATTTAGCAGTGGAAGGCTAGCGAATCTGTGGGTGCATGTTCACATGGATTTGTGGCTTTGTTTGTGACTGTAGGTGTATTGGTTTTCTTTTATGTTTTATGTAAAGAAGAAGGATGAGAGAAAAGAGGAGAGAGACATAAAATATAATGAAAAAGACACAGTTACCCCTATTTTTAATGGTGAAATGGCAGAGGTGGGTTACAGGAGTCTAACGGAGGTCACCTCAGGTGGATTAAGTGACAAAATTCAAACCACGGGTGGACATTGTTAAAATGGGTCAAACCACAGGTGGGTAAATTGCAATTTCCCCTTATTATTTTCATTCCTTTCCATTTCATTCAATTCTCTCATTTCAAACGAGACTAAGTGGGAGGGAATAGAATGGAAAGGAAAGAACACTCATTCCTCTTTATTCCCTTAAAACCTTAAATTTTCATTCAACCCAAAATTAGGAGGAATGAGAAGGAATGAAATTAGATTTAATGAATTTTTTACTAAAATTCTCAAAATACCCCTATATATTCAACCATTTATTTAAAATAGGGGTCTAATAGTAATATTGTCATAAAATGATTTCATTCAATTCCCTCTATGTTACTCTCAAATAAAATTACTTACATTTCATTCATTTTCATTCCATTCCATTTCTTTATTTTAAAACATCTAATCAAGGTTAATTCCATTCCATTTCTTTATTTTAAAACATCTAATCAAAGTTAATTCCATTCAATTCCATTCATTTCCCTTACTTAAATACATTTCATTCTATTCCATTCTCATATAATGATTCAATTCCATTCCATTCCCTTATAAACTCTCATTAGAAGTATTAGTGGGGTTTGTAAATTGTATGTCTAGTCCAACTAGGCAATGGACAAACATATATCACATAAAGGTACCATGGCACACCAATATAGGAAAGAGGTGGTGGTTATGGTCACAGGACAATCGACAAGTTGGAGGTGGTACAAGTGGAGGTTGATAGCTTCTATACAAACAGAAACTTGGCGGCAGATTGACTTCTTATGAGTTGGGGATGGTGGTGGTGATGGTGGTGGAGCCATTCACAGTAAGGATATCGGTGAATGGTTTTTTTTTTTTTTTTTTTAATTATGAGTTGGTAACTAGGATTTGCCTCAATAGGTTGTCACATATGACACAATATTATTGAATGGGAGTGAATAATTTCTCCAACTTAAAGGTGTTATCTTCTATGAATATTATTGGAATTGGATATTTTGGTGTTCACATTATGATAGTTCCAAAAATAACCCCATTGACTATTTGAAAGTAATTTAATAGTTAAAAAAAAGGATATACCCTCTCAAAAAAAAAAAAAAAAAAAAAAGAGGATATAAAAGTAAATTTAATAATTTAAAACTCACATAAAATTAAAAATATGCTCTTTAGTGTCCAATTTTTAATACTTCTAAAAATAACCTTATCACCTAATTTTAAGGCACTCAATGAAAATTCCAAATAATAAGGATAAAAATGTAAATTGAGTATTTTAAATTCAGAAAAAAAGGACATCATCTACTACTCTTTCCCCAATTTCACTTCTTAATTTCGATTTTTAATTATAGAATAAACCAAATATGATTGAAAAAATGAGTATCTAAAAAAGTGTATCTAAACACGTACAGAGGAGATGCTAAAATTAAAGTATGCACAATTTTTGCCCCCAAAAAATTTCATTATAGCCTTTAATGTGATCAATTTTGTTATCTTATTAACCTTACTATCCATTTTTGCTCGTAATTTAGATTATTTTTTTAGAGAGTTTCAACTTATGGCGTCCGCTCTTGATGATAACTCTTTATCATCAGACCAAGACACCAATCAGTTTTTTGTGTAGGCAGGAATTGAACCTCAAACCTCTTATACAACCATCAGAGACTTTACCAGTTGAGCTAATTAGAACCCACTTCGTAATTTAGATTATTAGTTATTAGATTATTAGTTCTTCATATTTAACTATTTCATGAAATGCTAACTCTTAAATATATATATATATATATATATATATATATATATAATAGGTAAAGCTAAGAAAAAATCCAATTAGATTTTAATTTAGAATTAAATTAGAGTTTAATTTTGTGCTATGTGTCCCATCTAATCTAAATTTTTTAATTTTTGTGTCAAATGAGTTAATTTAGTGTAAAAAAAACAATGAGTCCAATATAAGTGAACCATAAAAAAAAATATAATTCTTGAATGATTTTATATTTATGAGCCTATTTTTTGTATAACTAAAAACAATTCAAATTTATAAGTTATATATATATATATATATATAATAGCCAAAGTTAAGAGTAAATCCTATTAAATTCTAAACTGCAGTCTAATTTTGCATCACGTGTCTCATCTAATTTTAAATTTGTGCGTCAAGTAAATTATTAGGTGCAAAAATTAAAGAGTTTAAATTCAATTAGATTCTAAATTGAATTTTAATTGGAGTTCAATTTTGCGCATATGTTCCATCTAATTTTTTAATTTTTGTGGCAAGTAAATTATTGAATTCAAAAACAAAAGAATTTAGATCTAATTAGATTCTAAATTATATATATGTAATTATCATTGTTTTTAAATGTATCTGTGTATATATGCATGACGTTACACACTAGTACTATATAATGCATGAATTATTGTAGAAAAAAAAATTTCTTAATTATTGTAAAGATAAAATTATGTTATATATGAACAAATCAAATTACTAATGGAAATTGATGGCATATCTAACATGAAAAAGAAATCAAACATCAAAGATAAAATACCAAAGTAAAAAGAAACCTCAAATTTTAAGGATCACAAATGTACTTTTCTTTAGTTTTTATTTGAAAAAGAGAGTTTGAACATGTTTTGTTGATGTTGCTGCTGTTATTATTATTATTACTATTATTATTTGTGGGTGAAAAGCTATGAGCGACACAAAAAGAACAGCCTTTCAAGACCTAATATTTCTAATCATGAGTGGTGGAAAACAAGTACTGGACTCATGTAAAAGTAATATGAAACCACTTATAGTTTTCAACGTCAAAATTGTGACATAGTTGTAGTTCTGAAGAAGATTGTACTATACAGTATCAGGAAAAAACCTTCTTTATAATGAAGCAAATACCAAACAAGAAGCAGCACCAAATCAACCCCAAAAAGGCAAAGACAAAGACTTGTGTCTGAGGAAGAGAAAAAGAAAGAGCCAGCAAATGGATGATGGAAATATGAATGGCATGGGTGGGATGTCAAAACCGTCAACCATGAATAACCCGATGGTGATGTCACAAATGACCTTCTTCTGGAGCAAAAACGCATACATACTCTTCTCTGTTGGCCTGGAACAAGCACTGGCATGTAAGTATTAGCCTTGATATTTATTTTTGTCCTCTCTATCTTTGTTGAGTGGTTGTCTCATTGCCAATTGATCAAACCTGGGCCGAAGCATGTGGTGGTTGGTGTGGTTCAGACCATTTTGCATGCCTTAAGGGTTGGCCTGGATTTTTTGATTATGTTAGCTGTCATGTCTTTCAATGGTGGTGTATTTTTGGTTGCTGTGGCTGGGCATACTGTGGGGTTCTTGTTGTTTGGTAGTAGGGTTTTCAAGGACTCTGATGCTATAAAATTTCCTCATGATCCTCATCCATTGAGTTGTTAATGGAAACAAAGACGTCTGTCATTGCTCCCTTGGGTCTTTCTCGTTGTGTGTGCTTACGTATAGATCTCCCTTTACGCTCTAATGCAGTGAAACAAAAGGAAAAACAAAAGGTATTGTGCATATATCTGTGAATTGTTTGTTCAAAACTGTATAACAATGGTGGTGATTTGTATTTTTCTATGAAAGCTTTTACATATTGCTTAGGCCAATTAAAAATAATGTTGTTGTTGTTGTTCTTCTTCTTCTTCTATTTGCACTGTTCCTAAAACTTATCCAGGAAATTGAATGAAGGTTGAGAATGTCCTTATTGTTTGTTGCAATCAATAATTATATTAACTAATCTCCATTATGCCAAAGACAAGGATGCTACTTGGTCTAAAATTAGGGGAATTTTTCAGAGAGGAGGCACGATTACTGCCTTAATTAATTCTTCAAAAATGGCTGGCCATTATCATTTCAGACTGGGAAGCAGGGCTTAATCTAAATTTAGGAACCTTTGTTTGTTTGGATTTTTTTTTTTTTTTTTTTTTTTTTTTTTTTTTTAAGTCTATAATTGTTTAGTTATGAAATTGCGAAAATTCCCAAAGAAAAATATATTATTTCTGTAATGCATAAACAAAAATTAAAACTATTTTGAAAACCAAAATTAATACTACCCTTTTTTTCCCAGAAAATCTGTACTCCCTAAAATGATAAAATCACAAAGTTTTCATATTCATGAGAGGTTGAGGTTTCTTATTTTATATTTCCAATATAATAAAAAACATTTAATCAAATTTCCATTAACATTTTTTTACAGAATACATCAAACTTTTAACCTTTCAGTAAAAGTTTATTATATATATATATATATATATATAAACTATAGACACAATATTTTTCATGACTTGGCAAGTTATATTGATTTTCATTCGAACGCAACATTGACAGCCTTTATTATTTACTATTATAATAATTAAATAGCCACTTTGATAGTTATGAAATGTTTTTGTGAAAATTGCTATGGCTCTAGAGTTGTTTGAAAATAAGATATTAATTAGCTCAATGTAAATTGTTGCCATTTGTAAGTACTCTGAAAATAAAGGTCCAAGCCCACTTAGAACGGTGATGCCTTGTCCTTCAAATCAAGTCCAACAATAAAATTTCTTTAGAGAGAGGGCGTATAATTCAAGTGCAGTTCTAATATAAGCTTAAGTTATAGACTGAATAGCCTAGGGTACACTACAAGAAAATCGATCTATTGCGGCGGACCTATTGCGGCGGGTGCTAAAACCGCCGCTATATGTAGCCTATTGCGGCGCATTTTTGGCCTGCCGCTGTACATGAGATCTATTGCGGCGGGCCAATGACCCGCCGCAATAGTTCTAGTATATAGCGGCGAAATACAGCGGCAGGCCAATTTCCCGCCGCAATATGCTTGTTTTAACGGCGTTCAACTGATATATAACGGCGGGTCACACACCCCGCCGCAATAGACCCCAAATTGCCCCACCGAGTCCTAAAATTTTCCCTCTGTTTTTTTTTTCCCTTTTCATTTTTAGCGCCTTTTCATTACTCTCCCACACACACTCTTTCTCTCTCCCAGACTCTTCGAAGATCTGTGTCTCATCCCTGCCACTACCCACAGCCGCAGCACCACCACCCACAACCACAGCCGCACCACCACCACCACCCACAACCACAATCACCAAATCACAAACAAAAACAAACCGTAAACCCATGGTCACCACTAGCCAACCTAACCCACAGTCACCACCAACCACCATCACCCACCCACCTGCCACCACCGTAAACCCATAGTCACCACTAGCCAACCCATCCCACAGCAAACCCACAGTCACCACCAACCACCATCACCCACCCACCTGCCACCACCGTAAACCCCAACCTAAAATCAACCCACCACTAGCCACCACCACTACAAAACAACCACCATCTCACCAAACCGTGTACCACTCCGTCGACGAAATCGTGTACCGTTCTCGATCTGGTGGGTTACTCGACGTCCAGCACGATATCGCCGTTTTGGAAATCGTGTAGCCGTAGCTCCGAAGGTCAGTCTTCTCTTTCCTTTTCTTCGGATCTGTGTGTGTTTCTTTCAAAGCTGTTTTGATTTGTTTTGAGTTTCTATTTCTCTGTTTCATTTCTAGGGTTTCAGTCACGGTCTTCTTCTTCACACCCACACCCACTCTCACTGTAAGTTTGTTTGTTTATTTTTATTTTTTATTTCTCTGTTTATTGTTCATCGGTACTATCCGTTTAGAAAGTCTTTTTAAGTTTTGCATTCAGTTTGTGGTTGTGCATGTGGTTTTTCTTTTTGCCACGGTCATGGGTTTTTGCACAGGTAATTTCCTCTTAATTCAGAATTTGGGCTTTGATTTTCATGAATGAAAAGTTTCTATGATATTTCGAGCAACTGTTAGATTAATAATTGACAACATAGATTTTTATTTTGAAAAATTGAAACAATTGCATGTTAATAGATTATAATCCCCAAGCTATATTCAAATGTTAAAATGAGATTGTATCAAATTAGTTTTCTGTAAACAAAATTTGCAAGAATAAACCAAACTCAGTTAACAATATTGCTAAGGATCTTGTCAAATTCCTAATTTGTCTCTGTAATCATGATGGTTCTGTTGTAATTTGATACTTTCATGTTTGAAATATTATTGTTAAGTTTGAGTAGGAGCCCCTTTCTGTTGTAATTACATTTCACTACTTGTGACAAATCGTTTCCCTCCTTGTAAACCATAATTTTTTTCTTGAAAATTCACAAATTTTTGTAGAAATTATGAATCCATGACCTTTACGAAAATTTCTAGCAGAAAAATACCATGCACAATGAAGGAAACTTAGTTACCAATACAAGAACCAAATGGCTAAGCTAAGACTGTCTTCTTTAAGTTCTGTACCCCTATTTTATCAGGGAAGTTTCTTTAGAATTGACCAAGTGGAGATTTTGGGGAAGACTGCTAGAAATGTTAATTCAATAGCAGTCCCTGGTGGTTGATGCTTAATCACTTTTAAGCTGGCAAGTTGTTTCTCTAAGATAATAGAGATACATCTCTCTAATGCATTTCTTTGAGACCAAGGGATAGATATTTTAATGTAGTTGGATTCCTTGTTTTGACTGCTCTCGGGAAACAAGAACTGAAATACCTATTAATTATTGTGGGTGTATTAGATTGATTATTGGCCTAGATACATTTAGTTAATTATCAACTCATAACAGTTTATACTTTATTTTCAACCCCCTTTGTGTCTCATGCAGCTTGGAGTAGATACTGTTCCAGTCCTTGTTGGCCCTGTGTCCTACTTGTTGCTGTCTAAACCTGCAAAGGGTGTTGAGAAGCAAGGATATCAGCAAAGTAGGTCTTAATGAGAACATTCAATCCAGATAAAGATGATTCTAGCTCAGAGTAGGCATCAGTGAATGCTTTCAATTTGTGAGAGAAGTTCAAGACACTAACTGCTTTGAAGGGTGTCACTGCTTTTGGATTTGATTTGGTTGGTATAGCAAGTTTGTCCAGGATTCAGTAGTTTAAAAGCTTACTCTTTTTAACTTTTTGTTTTTTTTTTTGCTGCTATTGGTATAATGCATTTGGATCATTCACAGTGGTTTTATTTTTTTGGATTTTTCTATTCACTGATTTTTTTGGAATGTTTTTCTAATAAGTTAACCTCTTTTTATATGATATGTCTGCAATGTTGAACTTTTAACTTGGTATTCCACTGAGAAATTACCAACAATTTTGACAATCAAATGAAATCGATAAAATTATATGCATGTTTGGCATTACTTTAGGAAGAGAGTTTTAATTATAGAGTTTTAGTAGTTTGTAACATAGAGTTTTAACTGAGAAGCTCTTTAGCTTTTTTGGCTTTTGAGTGTTTGACAAATTGCGTTAAACAATGCTTTAAAGTGGTAGATTTATAAAGCATGATTAGTGAATTGTAGAGTTTTTTTCCCTAAAAGCTTCAAATTTTAGCTTCCTAATCATGAAGGTTGATGTAGATGAAATATTTGGTCATTTTTTGAACTTATTGGATTCATTTTAGCAATGCTTAGGTCTTAGTTTTTTTCTAAAATACATTGAAAATGCTGCTGCTATTAGTTGTATGCATAATTTATAGGTTTTTAATATATTTCATTCTTCTTTATTTAGTTTTTTTTTTTTTTTTTTTTTAATGCTGAATAAGCTTGAATTCTTATATATTTTATTCTTTACTAATAATTTGAGTTTGAAATATATGGAGTGGAGTATATATGAAGCTGACCAAACCATTATATGACTTACAGTGACTTACAGTGAAAGAGGTTAAAAATCCCTTCATGAATTCCTTCCTTCCTTCCTTAAAACCCAAAATTCTTTTTTTCTTTTTTATAGTATGTTGGAACTCTGAGAAATGCCAATGGCTGGAATTTCGCCCTCTTAGGTGTTTTTGTTGTAATCTAACTGGGCCTTTTTTGATGACCCAAAAAGATAAAATGAAGAATGCTTTGGTTTTTTCTTTTTCTTTTTTTTTTTTTTTTTTTGGGGCGAGAGTTTATATTAGAGCATTCCACATTGGGCTCTTCCAACGGGCTTTTTTGCTGAATCCACCAACCTTAATAAAATAGAAAGTGGCATGAATTGTTTTATAAGTTTGACAAGTGACTGCATGCCCCTTAGCTTTTATTTTTAAATGATATTATGCATTTTATTATAATAATATATTTCAAATTAGAATATACTATATCAGTGACCTTGATAAAAGGAGGTTGGTTTTTGGATTGAAGGTTAAAGCATTATCACTTAGCACTACTGTTGAGATATCAATGATTTGATTTCTTCTTATAATTAAAAATTAAAAGGCTGTTAGAAAGTTATTTATTTATTTATTACTACTATAAAATTTAAAGACAGATAGGTAGGCAATCAAAAAAGAGATTGAATGTCAACAAAGCATTAAATGTCAACAAAGCATGTGTAATAAACACTTATGAAGTGATCGATTATGAATAATAAACACCCTTTTATCTTAATTCACTACTCACAATTAATTACCTCCATCAACATTATATCAAAATTTGGAACTTTCTCATAAAGCAAATTCTTTTTCTCTGTCTCCCACCCCCCTTTCCAGTTGTTTATTATTATCATCAATTTCTCATGTATGACTAATTGACAATCACCAAGGCTGTGTGATCCCATTTCCTATATTTTTATTTATAGCACATCTATTGGTTGGATTTATTCCTATTTTTTAATGAAAACCGACTTAGTTGAAATAGAAAGTGGTTTCAGCACTGTTAAGAGGTAGGGACGAATAGAAATTCAAGATCATGCTATTCAATAAATAAATCTTCAAATCATTCCTTTTATATATTATATTCAATTGGAAAACTATACATGAGTTAGTTAAAGAAATATTTATTTATTTGCTTTTGTTATTTTTAATACAATGAGATCCATTAACTTATCTCTTAATTTTAGGATTGTAAATGCACCAAATTGCTCATAAATATCTTGGACTTGGCTTGATAAAAATTTCATTCATATTTGTGAGTGTGTGCAAATTGCTCATAAATATCTTGCTCATAAATATCTTGGACTTGGCTTAGGTTTATATATATTCTTTTTTTGTTGGCAGATTGCAAAAAGAAGAGGCACTATAAGTGAGTGTGATCAAAGCGTATTGCATTTGGTGAAAGACTTAAGGTACTCTCTCTCTCTCTCTCTCTTTGTGTTTGTGGTGGGTTGTTGAATTGGGGCAAGCAGGTGGCTTGCATGGAGTAATAAGGTGGTTTTAGTTAATATTAGGAGTGTTGACTGCTTTATGTAATATTGGATGATTGTTGTTGAGTTGTTTTTATTTGATTAATTCATTTTAAGGGCATGTAACTATCTTTTTCACACATGTGGAACGCTAAAATGGAATTGCATATTTAAAGAGATGTCCATTCCTAAAGACTATTGCTAGTAATGATGTTATAGTTACCAAATGTATTGATAACTTCTCTATGCATTTAAAGATGATTTGTTTCTTAAATTAAAGTGAAATTGTGTAAATGAAATGTGTGTAACTCTTGGTTTGTGTTTTCATGAAATCACATTATAGGTATTTCTTGTAAACCACTTTATTGCAATGGATAAGAGTTGGATGAAAATTACCAATAGAAGGTCGCGAGAATATTTAGATGGAGTCCAACAGTTTTTGAATTTTGCATCTAATCATGCACATTCGGATGGAACGATTTCATGTCCATGTAAAAAATGCGTGCATACAAAGTCGTGGCCTATAGATGCGTGCAAACTCCATTTCATTGTGGAAATGTTATTCTTACTGAGTTGAGGCCTCTATATTTAGTTCCTTTGATATATAACAGCATACATATGACTTCCTTTTTTTTTTTTTTTTTTTTGGAGAGGTTTATGTGGTGAGTTGCCTGTAGATTGTCAATTTTCTCTTGAGAGTTACTGTACATATTGGTGCTTGCTTGTCCCATCCTATATATATGTATGTATATGTTGTGGGGTCATTTTAACTATATGATTTCTAACTTTTGATATTTTATTCAAACCCAAATATCAGGACAAAATGGAGCGATTGTTGGATGATTCTTCAAATCAGTTGCAGTCATCTGACATGAGTGGTAGTATTGCATGGTCAACAAATGATGTGTTTGCCAAAGTGATGGGTAAGGACCGCAAAGGTCGTATTCGTGGGGTAGGCTTTGGTCCAAGCCCAAGTGGTCAAAGTAGCAAGAGTGCTCACACGGACATTGAAATACAGTCAAGTCAAGCAAGGGACAACGAAGTTACACAACTGAAGGCTTCCTTGGCTACTATGAAGGAAAGACTTGGTCAATTCGAAGACATGGAGCAAAGAATGGAGGAAAGAATGGCTCGCATGCTCCAACAAATACAACAAAGTTCTTCCCAATGCAATCAGGTATATTAACAAAGACTTAGTCAATGTTTTTCTCTTTGTAAGCACTTCGTTGTTGTTGTGAGTGCGTATAAATGTCTTCGTTTAACTTGTTCCCATTTTTTGTTTTGGTAATATTTTCTTGTCATTCTATTTCATTTATGCGCACTTATTGAGTGATTATACTTTGTATGTAGGATGTTGCACCACTCTCTTCTAAATTGTTTCATTGCCTAATTGGAGATTTCCGTTGTTGTATAGAGTACATTTTTAGTGTTGCAATTCTCATATATATATATACAATATATTATTTCAAATATATGCAAATCAATGAACTTGATGCAAATAGGGAAGGAAGAATATGTAAGAGTGTTAACATTGTAGCACACATCATATGTGGCACGATGGGTCACTCTAATCAAAAAGATGCATGCCTTAATATTTACACATTTTCACTAACAAAACTGTGAAGTACTTACATTAACAAAAAGCAAAAAACCCAAACCGAATTCTAGAAGAAGATGAGATGTTACGAGTATTTCTAAGGAAAGCATTTTGGGTAGTGATTGCATACGAAGAATGACAACTTTTTCCATTATTGTGATAGCATAGCATATGGTTAATTACTGCTGGTTTTTTATATTTTTTCTTTCCAATGCAATGAGGTATATTAACAAAGACTTGTCAATATTTTTCTCTTTGTAAGCGCTTCGTTGTTGTTGTGAGTGCGTATAAAATGTCTTCGTTAAACTTGTTTCCATTTTTTGCCTTGGTAATATTTTCTTGTCATTCTATTTCATTTATGCGCACTTATTGAGTGATTATACTTTGTATGTAGGATGTTCCTTCGGCTCAACAATCTCCAGCTCTCCAAAAATCGTCAGCCGCATCCTATCAACCAAGCAGCTTATAAGTTTTATCTTGGTGTTCGAGAATTTTTTTGTGTACAAAGAACTACGAAAGAACAACCGCATTTTTTGCAAGTGTTAAAGGATATTTTTAAACACTTTGGAACTATTGTAGTATTAACTTAATTTGAGCGGTTGTTTTATTCAAAATACCACATCTTTTTTTGTTAATCTTATGATGGTGGTTATAGACAACGTTATGTATTTGATAATATATTTTAATGTTAATATTACGTTAGTTTGGAGACATTTGTAGTGTTGTTAATTAATTACATTTGTGGTATTGTTGTGTTAGTAGAGCTAAAATTATTATAGGTTCTAAACAGGTTTGAAAAATATATTTGTAATAGGTTTGACATATTCGGGGAAAACAGAGGTTTTAAAACCTACTGGGGGGAAAAAAAAAAAAAAAAAAAATCGAACCTATAGCGGCGGTCAAGAAGCGCCGCAATAGGTTCACATTTTATGATTTAAATAAAACCCTATAGCGGCGCTTATCGCCTGCCGCTATAGGTTTAACCCTATTGCGGCGGGTAGACACGCCGCTAAAGGTACGCACATATAGCGGCGTTTATTGCCCGCCGCTAAAGATACACACATATAGCGGCGGGCGCATCGCGCCGCTAAAAGTCAAAACCCGTAAATTTGAACGTCGTATGGCGGCGGTTTTATGCCCGCCGCAATAGACCAAAACCGCCGCTAAAAGGTGCATCTATAGCGGCGGTTTTTCTTACCGCCGCAATAGATCTATAGCGGCACCGCAACGGTGGCGGGAAGAACCGCCGCAATAGCACCCGCCGCTAAAGGTCAAATGGACCTTTAGCGGCGGTTTTTGGGGCTTTAGCGGCGCTTTTGGACCCGCCGCAATAGGTCGATTTTTTTGTAGTGGTAATAGAAAGGAACAACATGAGTTGATAATGAGAAAAATAGTTCTCCTCGGGAAGGTTCGAGGATTAGTTCTTATATATAAAGTTTGAATTCTACACTAGATAGAGTATTGTTCACTTTCCCTTTTCTCTATTTCCTCACCAGGAATGTTCATCCCTTTCTTTGGGAGACTCCCCTCATTTTATATCCTTCTTCGTTGCATCCTAGCCCTTCTTCTTTATGCCTCCTAGAGTTCCTAAGGATACTTGTCCTATCAACACTCTACTAAAGGTGGTAGAAAGGGCTGGTATCTGTAGAATTAATGTTTAAGGGTCATTTCCTCATTAATGCAGCTGATAAGATTGGTGCAGGGCATTCAATGCGGAGGAGGGAATTGTTCCTTCTAGGAAACTTCCTCCTTTCTTCCTTGATCCACCGCTACCCCCTCTCCTCATCTTAGAACATTACAAGAAGTCCATTACTTTGATTACGCTTCCATCCTTGGGTGGGTGAAATCTTCGGAGTGCATTTATCTCCTTTGATATGGGTTAAGCAATCTTATCCCTAATCCAATCCTCCTCAATCCTCGAACCCCTCACAATAGCCCTATAAACCCTTACTATCAGGAGCTACTTTGAGAGTAAGGTTTTAGTAGCAAGGGGGAAGTTGATACGTGCTTAGCATGGTCCCACGTGGAGATGTCATTTCGTATGTCTTCTAAAACGTTCTTGACGCTTTGGTATCCACGTTCATGTAGTTATTAAATCAGGCAGCTACTTGTCCCCCCATGTTCTATGGTGCGATGGTGATCTGACGATCCCAATTTTCTGGGATTTCTGAGCAGGAAAATTACCACTCTTTTTCAACCCCTATATAAAGATAGATTGGGGGTAACTTTTCTCATTTACATACATTCTAAAAATTTTGTTTAATGCAGCGGTTCGAGGAAAAACTTCTTCTAGTGCTCGTAAGTGCCCTTGGCCCTTCATCCAACATTTAAAGAAAACTTTCCTTTTCTTAATTTTTTGTTTTAACTGATTTCCCCCGATAAGACAATATCGGTAGATTTGCC
Organism: Quercus aquifolioides; assembly: GCA_019022515.1. Lineage (NCBI taxonomy): Eukaryota > Viridiplantae > Streptophyta > Magnoliopsida > Fagales > Fagaceae > Quercus > Quercus aquifolioides. Next base: position 32,715,341 of record CM032326.1, read on the forward strand.
AAATTAGTTGATACCCTCGAGGGTATGACCACTTTTAGGGCTAAGTATAGAATTCTAAAGAATGTTGAACTTCAACATTGTGAACTAGGAGAATGGTTGGTTATAGATAAACCACTTGGGGCAGTAGTCATCCCTATGATTGCCTTTATTGAAGGTGGAATGGAGATTCCTATGGGTAGGGTAACTAGAGACTTTCTCATTAACTTTAGGTTATCCCCAACCTAATATTCTCCCAACCTGTTTAGGGTCTTCGGCAATGTAGATATGATAAACCGAAAAATGGGGACTAACCTTACGTGTCACGATGTGAACTGGGTATACAATTGCCAAAAAGGGAAAAACACGAGTTATTTCTTTAGGTGTAGAGTACCCTCCGTTAGGTTGATTTCATGTATTCCCGAGTCGAATAAGGGTATGGACAAAGACTTCCTCATCGTCTTTGGTGAATGGCATGATGGTTTGCACCGCCCTATCCAGGATGGGGAACCAAGTGGGATGCCCGAGAACCAAGAACAGCTTAGATTGCCCCATTTTCTCTATCTTATAAATTTTTCTTGTAAAAAGAATTTTATCTATTATTCTATATTATATATATTCTTGTAGAAATAACACCTTTCTTTTCCATTTTCTTGGTAGAAGAATTTCACACTGCCCCGAACAAAAGCCTGGTAAACTTTACGGACCTCCACCAGATTCTTCAATCAGAGATCTTCCTCCACCGAGACAAACAGCTTCATGTGGTGCATGTGATCCTAGGGTTTAAACCTATCTCCACTTGCTTTCAATCTCTCAAATACGTGATTAACGCAAAGGAACCGAGGCTAGCCTTGATCGACGTAGCTGTCCCTAGATTTTTTATCAAACCCCCACCCTCCAGTACCCAAAACGCTCAGCTACTTGTCCCACTTGCAGCCAAGCTCCTTTACTCCCACAAACAACCTCTTCCCTCTGACAACGAAAGGGAAAAGCCAAGTAGTGAACCAACTCAAGAGGTACAAGATAAAGATTTTGAAATCTTTTTCCAAGAAGATCCCGAGGACTCTCAAATAAGCTCGTCGCCATTTTGTTGCTGCACAAGTCAGTACTAGTCAAGAAGCAGCGAACATTCCAGAAGCAATGGTGCTGGAAGAAAGGACGCCCGACTTGCTCACACTGCTCTTCACCCATGAAGGGGGAGATGCCCCCGTGGTGCCCATTGTACAGCGGTTACCTACCCCTGCTCCATCCCACATTCCAACTGCTAATGCCCCCGAAAAGAAAAGAAAAATGGGAAAACAGATTGAGGATTCTGAAGAAGGGGAGATACCTTAGCCCACACAACAACCTTCTTCCAAGGAGCTCAAAGTCACAAGGGCTCAACAAAAGAAAGGCACTTCTGCTAGAGCTGGCAAGGGCACTGAGGGCGAGCAACGATCCAAGGCCATAATATGGAATCCTACCTTCGTGCTTAGCTCGGGGGACCTTGTTACCTCTTAGGCATCTTTCAGGGATGCTTAAAAAGGTAAATCAAGGCTGGTGTCCGAGTGCCTAGAGAAGGCGTTGCTCGTTCCTGATGACATGCAGGAGTTAAAAGGGCTGAGGAAACGTGAAGTATTCCTCTCACTGAAGAGGGATCTCACAAAGGTTAGTCAGTCACCTTTACTTTCTTAACAATTCTTTCACCCTACTTAACAAGATTATAACTTATGTAAGTAACTTCTTCGAAAACAAGCAATGCAAGCAGCCTTTGTGGTCGAGGAGTGGGTTGACCATGCTCTATCTAAATCTCGGGAGGCAAAGAACAAGTTGGTGCAATCAAACAAGGCTTTAGCTGATTCTGAGAAAAGGTATAAGGACTCGCTTTTTCACCTAGCCAAGGCTGAGAAAGGGCGTAAGAACGCCGAAGCTACCCTAGCTGGTTTTGAAAGGCAGGCTGAAAAGCTGTAAGCTTCTTTGAAAAAGTGCAAAACCCAATTGGCCTTGGCCAATGAGTAGATAAAGTGCCAGTAGAAACAGCTCGAGGGCGAAGATGCTGAAAGGGTGAAGACCGAGCAAGCGGCCTATGATGCTAGTATGACTAAGACTACTTAAAGTCTTACTGCCCAGCTCAGAGACGTAGCTCGGGCCTTCTGCCTAGAAGTTTGGGGCGAAGCTCTCAATGTGGCTGGGGTTGACGTTGATGCTAAACTGAGAGGGTCTGATAAGGTCTATTACCTTCTGGCTCTTCGCCTTGCTTCAAGCTCTACCCCTCCTAATCCGATTTCTGCTTCCTCAGCATCGAAGTCCATGACAGTCCTGACCTCTACACCTTCCACTAGAAAAGAGAAAGAACAACAGCTTTCATCCCTAGCAATAGAGTTAGAGTCTGAAGACATCGTAGAAGTTGAGCAGTAGAAAAGGAAGAAGAAGGAGAAAGAGAAGGAGGTCACTGCCTAGTCTTTCCTTGCTTAGCACTTAGGTTAATTTGTATTAGGCCAGGCTTTGATAATGCCCTTTTTCTCCCTTTTTTTTATTTTTATTTTATTTTTATTTTTACTGTAATCAACTTGCTGGATTGAATGAATATATTCCATAGTTATGCCCACTTTATTCTTTATGATTTTCTTCTCTCTATGTTATCAAGTGTAATATACATTCTTTCGAATTTAATGCATAACCTTAACATTACATTCCCCAAGCTTGGATGGAGCTTTAACCAAATCTATGGGATTAGGCCTTACTTCACTTGAGGTTAGGTCTTTTTGGCATCTGTCGCTCCTCTTAATTTACCCAAGGTTCAAAAACTGGAAACACAATTAAGACCAAGGTTTAACTTACCCATGGTTTATAACCGAGATGTTGAAAAAAACCAAGATGCTAAATAACACTTAACTAAGCTTTCATAAGAGTTAATTTACCCAAGGCTTGTGACCTGAGAAGTCGAACAAGATTGAGGTTTTGTTTAACATTTAACCAATTTAACATTAGAGTTAATTTACCCAAGGCTTGTGACCTGAGGAGTCAAACAAGACCGATGTTCTATTTAACACTGAACCAATTTACATAAGAGTTAATTTACCCAAGGCTTGTGACCCGAGGAGTTGAACAAGGTCGAGGCTTTGTTTAACACTTAACCAATTTTCATAAGAGTTAATTTACCCAAAGCTTATGACCCGAGGAGTCAAACAAGACTGAGGTTTTGTTTAGCACTTAACCAATTTTACATAAGATTTAATTTATCCAAGGCTTGTGACCTGAGGAGCTGGATAAGACTGAGTTCTGTTTAATACTTAACCAATTTTACATAAGAATTAATTTACCCAAGGCTTGTGACCTAAGGAGTCGAACAAGACTGAGGTTCTGTTTAACACTTAACCAATTTTCATAAGAGTTAATTTACCCAAGGCCTGTGACCCGAGGAGTCGAATAAGATCGAGGTTCTGTTTAACACTTGACGAATTTTACATAAGAGTTAATTTACCTAAGGCTTGTAACCCGAGGAGTCGAATAAGATTGAGATTCTGTTTAACATTTAACCAATTTTCATAAGAGTTAATTTACCCAAGGCTTATGACCCGAGGAGTCGAACAAGACCGAGATTATGTATACTCTTTACAACCATATCATCAATATATGCTTCAACGGTCTACCCAATCAAATATCCAAGTCATCATCCTCTGATACGTAGATCCAGCATTCTTTAATCCGAAAGGCATTACTCGTCAGTGGAAATTCCCTGTTGGAGTCCGGAAAGCTGTTTTCTCTTGGTCAGGGAGGGCCAAAGGTATCTGGTGATAACATTGGAAGGCATCCAAAAAACTCATCCGAGAATGTCCCACCGTTACATCAACCAATTGATCAATCCAAGGGACAGGAAAAGGGTCTTTCGGACATGCCTTGTTCAGATATGTGAAATCAATGTAGACACGCCATTTCCCGTTCTTCTTCTTTACTACCACAGTGTTTGCCAACCAATTGGGGTAAAAAACTTCCTTGATTGCCCCCGCATGCTTAAACTTGTCCACCTCTTCTTTTACTGCATCAACATACTCCTTTGAAGAATGTCGGAGGGTTTGCTTCCTCGGTACAACACTCAGATTTACATTCAACTGATAGCATATGAATTCCAAGTCAATCCTTGGCGCCTCATAAGTATTCCATGCAAAAACATCCAGGTTACTCTTTAAATAGTTCATAAGTTCCTTCTTTTCAGCAAAGGGTAACTGAGCCCCCACCTAAAAATACTTATCCTTGTTTGACTCTATTACCACTTTTTCAAATTCCTCTGACGTTAATCCTTTCAAGTCAGCCCCAAGTTCATCCACGGGATTAGTTAATTGCTATGGAACTTTTTCCAATGCAGTAGAAGTCTCCTGCAATGATTGCTACCTGATAGCAGCTACCAAACATTGCCTTGCCATTGCCTGGCTTCCAACCAATTCCCCTACTTGCTCTCCAGTGGAGTACTTAACTTTTAGATGCAGGGTAGGTGATACTGCTCCCGGTGCATGAAGTCATGGTTTAGCCAAAATAGCTATATATGGTGAATAGGCCTTAACTACAATAAAGTTCACTTGCACCACCTCATTCCCCGCCTGTACAAGTAGGCTGATCATTCCTCAGGGGATGACGGTTCTCCCATCGAAGCCAACCAACGGCGAATCATATTTCTCTAGATCATAGGGCTTGAGATATAACCCCTTAAATAGATCCGGATACATAATCTCAGCTCCACTTCCCTGATCCATCAAGACCTTCTTGACATCATATCCCCTGATCCGAAGGGTCACCACCAAAGCATCGTTGTGGGGCTGAAAGGTTCTCGCTTTATCCTCTTCCGAAAAGCCTAGAATTGGCAACGATTCCAATCTAGTCTTTTTAGACTCTCGGTCTTGTTCCCACAACTCTAGCTTCGAAGCTACAAATATAATGCCCGAACATGAGCCGACGTTACAGCTAAGCGTGGCAAAAATTACATTAATTGTTCCTAAAGGTGGCTGAGCAACAACATCCCTCTGATATCCAGACTCGGTTTGGTCTAGCTGTCTTGCAAGCTAGTGCATGAACTGTTTTAACTTTCTCGCCTTCACGAGTTGACCAAGGTGATCGCGCAAGGTTCTACAATCCTCGGTTGTATGTCTCCTATCCTGGTGGTAATGGCAATACAGACTCTGATTTCACTTGGTAGGATCTCCCCCCATCTTATTGGGCCATTTAAAGTATGGCCCCCTTTTTATCTTCTCCAGGATTTGATACATTGGCTCCTTAAACATCGAGTTGACCAATTGTGCGTTAGCCCCGGATGACTGATTGATGAAATCTCTCCTAGGTTGATTATGACTATATCCTCCTGTCCGAGGATCTCTCTTTTCAAAGAAGACTTTGGCCTTTCCCTTCCCTTAGGTCTGATCTTCTTCAACCCTCTTATGCTCAGCAATGCAGTCCATAAACTGATGCATACTGCAAGCAGGCTTCAACGTTAGTGATTTCCTCAAGTCATGCTCCATTGGGAGCCCGACTTTAAAGGTCCTTATAACTACATCCTCGAACTCACCATCTATCTCATTAAATGTTTCCCAATGCCTATCAGAATAGGTCTTTAAAGTCTCCCCTTCCTTCATGACCATGGACAATAGGGAATTCAAGGGCCTTGGGACTCTACTGCATGTCACAAATCTTTCTCCGATTGCTCTTGTAAGTTCCTCAAAAGATCTATGGAGCCTTCCTCCAGCCCGTCAAACCACCTCATGGCAACCGGCCCGAGGCTAGAGGGGAAGACCTTGCACATAAGAACCTCATTCCTTAAGTGGATAGCCATCCTCTAATTAAAGTGGCTCGTGTGCTCCACAGGATCGATTCTCCTATTGTAAATGGTAAATGTAGGCTGCATAAAACAATGTGGAAGCTTGGCTCTATCAATTCTCCTTGTAAAATGTGACTTTGAAATTTGACGAAGGGCCTTACTCATTGCATCATTCCCCATGTTCCAAGGGGGTGATCTTTCTCATCGCCTTCTCCTTTGTTTCTCCAACTTATCAAAGCGTGATGATGTGGAGAAAGGTTCGCTAGGGGGTGTCCTTGACCTTCGTCTATAGGTTCTATCCCTTTCTTCATCAGATCCTTCACCTGATGGGGGTGTTGGATTCCTCTTGTCACGCTCCTTGCAACGCAACTTTTTGCACAAATAGTCAATCTCCAATTTCAGATTTCGTGTTTCTTGCTCATGCGAAACGTGACCTCCAGTTCTGAAGTGGCTCCTCTCAGTTTGCCCTATATACTGCGTTTCCACCCTAACACTTGGGGTGAGATTATGCTCCCTAATTCTCCTTCACTCCAAGTTAATAAAGTGGTCATTTCGCTAAGAACCCACAAATTCCTCCCTATCATACTTCGAGTTAGCCATAACTTAGGAAGAATGAACTACATATGAATTCCCACAGACGATGCCAATTGTAAGTGCTCTGAAAATAAAGACCCAAGCCCACTTAGAAGGTGATGCCTTGTCCTTCAAATCAAGTCTAACAATAAAATTTCTTTAGAGAGAGGGCGTATAATTCAAGTGCAGTTCTAATATAAGCTTAAGTTATAGACCGAAGAGCCTAGGGTAATAGAAAGGAACAACATGAGTTGATAATGAGAAAAATAGTTCTCCTCGGGAAGGTCCGAGGATTAGTTCTTATATATATGGTTTGAATTCTACACCAAAAAAAATACTATTCACTTTCCCTTTTCTCTATTTCCTCACTATGAATGTTCATCCCTTTCTTTGGGAGACTCCCCTCCTTTTATATCCTTCTTTGTTGTATCCTAACCCTCCATCTGTATGCCTCCTGGAGTTCCTAAGGATACTTGTCCCATCAACACTCTGCTAAAGCTGGTGGAAAGGGCTGGTATTCATAGAATTACTGTTCAAGGGTCATTTCCTCATTAATGCAACTGATAAGGTTGGTGCAGGGCATTCAATGCAAATGAGGGAATTGTCCCTTCCAGGAAACTTCTCCTTTCTTCCTTGATCTGCTGTCACCCACTCTTCTCATCCTAGAACATTACAAGAAGTCCTTTGTTCCTTCGGAGTGCATTTATCTCCTCGAATATGGTTAAGCAATTTGGTCCCTAATCCAATCCTCCTTGGTCCTCGGACCTCTCACACCATTTATACTACATGAGTAATTATATAATACTCCAAAAGTACAATAATGTTATCTCATTTTCCTATATATATGGTAGTATCTGAAAAAAATAGGTTAAATGAAAACTATATCTTAACTTCCTTTATTTAGCTTAGCATGAGATAGAAATATTTTCTACTAAAAACATATGGAAAACAACTTTATCTCATGTGAAGCTAAACAAGGAAAATAACTTCATTTCACATGAGACTTAATAAGAGAAATTACTTAATATTTTTCTAGTTTATTTTAAGGTCACTACCTAACATAAAAAAATGAGATAGTTTTCTATAAAATACTTTTTGGAAAATAATTCATTTTCCAAAAAATATTATTGTCGCAAACAAACATAATGGACCCATTTTCATGTACTTCATATATTCTAGCTTCCACCCACCAAAAAAAAAAAAAAACCTTAGCGTACTTCGTAATAAAACCATTCAATCCAGCCAACAATCACATGACTCTCAAGATAAGGAGGAGAAATTTTTTGAAAAAAAAAAATTGCAAATGAGTAATGTTATAGAAACAGTACTTTTTAGGATATCTTACTTCGCAGGTTTCTATTGATTCTCATTCGAACCCAACGCTAACATCCTTTATTATTAACAATTAATAAATAGCCGCTTTGATAGTTATGAAATTGTTTTGGGAAAATTGTTGTGGGCCTTGTGGCTCTAGAGTTGTTTGCAGATAAGATATTACCTCAATTAAATTGTTATCACTTATACTCAATGAATAATTATATAATATTTTAAAATTACAATTATTTCATACTCTCTAACAATCTCACATAAATAATAGGCTCATCCTACTAGTTAGACTAGATTAATTATTTATCGTAAATGAGTGAGTACGACTTTATTGAATGAAGAGTATCGTAAAATTTTCCACACTAGACTTTTTTTTTTTTTTTTTTCAGAATCTCCACATGCACTAGACTTGGTTCACCCTTTCTTCAACTAAAAATAAAAAATAAAACTTTTTTTTGAGGAAAAAAAAACTTGGTTCACATTCAGTGTAGTAGTACTCTAGTATTAGTAGTACAACACACTACTAATCTCAGTGTACTACGGGTCTCATTAATCGCCGTAAGGGTCTCCTCTTTATCAGATATAGATAGCATAATATTCTCAACCAAAAAAAAAAAAAAAATATATATATATATAGATATAAACCCCAAACAGCCACTTCCTTTGTAAGTGTGTGTGAGAGAGAGAATCATCTATGGAAGGTATGGATCATGGTGATATGCCTGGCATGGGTGGTATGTCACCACCACCATTATCATCATCCATGAATGGCACAACTGGGATGCACGGGATGCACCACAAAATGATGATGCACATGACCTTCTTCTGGGGCAAGAACGCAGAGATACTCTTCAATGGTTGGCCTGGCACAAACACTGGCATGTATGTATTAGCCTTGGTTATTATCTTTGTGCTCTCTTTCCTCATTGAGTGGCTCAGTCATTGCCGAGTAACCAAGCCTGGTTCATCTAATGTCGCGGCTGGTTTGCTCCAAACCTTTTTGCATGCCTTAAGGGTTGGACTAGCTTATATAGTTATGTTGGCTGTGATGTCTTTCAATGTTGGTGTGCTTTTGGTTGCTGTGGCTGGCCATACTTTGGGGTTCTTTTTCTTTGCTAGTAGGATTTTCAACAAACCAGCTGCTGTAACAGGATCTGATCTTCCTCCTATGAGTTGTTGAATAAAAGAGGGGCCTTTTTTATCATTTTGGATGAATAAACTCCATTCTGATTTTTTTAGAGAGTATTTTGTTTTTTCATCTTTGAATTTGAAAAGGAAAAAAAAAATTGTGAGAAGGGAATTTTCATTTTTTTTCCCTTATTAAATTTGTAATTGTTTTATAATGTGTGATTGTTAAGCAATTTGATATGATAAGCCTAGTAATTAAGTTTTCCAAACGCCATGAGCCAATGGTAATGGTCCACTAATGAAGTTCCATTGACATTAATTTCATAATGAAATTGATGCCCAAAAAAAAAAAAAATTATCACCAATTACCTCCCTTTATTTAGGATAATAAGATTTGAAATACAGTGATTCGATATATACTTTGAAATCTCAACCATGAAATTCTAGACCTGATTATGGTCCAAGTTGGCCTGAGAGTAGTTGAATTTTAATTAAAACGATGTCAATTGGAACTGTATTTTCAACAGCTAACTGTGAGCTTTATGAGAGGATTTAAGCTGCTAGTGTGGGTAATCACGTCTTCAATTCACAACAACTTTTCAGCAACAAAAATAATTTTATTGTTGTTTACTTTTTTTTTTTTTAAGAAGATGTTGTTGTTTACTTTAATTTATTCTTTCAAAGGACAAATATGAAATCCGCTAGTTTTTTTATGAATGGAAAATTGTTTATTAAAACAAAGCAAAAACGAGCATTACATCAGATCTGAATGTTGAGCTTCATTACAAATTGAAATTACATGTAAGGAACAGGTCCAAAAGAAAAATCAAGGTTTTCAAAACTAACCTTTTTTTTTTTAATTGAGAAACTATCATTCTTAATTTACACTTTAGTATAAGAGTGGTATTGACTTTTTAACTAAAATAAAAAAGAAAAACTAAAAACTAACAATTTGGTAGTAGAAATCAATGGCAACAATCTGCCAGATTGGGGTCTAACAGCAATCAAGGAGATGATGTTAATCTGTGGCTAAATTCAGAACATAATATTAGAAGGTCAACAACTCAACATATTATATATGTTCCTTCATTAATTGATTTTATTTTAATTAATTTCCTTGTTAATCTTTGAAGTGCTATTGGAATTTGAATTTTGAATTTGTATTTACATTTATTTTCTTTCCTAATTAACTTTATCTTCATTATGTTTCTTAATCTAATTAAAAGCTCTACTTAATCTAGTTATAACATTTGTCTGTGACTCTATGGTAGGTGGTATTAAAAAAAAAAAAGTAAATTGCAAATTACACCCTTAAAATTTGGTATTGTTTGGATTTTACACCCCAAAATTTTGATTGACTTCATCATTCTTCACCCTCCACACATGCACACGTACACACACACACGTATATATAAATTGTGTAACAGCAACAAATTCGATGGGCATATATTGTTAAAAACAAAGAAAAAGGATAAGAACATGTTTATTTACTCTTTATCAAAACCTACTTCATGGGTATAAGGTGAAAATATTACGTTTTCTTGTGTGTGAGATGAAAGTATATTTTTTTTTGAAAGCGAGACATCTAAAAATGATTTTTATTAGTAGTAGATTGATTCATAAGACTGTTTCATAAAATACTTTTTCTTTTGGAACTTGGGCCGACTGCAAGTTAACCCAACCTCGGACTTGAATTGTTCTGGAGTTGGTGCAATCATTAGAAACTCTGATGGTGGGGTGATGGCTGGGATGGCGGCAAATGGGGAACATGTGCACAATAGCAATGACGTAGAAGCTTTGGCATGTCGGAAGGCCTTGGAATTTGCTATAGAGGCCGGATTCCAAAATCTGCTTTTTTTTTTTTTTGAGAAACAAACACACACACACATACAAGGGAAAGGGGTTCTAACACAAAGGCACACCACGACTCCACTCAAAAGCCATGGTAACTTTTAAGGGAGGGTGGGGCAAGTTATACTACACACAACACACTCTCTTAAGTAATGTGGGACAATGACCCATTCTTTTTTTTTTTTGAGAAACAAACACACACACACAAAAGGGAGAGGGAAAGGGGTTCTAACACAAAGGCTGCTGATTGAGGGTGATAACTCATGTGATGAGAACAATTTCGAGTACTATACCAAATAATTCTTTCTTTCGTCATATTGTGGATGACATTAGACGTTTCATTTCAGGTAGGTAATCTGTTGGTTTTAGTTGTGTAAGAAGGGAAGGAAACATGGTGGCTCATTCTTTAGCTAGATTTGCTAGGAACATTGTGGAGGATCTGTATTGGATAGAAGATGGGCCCCTGCCTGCTTTAGATGCTTTGCATCATGATCTTTCACATATTAATGAATGAGTGATGGATTTGTTCAAAATATATATATATATATATATATATATACTTCTTCCACAAATACAACCAAAAACATAAGGAAAGATTTTATCTGATAAGGTCAAATGGTCAATGGTTGTTCTGGAACTCCGAATAAGGCCATCACAGCATTTAATTCTTTTTGGTACAAAACATTTTCGTACTGCAAAACCCATTAGTACACATCTTGTACTACCAATCTATCATCTCTCAAAATCCCTAAATCTTTAATCTTATTTAAAACAAGGGACCTCCATATCATCCACAAAACTAGTTCTACATAATTTTTACACTACCACGGCCGCTCGCGATGCATGACATGGAGTCACCAGCAACTCCCATGAATGACTCATCTAGAGATGGAATGCACAACATGAACCATAACCATACCAATATGGCCATGAACATGAACATGATGCACATGACCTTCTTCTGAGGTTCCAACACTGAAATACTCTTCTCTGGTTGGCCTGGCACACATCTTGGTATGTACGTATTAGCTCTGATGGTAGTCTTCGTGCTCTTAGTGCTCGTTGAGTGGTTCTCTCATTGCCAATTGTTAAATTACTGATTGTCTCAAAAGTTTAAACTGTTAGAAAATGATAAATTTAATCACTTAACCATAAGTCTAACACTTTCCTTCACTTATGGGCCTAAACTTCCCCTTAATAAGTGGGGGCCCAACAAGTGGGAATTTAACATTTTAAATGGGAGGTAGAGTAAAACTAGGGATCAAACTTAGAATCTCCTGCTCTGATACCATGTTAAATTACCAATTGTCCCAAAAACTTAAGCTGTTAGGAAATGATGAATTTAATCACTTAACCATAAGTTTAACACCAATTAATCAAACCAGGTGCTAACAATGTCAAAGCCGGTCTTGTTCAGACCCTTATGCATGCAATTCGGATTAGTCTCGCTTATATTGTAATGCTTGCTGTTATGTCTTTTAACATTGGTATATTACTAGTGGCTGTTGCGGGACACGCAATAGGGTTTTTGCTCTTTGGCAGTCGAGTTTTCAAGGACTCAGAAATGACATCGTCTGTGAAAACTGTTGAAGAACAGTCTTAACACAGTAATAAAGACTCCACACGCACCGTTTCTTTTATGTCTTAAGTCAATACGCACCATTTCATTAATCTATGCAGCGCACCGTTTTGGACTTAAGCTAAGGAATTTATTCATCAACACAGAAACGGTGTCGTGTGGCTGTGTGATCAAATAGCAATTACCTTTGGAGGGAAATTCAGTTAGAGAGGTAGTTATAGTTCCAGAATTCACAGGAACTGATCCGTAAAATTAGGATCTTAAGCTATTCAGTTTTAGGGATGATTGTATTCTATAAATAGAAGAATCCTTACTTAGATAATGTATTGAAGATTGTAAAATCATTTTCTTGGTTAATAGAATCATCTTCAACCTCTTGACTCTCTCTTTTCTCTCACTCTCTGTTTTCTTCTTCCTTTACTGTATATTGAATTTCTTCATGGTATCAGAGCCAATTGTCAGTGAAGCAATGGCAACAACAGCTTCAACAATGGCCTCTTCGTCAACATCTTCATAAACTTCCAGTTCTTCAGTGAATATACTCAATCAACCACTCCTTCTTCTCTCCAATATGGCCAATATGATGACCATAAAGTTGGATAATACAAACTATATAGTCTGGAAACATCAGATTACAATGGTGCTCGAAACCTACTCTCTGTTTGAATTGATTGAAGAACCACAGCTGATTCCTGAGAAATTTCTCAAAGATCTTTCTGGTTCAACTACTACTGTGGTGAATCCAAATTATTTGGTATGGAAATCAAAGGAAAAGGCTTTATTAACATTCGTGAGCTCAACCTTGACTCCTTCCATTCTAGCACTCACTGTAAGGTGCTCATCAGCCTTAGAAGTTTGGAAGGTCTTGGAGAACAGATTCTCCTCCATTTCAAGGTCACATGTCATGAACCTTAAAGGTGAGCTTCACAATATCAAGAAAGGAGCTGAGTCTGTGGATGTATATCTGCAAAAAATCAAGGTGGTTAGGGATAAGTTGCTAGCTATGGGAGTAATTGTGGATGATGAAGAATTGTTTCACATTACTCTCAAAGGACTCCCTAAGGAGTATCATGCCTTCAGATCAGCTATAAGAACCAGGAGTACTCTTTTGAGTTTTGATGAACTCTCCACCATGCTCAATGCAGAGGAAGAGTCACTCAATGAAGGTTCTGAGGTAAAAGACACTATTTTTGCTATGGCAGCAGTAGCTACTCCAAAACCTAACAACAATGGATTTAATCCTTCTTCCAATAGAGGAAGGGAAGAGGTACTTATAACAATAGAGGTGGCAGAGGTGGAAGAGGCTCATCTCACCAATCCTCTCAATTCAATCAGTTTAATCAGTTTCATCAACCTCAGCCTAATTCTAATGGAGCTAGGTCAGAAAGACCAATCTGTCAAATTTGTTGGAAGGTTGGTCACTCAGCACTTGATTGCTATCACAGAATGGACTATGCTTACCAGGGAAAGCACCCTTCTACCAAGCTTGCAGCTATGGCTACTACATCAAATGCTTATGTTACTCAAGATCAACCTTGGCTTGCTGATAGTGCTGCTACAGATCATGTGACATCAAGTCTGAATCATCTCAGCTTTCCTAAACCTTACCATGGTCAAGATCAGATTACTGTGGGCAATGGACAAAACCTTCCTATCACACACTTAGGTAACGCTTCTCTTCCTCTTTCTCAATCCACACTTCACTTAAACAATGTTCTTAGAGTCCTTTCTATTGCATCCAATCTTGCCTCGGTTCATAAAATTTGTCATGACAATAAGTGTTTCTGTTATTTTGATGAAAACATTATTTCAATTCAGGCTTTGGCCACGGGGAAAATACTTTACCAAGGCAGGAGTGAGGATGGTGTTTACCCAATTTATCCTCACAAGGCTGCACACCTCTCTTTGTCCTCAAAATCCTGTAATAGGGTGTCTAGTAGTTCTGTTTTTAATAAAACTCTTTGGCATTTGAGGCTTGGTCATCCTTCTGATCAAGTTCTTCATCATTTGTTACCTAATGCCAAATTTCATTTCAATAAGTGTACTGCAGTTGATAATTCTTGTACTCATTGTTTGTATGGAAAGATGCACAATTTACCCTTTCCTACTTCACAGTTTAATGCATCTACTCCTTTTGAACTTGTTCATTATGATCTATGGGGTCCTGCTCCAATGTGTTCAGTTAATGGTTTTAAATACTATGTCTTGTTCATTGATCATTACACCAGGTTTACTTGGATCTATTTGCTAAAATCTAAATCAGAGGTGTTTGCCAAGTTTGTTCATTTTAAAGCTATGATTGAGAATCAATTTTCTGCTAAAATTAAAGTCTTTAGATCAGGTGGAGGAGGTGAATACACCTCTACTAAGTTCAAGACTTTTCTTTTGCAAAATGGTATTATTCATCATCTTTCTTGTCCCTACGCTCCACAACAAAATGGACTGGTTGAGAGGAAACATAGGCACCTCATTGAAACAACCATTACTCTTTTGTCACAAGCCAAAATGCCCTCTTCCTATTGGTCTTATGCTGTTCTCACTGCAGTCACACTAATCAATTTGATGCCCACATCTGTGCTTAACTTTCTTTCTCCTTGGTCTACCCTTTATGCTTCCCAACCTGTTATCTCTCAATTAAAAGTGTTTGGGTGTGCATGCTATCCTAATCTTAGGTCTTACACTCCTCACAAACTTGCACCTAGAACCAAAGAATGTATCTTTCTTGGTTATCCAGTAGGTACAAAGGGTTATCTGTGTCTTGATCTTGAAACCAAACACCTATATACCTCAAGACATGTTATTTTTGATGAATCAAAATTTCCCTTCTCTTCCATCACTACTTCTCAGTCATCCACTACCCCCATCTTCTATCTTTCCTGATCTCACTTGGTTGTCCAATCAATTGTTTCTCCACTCTACAAATCACCCTTCTCTTCTAGGTCCTCATCCTGTCTCCTCTAACCTTTCCTCAGCCCCATCTTCCACACATGTCTCTCCATCCAATACTTCTCATCCTCACCCTCTTGTCCCTAGCTCACAACCTGACCATCCTGTTCCTAGTCCACAGTCTTCTATTTTTGCCTCAGACCCCTCTGAGGATGCTACTGATGCACTACCTCCCTCAGTCCCTGCTACTGCATCTGTCTCAGCATTACAGCCTGTGCTCTCTATGCCAATTAATCAGCATTCTATGCAGACCAGATCTAAAAGTGGTATCTCTAAGCCTAAATACAAGTTATGCTACAAGGCTGTCATGGATTACACCTTTACTGAGCCTCCTACCTATAAGATTGCTTCTCAATATCCCAAGTGGTGTGAAGCTATGGATGCTGAGTTCCAAGCTTTACAAAGGCAGCAAACTTGGTCCTTAGTGCCAGCACCTCCCCATGTTAATCTTGTTGGCTGCAAGTGGGTCTTCAAACTTAAACTGAACAGTGATGGCTCCATTTCAAGATACAAAGCCAGGTTGGTAGCTAAAGGGTTTCATCAACAAGCAGGGATTGATTATCATGAAACATTTAGTCCTGTTATAAAACCTACTACAGTAAGACTTATTCTGGCTATTGCAGTGAGCTGCAATTGGAGTTTGAGGCAACTT
The DNA here is from genome assembly GCA_019022515.1 of Quercus aquifolioides. Classification (NCBI taxonomy): domain Eukaryota; kingdom Viridiplantae; phylum Streptophyta; class Magnoliopsida; order Fagales; family Fagaceae; genus Quercus; species Quercus aquifolioides. Next base: position 32,731,157 of record CM032326.1, read on the forward strand.
GATGTATCTAATGCCTTCTTGCATGGACTTCTTAAAGAGGATGTATACATGACTCAGCCTCCTGGATATGTAGAATCTCATCATCCTTCCTATGTGTGCAAACTTCATAAGTCCTTGTATGGTCTCAAACAAGCTCCTAGAGCTTGGTTTGAGAGGTTCACATTTCATCTTCTTCACTTGGGGTTCACTGCTTCCATGGCTAACAGCTCTCTCTTCATTTTTCATTCTTCTGGCACTATCATTTATTTGTTACTCTATGTGGATGATATCATTGTTACAGGCAACAATTCTGCCCAAATTTCCTCCTTCATTACTGCTCTTAGTCATGTGTTTAAGCTTAAAGATTTAGGGCCTTTAAGCTACTTCTTGGGCATTCAGATTTCTCCCACTAAGTATGGCATCACTCTCACTCAGTCCAAATATGCTTCTGACATCTTGCACAGATTCAGTATGTCTAATTCTAAACCTGTCAAGACTCCTTGCTGCCCAGCCACACGTTTGGTTCCTCACACTGGTGTTGCTTTGTCTGATCCCACTAAGTACAGAAGTCTAGTGGGTGCTCTCCAGTACCTCACCTTCACCAGGCCTGACTTGGCCTTCAGTGTCCAACAACTCTGCCAGTTTATGAGCAAGCCTACTTCTACACATCTGGATGCTGCTAAAAGGGTTCTGAGATATGTTAAGGGCACCTTGAATCATGGTATTTGTTTCTCCCCAGGTCCCTTGACCCTAACTGCTTTCTCTGATGCAAATTGGGCAGGGGACCCTACTGATAGACGTTCCACTACTGGCATATTGGTATTTCTTGGTCCTAATCCAATTTCCTGATCTGCGAAGAAGCAATCCACTGTATCTCGCTCATCCACAGAGGCTGAGTACAGGGCTTTGGCAACCTCTGCTGCTGATCTTTCTTGGCTTCGCATTCTTTTCAAGGAACTCAAGCTGTTCCTTCCTTATGTGCCTGTTATCTGGTGTGATAATATTTCTGCCATTGCTCTATCTGCAAATCCAGTGTTTTACTCCAGAACCAAACATTTGGAGGTTGACTATCATTTCATACGCGAAAAAGTCCTTCGTAAAGATCTCTGTGTTGGTTTTATTTCAGGCAAAGACAATTTCGCAGATGTGTTTACCAAGCCTTTATCAGCTCCTCCATTCTTCCATATTCATTCCAAACTTCTGGTGGATTCCTCCCCCACTCGTTTGAGGGGGGATGTTGAAGAACAGTCTTAACACAGTAATAAAGACTCCACACGCACCGTTTCTTTTATATCTTAAGTCAATACGCACCGTTTCATTAATCTATTCAGTGCACCGTTTTGGACTTAAGCTAAGGACTTTATTCATCAACACAGAAACGGTGTCATGTGGCTGTGTGATCAAATAGCAGTTACCTTTGGAGGGAAATTCAGTTAGAGAGGTAGTTATAGTTCCAGAATTCACGGGAACTGATCCGTAAAATTTGGATCTTAAGCTATTTAGTTTTAGTGAAGATTGTATTCTATAAATAGAAGAATCCTTACTCAGATAATGTATTGAAGATTGTAAAATCATTTTCTTGGTTAATAGAATCATCTTCAACCTCTTGACTCTCTTTTCTCTCACTCTCTATTTTCTTCTTCCTTTACTGTATATTGAATTTCTTCAAAAACTAGTGATCTTCCTCCAATGAGTTGCTGACATATATAAAATTTCTGTTTGTCATAAGCAAATTAGCAATATTACATGTAATTTTTAAAAGTCTCACATAATATCGTAGATCTCTCGTACTCTTCCTAGTAATGTATACTGCATTAGTTTGAAGCTGTGGATATTTCAATATAGAGCTATATGTTGCAATAAGTGAGTTGAGGTTCTTTTCAAGTACACTGTTCTTTTAATGTAATGGTCCCACCTATATATTTTGTCTATTTGGTTCCGCCTCCTCATAACATTGTTCTATTTTCCTGTCAGCTTTTTCTAATCGCTCAAATGAATCAGGTGATCGAGAGAAGAGTTGAGCCAATCAAACCCCTCTACCTATCACCTCTATCTGTTAATTTGCATGGACGTTTCTTTGTGTTAAGCTTTACAAACATGGCGCCCCCTAAATCACACTCATACCTTCCAAACTGTTGACTCAACAATTTCAACTTTACCTAATGGTCCTAGAATTTTTGCATGTAGGTTTTGTTCATAGATTGAAAGGATCATTATCGGCTTAATTTGTCACGAGTGTAGAACAGTTTTCAAGAAATTGGCTTTTTTGTGCAAGTCTCGGCATGCGTGCTATGACTTGTTCAATTCTTGCTGACTTTTCTTGATTCACAACAAAGACATAAGAAAATGGCGAGCCAACAGAGTTTTGAATTGATGAGGTGGCCGGTTTGGTTAGACAGTTCAAACAATGGGCCCAATCATAGTTGTCAAATCGTGAATCGTATCGTGAATCGATTTTTAATTTTTTTTATATCATGTATCGCATCGTATCGTGTATCGTAAGATACACAAACACTTAATAAAATTTATAAAAAATTATAAATATACATATATAAATGATATTTTCATTATAAATTTTAAATATGTTCAACTAATGATTAATTTATTCATCACTTATGTAATAATATTTAACAAACTAACTAAATAAATCAAACTAGCATGTGTTCATAACATACACATTAAAATTACTTAAATTCAAAAGTAATAATATATTACAAATGACTCAAAAATAAAAATTTATTTTCATCATATTCATCAAATTGCCTAATCAACCCCATCTAAGTCAACGCTATCATCATATTTATAATTTTGCAAATTTATTTCTTCATTAAAATTTTCTTCATTGTTATTCTTCATTAACATTTACTATCTCTTCTTGTTCTTTTCATTTCTATAAATTTTTTTGGCATTCTATTTTCTTGGACTTATAACAATAACAATTAGAATAAAAATAAAAAATTTAAAAAAAATTTAAAATATTAAAGTGAAAGGTAAGTGTGTACTGTGTAGTCAATTGTAGGAGCGAGGGGAAAAAAACTTATGAATATGTTATTTTAGTAAGCTAAATTAAGAAAACTAATAATTTTGTGTTAAAAACAAATCTAACAACTTGTTAGATTCAAATAAAAGTACAAATTTTAACAAAAAATCTCATTTTAAAGCATTTGTCTATGTATCGTACGATACGTACAATTTTACGATACGATACGATTCATACGATACACACACTGTATCGTACGATTCATGAGCACTTACGATACGCCGATACGATACGGAACTTTTTACACACGATTCGATACGTATCGTACGATACGTATCGCATATCGTATGATTCTGACAACTATGGGCCCAACAAATAAACATATTGTTAAGAGATTTTAAGGAAGAGTTCAAAAGTGTTTTAGCCCCGTTTAGTAGTTTAACGACATGTTTTGAGATTTTAAACAACATTAAATGTATTTTTATATACTTTTTTATTCACACGTATTTTTAAAAAATAAAAACAACGTTATTATAATAACGCTACCAAATGGCCCGTTAGTTTTCAAGTAACAATTTTAAGTGAGATTGTTGTAATTTTTTTTGAAAACCGTGAGAACCATATAATGTTGAGAATCCATAAAATACTAATTTTTTTTTATAAAAATAAATGTATATTCATATAAAAAATTAAATTTTTTTTTTCCTTTTGAAAATATGTTATTAAAAATATGGTACCAAATACATTTTTTGCATTATGAGTACTTTAAACATATGTTCTCACAATACTTTTTAAATCGAATACAAATCTTTTTGTACTACTTTTTGTGTTCCATTAATTTATGGTCACTAATCACAACTTACTTACCATGTAATATTAGTTTGACTTTCCTTATAAAATAACTAAAGTTTAAAATGAGAAAGAAAGAAAAAAAGTCAAATATATGACAAATTATAATTTGTGAAAAAAAATAGAACACAAAAAGTAGTATAAACAATTTGTATTCTTTTAAATCACAGTTTTGTACATCATTTTGAAAATTACAACTTAAACTCTCCTACCAAATCGGCCCAGCTTTCTATTGCTTGTTTTCTCATTGGATTTCAAGTAATTTCTTGCCTTGCTTGGGTTAGAGAGATTAGCTAGTTGTTAACTCTTCTCTTTTGGCAGCCGATTTTGTATAAATAAGAGCCATTTTAGGAGAGAAGAAATCATATCATAGGTTGCGAGGCTCAATCTATGTAGCCAAGGGTTATGTGCCATGAAGCTTATGCAATGTAAGAATCCATGGGTCGCTCGTCGGAAAATTTCATGAAGCGAGAGATTATGGGTCTCGAGGCCCAATTCATGAAGTAGTGAAAGCATAGTGCTCATGGCCCACGCCATGAAGTGAAACAATTGGGCTGACCAAGACGCCTGTCTTAAATGAAGAAAAGACGGGCTCAAGGGCGAATGATGAATTGGATGTGGTAAAAAGAAAAATCAACCTTCGACAATATAATTTGTTGATAAGGCACGCATCCTCAAGAGTCATTTTGGAACCAGTTGAAACTTGATACTAGGTGATATAAACTATAAAGTGGGATTTGAGAAAGCCAATCACAAGCCCATACGTGTCACTTTGCTTTTGAGTCCTAGATATTTTCAAACTACTTTCTTTTATTGTCTCCGTCAGTTTTTTTTTTTTTTTTTTTTTTTTTTTTTTTTTTTTTTTTTTTTTTTTTTTTTTTTTTTTCCAACTTATGACGCTCGTTATTGATAATAATTTTTTATCATCTAATCAAAATATAAATTGTTTTTTGGTGTAGGTAGGGATCAAAGCTCAAATCTTTTATTTAATAATAATAAATTTTACTAATTGAGTTAACTAGAACCCACGAGTTATTCTTCTTGGATATTTACAATTACGGTAATACAATTACCTCCCAACCTCTGTTAATAATTGTGGACTTGATGTCAGGACATAAAATCTAATGTGAATTAAGAAAATCTAACTAATAGTTTTAACCTATCCCGAAATTGATGAGAGAAATAAATGAACTTGAAAACCATTTAACTTGAAAGGAAAATCCTTTATAATAAAATAAGCTACTATATCTTCTCAATTTTATGTCCAATTGACTTGAGTTCACAAAAAATACAATAATATAATCTCTCATGGAATTCACCTGCTTTTTAGCCCTAAATACTACAATTTTTTATGGTTAGAGACTTAGAGTAACCAAAAAGTCATCCTAGGAAAAACACCAATTTCCTCCCTTACGTCTTTTGGTTAAAACAAAAAAATAAAAAATTAATTATTTTATTGTACAAAGAATACCCACTTTTTTGGTTTACAAGTACTAAGAGCACTAGCATCTGAGTTTGTTAAGAATCATATATTTTACATCTTCAAAACTTAATTTATCTATTTTACTATCTTATTTTACAACTCACTCAACATCCTAAATTCTATTTTTATATACAACTCATTAAATATTATAAACTACACCATCAAATAATATAAAAAAATTATGTGAATCTCTCTTCTCTTTCATCTCTCTTTCCTCTCTTCCTCTTTCTCTCTCTCTCTAGAAAACCTACAGAACCACCTTCCACCAAAACTCAACCACAAACCCCAATTTGTCACCACCAATATTACCCGGAAAAAAAAAAAAATTGCCACCACCAACAACCACCACTGAAAAACCAAACCACAACAATCAAAACCAAGAAAACACCCATCCCAAAATCAAACCCCATAGAAAAAAAAAAAAAAAAAAACAGCCACCACCTCCACAACCCACCACCACCACCTGGAATCTACCACAACCACCATTAACAACCACCAACATCATATATCCATACCCACAAACCAAAAAAAAAAAAAAAAAAAAAACAACAACAACAACAAACAAAAAAAACAAAAACCAAATCCAATCCAAAATCGCTACCCACTACCACTCACCAAACCTAGAAAAAATCCACAACCCATGTGACCCACAGCCCACAACCTCCATGCCACCACCACGCCACCCAAAACCCAACAACAACCCACAAAATCGCAACCCACCACGAATTCAACCACTAATTCAAGTTTCAAGCCCACAACCACCCAAAATCAACCACAAAATCATAGCAAAATTGGTTGAGAGATTGGTGACGAGGTGATAGGAAGAGAGATCGACGACATTAGGAAAGGAAGAGAGACCCACAACAGCATTGGGAGCAAGAGAGACTGGCGGTTTTGATAGAGAGATGAGACTGAGAAACATAAGAGATAGAAAATTGGAGAGGGGAGCTTTTTTTTTTTTTTTTTAATTTACTTGGGAAAAGAGAATAAAATATTATATAATAAGTATATGTTGAGGTGCAAATTTTCGGGCCCTAATCTCATTAGCCCACTCACTAAAATACCCATACAAGCCCATAAACTATTTTGGGCCCACATAAATATTTCCTACATACTTCTCACATATTACCCAAATATTCTCCATATTATTGCCCAACTTGGGCTCCCACAAATATTTCCCATAAAAGCCCCATAAATTATCTTGGGCCCTCTCACAAATATTACCCATTATATTCCACATATTATCCAACTTGGACTCTCACACAAATACTTCTTATACCACTACCAAAATTGGGCCACAAAAGTGCACCATCTCTACAAAAAGCCCAAACTCATTTACCTTGTGGGCAATATCCAAAAGCCTAACAAAACTCTATTTACAAAGCCGTTGCTACACGGCACTCCTAAAGCCCGTTGCTACACAGAACCTCTAAAAACCCGTTGCTACACGACGTTCTTACAAAGCTCATTGCAACATAGCACTCTTACTAAGTTCGTTACTACACGGCAATATTTTTACAAAATCTCAAACTATTTATAAAAAGCGCAAATAATAATTTGGCACCCATTTATAAAAGCCCAATACTATTTTGGCACCTATTTATAAAAGCTCAAATACTATTTTGGCACCTATTTATAAAAGCTCAATAATATTTTGACAACTATTTATAAAAGCCCAATATTATTTTGGCAACTTTTACAAAAGGCCCAATACCATTTTATCAAAAAACCAAAACTATTGGGCAAACAATTATTCTACTAAAGCCCAAATATTATTTGGCAAAAATGATTACATTATGCTCAAAACCGAAAACTATTCCTTGGCAAAAACATATTTTCATATACTACAATCCCTAACTCATGGGAAATATAAATTACTCATATTTCAAAATTGTTTCTTCTACAAAATTTATGGGAACTATGCTTATTTTTCTATAATAAACTAACTACAAAAGTCCATGTATATTACCCATGGCAAAATTATTCATTTTGTAGGGATGAACAAGCCCAATAACAAGGCCCAGCCTAGACAGCCCAGCCCATGTGCTAATCTTAGCAACCAAGGTTTACTTGAGTAACTAAAGTGGTTAGACTAGCCACTAGTTAAGTTTCAGCACAACTAAGTTGACAGCTGGAGCCCATTACCATCATTTTTAGCTCGTCAAATCAAATCAGAAGGGAACACATGTCCAGTTGAGCTTACACCCTTCCTTGGCAAGCTGATTTTCATGATTAGGAGCTACTTTTTTTTAAAAGGAAAAACCATTCATTGGTAAACTGCCTTCTTAAATTTATCTAAAATTTAGGAGCTTTAAAACTAGTAATGTTATATATGTAACCCTATTTTTTAATCTTTCTAAATATGAGAATTTGAGTGTATTTTGGATACCAAAAAGTAAAAGTTCAATAAGAGTTCAAAAGGAAAAACGTCCCAAATAGTAGTATAGATAAATATAAATACAAAAATAGATTAAAATTTTAATATTAAAAAAAAAGTGTAACAATTATTTGAGAACTGCCAATAGCTAGTACAAAAGCCTAGAAGGCACTACCGACCCACTAAACCCCTCACTCAACAGGTTTTCATCACGTGAGAAATGGTAGTGCGGAAGAAACGGGTGTTGATAGATGCCATTGCTTTTTTTCTTACTTGGATTTGTATAAATGGAAATGTTAACGGGTACCATGAGGTGTCCGTTATGATAATTTATTGTGAAGTCCATCTAATAAATAATTGGTATAAATTGATTAATAATTAAAAATAATACTGAAGAGACAAGTGAAACTCAAAAAGTTAACTTTATTGACTCTACACCTTATAAAATTAGTCAAAAAATTGACAAAAAAATTGACTTTACTGATAAAAAATTGTTTCTTAACGAGCACCGCATGGTCGCCCTTAACACTACCCTTCTATAAAATCGTGTTTTACCTAGAGAGAGTTAGGAGTCAACACTTTACTAGCAGACCTAAAATTCCAGTGAAAACTGAAAGAGACAGTCTCATTTGTAAGTTAGCACTTTTCTTTAATACCACTCCAACACAGGGTTCTAGTACTACAAGTCATTTGCAAAAATCTGTCACCTTGCTCCAAAATGAACTGGCTTCCCGTGACAATTCTACTGGTCCGGAGCGAAATTTAAGGCAAATGTCCCCCCAATTATGACCCTGCACAAAAAGCCTACTCACAATTTCTATGCACAACTACGATAATCATGCTAATCTTTTTTTGTTTCTTACTTTCTTTGATAAAACAATTATACCTACTGAATCACCCCCAAAAAAAGAAGAAAAAAAACCACAACCCATTGTTGTCAGATGATCCTTTTTTTCACTCTAAAGGATGAAGGTATGAACTATACCTACAATTCATGTGTATATTGGTAATATTGAAAAAGAGATTATCTTATTATTTATTAAAGAATAACAAAAAAAATCGAGTTCTCATGCACTACAAGTTGACACTTGACAGTTTTGTATAGGATGTATGTATGTATGCCTCCCAAAAGCCAAAAGGTACAGGCAACACTGCAATAGGATCCAAAGAAAAATTCATGATTCCAGATCAACTTTGGGTTGTAGTTTTCAATTTTATAAAAGGCGTGCGCCCTGCAAAGCTAACTATTGCTATAATAATACTTGCGGTTATAAAACTTTTTAATCTTTGTTTGTCTCATTAATTGTGCTTTCGACCTTCTTTTGTTGAAATTAGAAGCCGCTCTGATTTAATATGTCGACGTTGACGATTGGTATAGTAATCTTTTGCATGAGAAATGTGTTAAATCCAAAGTCAACAATCAACATATTTGAATGAAGCCAACCTCTATTATGTTTATCTATCTCAGATATGGGTCTCTTGAGCTTAGATTTACTATACCTATCAATACTGAAATTGGATTGGTCGTGTATCATTTTATAAGTTATATTTGTATTAAAAATTTTGGTAAAATGCATTATAATAGTTCTGTGGGGAAAATCTTTTTGTCTTCATGTATCTGATGTAGAGTTTGGCCTTTCAATACTAGATTAACTACTTCTATCTGCCTATTCATATGTAACGGTCAGCCTAATCTTATCTTAATTTGTGAAATTGCCCATGCATTACTTTGGGAGCTAGTTTGCATGTTAAAAAAAAAAAAAAAAATCTTTTGTAGAAGGAGTGAAGGACTAAAAGAGTGTAAATTTACAATCAGATAGTTGAAGGTACAAATTATTTGTCTTAATCAGATCACATAATTTACTATATTAACAAATTTTATTTTAAAAACTATAAAATGTAAAAATGTAAATGGTATTTGATATTGCTCAACAAAAAAATATCGACACAACATAGATATTTTGATATAAGTATCCCGTTAGAAGCTTTTCAAGCGTGATCTAGCGACCCCTTTTTGATGAATGGTCACTAAAAATGATTCAAACTAAAAGCATCCGTACAGCATAGATAGTTTTGGAATGGACAAGATGAACTAGAAAATTTAAAATAAAATAAAAACAATTTTTATATACATAATTCCATATATTTCTTCAAATAATTTTTTTTGTGCTCTCTCTCTCTCTCTCTCCCCCTCCTAATAAAGATTTGGTTCTTATTTGATCACAATGTTTGCCCCATGATGGAGAAGCATTACAACCGAGTTAGGATGATCCCTTAGGAACAACTTAAACCATAAAACATGTTAATAACAAATTAATAAACATGTTAATAACAAACCATCAGAAACATTTCAATTGTGGATGATAAAAGGAGTAGTTAGATTCACTTAGCAATAAATATCCATACAACTTTGATGGTTTAATTAGAAAAGACGTGAAAAAAAAAAGTTTGATTATAAGTAGCCCATGATGTAAAGATAATTATCATTTGTTAAAATTAATATCTCTAGAATAGTGAAAATTTAATTAAAAAAATAAGGATAAAATATATGTATAGTACCTACAACTTTGATGGTTTAATTAGAAAAGACGTGGAAAAAAAAAGTTTGATTATAAGTAGCCCATGATGTAAAGATAATTATCATTTGTTAAAATTAATATCTCTAGAATAGTGAAAATTTAATTAAAAAAAGAAGGATAAAATTTATGTATAGTACCTTAGGTGATGTTCCTTAGATTTCTCTTTTAAGATTCTGCCATGTGGTTACTTAACTAAAAAATACACTTTTATCCCGTGAGAAAAAAACCACATGACAAAATTTTAAAAAAAGAACTTAAAAAACAGCATCTAAATGTTGTACCTAAGTCTTGCCCAAAAATAAAAACCTTATTTATAAACCATGAAGAGTTGCCTTTGAAAAGACACTAATAAATTGTCATTTTGTTAAGACAAGCCCCAAAAATGTGACTTGGCTATTCCTAGCCATTAGAGACTTTAAAAAAAAAAAAATTATCTCAACCTTGGCTATTACTAGCCATTAGAGACTTTAAAATGATCTCTCTCTTTTTTTTCCGCAAAGTTATGCATAAACAAGCCATTTTGTAACTGTCACACTCGAGTGCGACTGATCTTGCTCAAGTAACCATCAAGCAAGCCCACGTAGGAACTCACTTATACCGTCTTATACATCCACCTATCTTTACTAACACTTTTGTTAGGACATATGTGAATCATGTTAGGAACATATGTCATTTAGAATTGGCTAATCCTTTGACAAAACGCACTTTACTTGTAATTGGGTAGATCTAAGATATGTTTAATACTTTAAGGAATAAGAGTTCAAGTTCAAGTGTTAAAGCCATGCAAATCTGTCCAAGAATCAAGTGAAGAAGTGCTGTATTTTAAAGTTCGACAGCTAGCTTGACAGATAGCATCTATCGAGGTTTAAAAGGGATCTTCAGCCCGATGCTCGACAGCTTCTTGATATATAACTTATCTATCGAGATTTACAAAAATCAGTTTTTTAGATCTAATTTCACACAAATCAGTGTATATTTTTTTAAGTTTTCTTTTTTCACAACCTTAAAACATATATAAGGATTATTTTAAGGGCCATTATAGTTGATGCAAGTGGATGCAACCTAATGCAAAAGGTTTTCACAAGCATATTGTGAACGAAGACATATGCCCTAATTCATCTTTCTCTTCAAGAAGCTTCTGCTTTTGTACGCCGTATGGTTTTTGTAACCAAGGAGTTTTGTGATCTTCATCGTGTTGATGAACTTAAGAACTTTGCAACCAACATCCTTCTCAAGTTGGTGGTTAGTCACGTACTTGGATTCGTGCATCGATTGGTTAGTCACGTACTGGGAGCCATACATTGAAAAGAAGAGATTGTCACTACAAAACAAGTCCAATTGCGTATTGGGGTAATGGTTCAACTATAGGTTGGTATAAGGTACTAGGATTCCTTTACTTGTAACCGCTTGTTGTGATAATAGTGGATTCTCGGGAGTGATAACCTTAAAATTACCCGGTGGGGTTTTTACCTTAGAGGTTTTTTCCATTCGTAAACAAATCATCGTGTCAACTTTATTTTTCACTGCATATTAACTTAGTTGGTGATTTTTTTGTGCTACCACGTGTATTGCATGTTAATCGGATTAATTAATTCATTTGGCTAATTAATTGGTTAATTCATCACAATGGGTCAATACATTCTTGGCCTATCAAGCGGTATCAAAGCAGACACACTCTGATTAAGGTTAATCTTTGCTATGTGATTCATTGACCCCTATTGTCATGGCTGCAACCGGCATGAAAAGATCTTTGTTTTCAAATACATCTTGTTTTTCTAATCTCTGCTTGATTGAGTGTATCAAAAGATGCAAGTCTAAAATTTATTTGAAATCTATCGTGATGATTATTGGAAAAGATCTTAGTTTGACAAAGAAGAAACTAGACTATCTCAGAATGAATATGTATAGAAGAGTTCGTCTGAGAAAAGTGAAAGTCAAAAGCTTTGTTCATAAATGGCAAATGAGAGAAAACACCATTCCTATTGATTTGTCATCTAAGCATGAGGTGTGCTTCATGATGAAGTCTGTATTTAAGGTTATGGACACATGTTTGTGGTACCTTAACAACGGTTGCTCAAGACACATGATTGGAAACCAATCTCTCTTTAAGGTTTTCGAGTCTAAGAAAGGTGGTAATGTCACTTTCGGTGATGGGAGCAAATCACAGATTAAAAGGAAAGGGAACCATCTCACTACTTGGACTGCCAAACATTGCAAATGTGCTATATATAGAAGGTCTGAGAGTGAACCTATTGAGCATAAGTCAGATATGTGATCAAGAATTTATGGTGCTATTCTCAAAAGGGAAATGCCTTGTGTTGAATGAGTTTGGAAAGAAACTCATAAGTGGTGTTTGCACTCTAGACAACTGTTATGGTTTAGTCCCTGATGCTGATATTATGTGCAATAGCATTCGTTTTCCAAACGAAGATCTATGGCACCAAAGGATGGGACATGCTAGTTACAAACATCTTTCAATTGTATCTAAGCATGAATCAGTTTTGGGGATACCAAAGCTCAGTAGAATGAACAATGTGGTGTGTGGACCATGTCATCTTGGGAAACAAACGAAAGCTAAACATCTGGGCACTCAGACATCCGCTACATCTAGACCATTGGAGCTACTACATCTGGATCTCATGGGTCCAACCAGAACCGAGTCTCTTGAGGGAAAGAGATACATCATGGTTGTGGTAGATGACTTCACTAGGTACACTTGGGTCATTCTTCTAAGATCCAAGTCAGATGCTCCTGAACACATTAAAGCCTTGTGCACAAGATTGCAAAATAAGAAGAGCTTAAAGATTGATTGAATTCAAAGTGACCACGGTAAAGAATTCGAGAACTCTTACATGGAGTCCTTTTGCACTAGATCAGGTATATCTTAAGAATTCTCTTCTCCTATTACTCCTCAGCAGAATGGTGCAATAGAAAGAAAGAACAGGGTTATTCAGGAGATGGCTAGAGCCATGTTGCACAACAAGGATGTGGCCAGAAACTTGTGGGGAGAAGCCATCAACACTGCACGTTATACAGTTAACAGGGTGTATTTCAGACCCGGTACCAAGAAGACTCCCTATGAGTTATGGAAAGGAAGGAAGCCAAATGTTAAGTATTTCAAAATCTTTGGAAGTACTTGTTTCATTCTTAAGGATAGAGAGAATGTAGGAAAATTTGACTCCCGAAATGATGAAGGAATGTTTCTGGGATACTCCTCTACAAGCAAGGCTTATCGAGTATACAACAATAGAACCAAGAAGGTGATGAAAACTGTAAAAGTTGTGATAGATGAAGCTTCAAAGTCCGGTTCTGAGAAAATTAGTGAGGAAATCTCCATAGAAATTCTTCCTCCCGAGCCCAAGGATGTTCAAGAAATGGCTTATCAAGAGCCCGCATCTCCAAGTACTCCCGGCACTCCAAGTGTTGTAGAAGGTTCAACAGACATACCTACCTCACTTGATTCTGAATCCCATGAAGAAAAAGGACCTTCCTCCAGGATTAAGTTGAATCATCCTCCTGAAGTTATTGTGGGAAACATGAATGAACTTACACTAAGGAAGCGTATAGTTGATAAATGGGTTGCTAACTTTGTGTCATATTCTTGTTATTTGTCACAGGTTGAACCGACCAAGGTTGAGGAAGCTCTTCAGGATGAAAGCTGGGTTAAGGCTATGCATGATGAACTGCTTCAGTTTCAAAGGAATGACGTCTGGACTCTAATACCTAGACCGAAAGGTGAGCACATCATTGGTATAAAGTGGATCTTCTGCAACAAGACTGATGAGGAGGGTAATGTGATCCACAACAAGGCTCGTCTTGTGGCTCAAGGATACCCTCAAATGGAAGGAGTAGACTATGATGAGACATCTGCTCCAGTAATCCATATGGAGTCCATCAGGATTCTCTTAGCCTTGGCATGTCACTTGAAGTTTAAGCTTTACCAAATGGATGTAAAGACTGCTTTCTAAAATGGGTTCCTAAAAGAAAATGTCTATGTAGCTCAATTAAAAGGATTCATTGATCCACACTTTCCGGATCATGTGTTGTACCTCAAGAAGGCACTCTATGGTTTAAAACAAGCCCCTAGAGCTTGGTATGATAGGCTCACACAATACTTGGTGTCATATGGGTTCACAAGAGGAAAATCTGATCAAACTCTCTTCATTAAAAGGGAAGACAGCGAGTTGATAGTTGCTCAAGTCTATGTTGATGATATCATCTTCGAGTCGACTAAGGATGAACTTGCTCATAGTTTCTCCAAACTCATGCAGGCCGAGTTCGAGATGAGCATGATTGGAGAGTTGAATCACTTCCTTGGGCTGCAGATCCATCAATAAGAGTTAGGTATATTCCTATCTCAATCTAAATACGCTAAAAATCTTGTGAAAAAGTTTGGTTTGGAATCTGCTAGTTCTGTTAGAACCCCTATGAGCCCAAATGTTAAACTCATTGTTGATTTGTTGGGTAAAAGTGTTGATTAGTCTCTATATAGAAGCATGATAGGTAGTATTTTTTACCTTACTGCTAGTAGACCTGACATTAGTTATAGTGTGGAAATGTGTGCTACATATCAGGCTAATCCCAAAGAGTCTCATATGATTGCTTTGAAAAGAATCATAAAGTATGTCAAAACCACTGCCGACTTTGGTGTGGTATAGCAAGGACATAAATGATGTCTTAGCTGGGTATTCTGATGCAGACTGGGCTGGGAACCCTGATTATAGAAAAAGTACTTCGGGGGGTTTTATATGTGGGTAATAATCTTGTCTCCTGGATGAGCAAAAAGCAGAATTTCATCTCTTTATCCACTACAAAGGCTGAATACATCGCTGCCGGTAGCTGTTGCACCCAACTTCTATGGATGCAAAAACTCCTCCTTGACTATGGTATTCGTCAAGAACATCTTACCATCTATTGTGACAATATCAGTGCCATCAACATCTCTAAGAATCCTGTTCAACATTCTAGAACTAAACACAGAGATTTGACATCACTTCATTCAAGAGCTTGTCAAAGATGGTACTCTCACTCTTGAGTTCATTCACACTGATGATTAGACGGCTGATTTATTCACCAAACCTCTTAATAGCAAACGGTTTGAATTCCTTCGCCAAAACATTGGTGTTATCTCCATGGATTGATCTCCTCTTCTCCTCCTCCTTCCTCATGCATTTGCATTTAGTTTTATACTTTGTTTTGTTTAACATATTTTTGTTTGTTTGTTTTCAGTTTTGTTTTATTTTGTTTTCAAAAAAAAAAAAAATTTGAAAAATCAGAAAAATACAAAAATAGTGTGTGTTTTGTGTACATTGGTACTTGTGTACCTTGGATGGCCATTGAAACAAAGTTTTCTAAATTTTGTATCTTTTTTAGCTTAGATGAGCATCTTTATGCACAATTAAGCAAGTGAGCTTTGTGGCTCGTGTTTGTGATGAGTAAGATTAAGTTATCTTTTGTACTTAACACTTGTATCACTCTTTTTGACGGGAATGACTAGAAAATTCTAAGAGAAAGGCATAAATAACCATCTCACCACTGTTGCCCGTTAATCATGAAATGATCTGTATGCTTCGACATAGCAAAAGTGCAATGTCAAAAGCTTAACATCATTGGGTATTTCTTTTCTCTCTCTTATATGCCCATGCATGGTATGCTTAAAAGAAAACATGCAAAGAAAATAAAAGCAAAAAGAATCAAAATACTTTATATTTGATTGCAAGCGTGTCTTCTAGGAGATGTGGGAGTTATAGGACGTACCTCGAAGGTGATAGTCCCCATCAAGCAGTTATGATTGTGTGTGAGTTAAAGTGATTTTCTCATATCTCAAATCGTCATAACATGAAGACACTTATGCAATCTTGCGATATTTTTCACACACAACACGCAATATTCTTTGTTACTTTTGATACATGTGCAGGTACAATGTGATTTGGCCATCACAAAGAATACATGTGTTATTGTATGCTCACTAAACTATCTTGACTCGTTTTTGAAATATAAAATTGGTTAGACTTATTTAGTGTGTGTGTGTGTGTGTGTGTTTTGGATCTAAATGCTTGTCATTTTTCTTGTTGAGAGATGTTTTTGAGAGCTTAAAATGTTGTGTGGATCTTTGGTTGAGTAGCATGCTTGATTGCATTCATATCTGTGTTTTTCTCTTATTTGAAAAACTATTTTTGAGCAATCTCGACAGCTTCTCGATACCTCTTGACAGTTAGGCTATCTATCGAGCCTCTTGATCTTCCTTTCTCGACAGCTGTTATTATAATTTCAATCCATTGAAGTTTTTAAGAATTTGTCTCGATAGCTTCTCGACAGCTTCTCAATCCATCGAGAAAGTTTATGTCTCCTCGATAGCTGCTGGATAGCTTCTCAATCCATCGAGGTCACTTTGCTATGGACACCTTTTGATAGCACCTCAACAGCTCCATCTGTCGAAAATTAAATCTCGACACCTTTCAATCCATCAAGAATCATGATTTCCTATATAAAGCTTTAGGCGCGTTTTTTCTCTCATTTTTCTCGATCTCTCTCAATTGTTTCTGACTCTTCACCTCCCCAAACACCCTTCTCTCACTCTAAACCTCTTCCCCACTCAATCTTCAACCTCAAGAGTGTTTTCTTCCTTTGGTATGATCTTCCTTCTTACATTTATCATGCATTTCATCTCTTTTGACCTAACTTTTGGGGTTTTTGAAAATTTTGGGGGTTTTCAAAATTGATGAGGTTTTTGCAAAATTTTTGAGTTGGGTTTTGTTTAAATGATCTTAAATATTCATGCATTGCATCACATTTGGATTTTCACAATGTTTCATGCATTATAGATGTGTGTTTACTATGTTGAAATCATGTGTGCAGGTAGGATTGGATTGGGCTGAGCCCATGATGTTTATATTGTTGCATGTCACATGTTCATGCATTTTTCATGCATATGTACCTTTTTTTTATATATTGATCTGTGTTGGTACTTTTCTACTTCTCTCTCTCTCTCTCTCTCTCTCTCTCTCTCTCTCTCTCTCTCTCTCTCTCTCTCTCTCTCTCGGTTAGTTTGCTCTTTGGCACCCAAAAAGAGCAAGTCTACTCCGTCCCAGAACCCTCTTCGTTCCAAGGCATCTACTTCTGATTCTACCCCCTCTCACGTTCGGTTCTGTGATGAGAAAACCCGTCAGGACTTCTTAGAGAACTTTTCTCAATGAGGCATTCATTCGGAACGCCAAGTCGTCCTCTCAGATTTTTTCGATATTGACCTTCCCACTGTCATCTATAGTAGGGGTTAGAAGTCACTTTGTGGCATCCTGGTCACTTGTCCATCTGTGATCATACAGGAGTTTTACTCCAATATGCACAGATTTGATTACTCTGTACCTCATTTCATCACTCGCGTTCGAGGTACGCACATTGTAGTCACTCTGAATCTTATATCTGAGGTGCTACACGTTCTAAGGGTAGAGTTTGCTGACTACCCCGGCTATGATCGTCTTAGGACTGTGTCCAAAGATGAACTCATGTCTCTATTCTGTGAGACACCTTCATCTTGGGGTAACTGTCAAAACACCCCTTGCTCGGGCTTTGTAAAAGGTCCAAGATTCCTGAATATGGTGATAACATTTGTTTTACATCCCTTGTCTCACTATAATTCGATTACTGAGCCTCGTGCTCGATTTTTGCTATCCCTATTTGAGGGACTTACCATAGACTTTCCCTCTCACTTCATACTTTCCCTTATAGATATCTATAAGGATACGACGACCCTTGATAAGCTCATTTTTCCTTCTGCTATCACGCAGATTCTCCGTCATGCGTATGTCTCCTATCCTAAGTCTCCACACTTCTTTGTCATGTGTGCCATAAACGCAGTGATCGTTAGACGAAGCGTGGCCCAACTTCGACCGAAGTGGCCACAGACTGAGACGGCGACTCCTCCGACTTCTTCCACTCCATCCACCTCCACTCCTTCTTCTTTTGTGGGTGGAGTGACTCTCAAGGCCATCATGGCACAGCTTGTGCGCATGGATGCTCGCTTTGACACTCTCAGTGATGAGTTGTGTCAGGTGAACACCTATGTTGGTCATATCGCATGACGACAGGCTGTCATGGGTGGTTTCATTGCATCTTCATCTCCATCCCCACAGGCTTCAGAGGATGAGAATGATGATGATGGCTCCGATAGTGATGATGCTGATGCGAACGATGGTGCTAGCTCTTCCGGTGACGAGGAGATGACTACTTCTCAGTGACTTACCCTTTGTCATTCGTGACAAAAAGGGGGAGTAGTTTTGGGTATGAGAGTAGTCATGTACTTAGGGGGAGAGTTAGTATAGGAGATATTTTTGTTAAGGGGAGTGTTTTTTGTTTTTGAGGGATGTAGTGAGGACTTTTTGTATCTTTTCTTTTGTATCTTTTTAGATACATTGTTCTTACTTTGTGATAGCAAACATTGTACTCATTTTGATATATATATTGAGGTTGTTATTACATTCTTTCACCTATCTCTTCATGTGTTGTTTCTTTTCTCTCTTTATGCATATGCTTCTTATTAATTGTATGCAATCTTTTATATTTCTGTTTCACACTAAGATGCCATGATGAGTTTTGTTTAAAGTGTTTTAAAAATACAAGTTGTCAAAGTCTTTCTTGCCATGAACTCTCTTCTTGCAAAGATTTTCAAGAGTTTGTGTCAGGATTAGATTTTATTGTATTTAACAAATGAGTATGAGTTGAGTGATTTATGACTTCTTTCATATGTTCATTTGTTTGTTGTGGTTTTGTCACAGATTGCCAAAGGGGGAGATTGTTAGGACATATGTGAATCATGTTAGGAACATATCTCATTTAGAATTGGCTAATCATTTGACAAAACGCACTTTACTTGTAATTGGGTAGATCTAGGATATGTTTAATACTTTAAAGAACAAGAGTTCAAGTCCAAGTGTTAAAGCCATGCAAATCTGTCCAAGAATTAAGTGAAGAAGTGCTGTATTTTAAAACTCGACAGCTAGTTTGACAGATAGCATCTATCGAGGTTTAAAAGGGATCTTCAGCTCGATGCTTGACAGCTTCTCGATAGATAACCTATCTATCGAGATTTACAAAAATCAGTTTTTCAGATCTGATTTCACACAAATTCGTGTATATTTGTTTAGGCTTTCTTTTCTCACAACCTTAAACATATATAATGATTATTTTAAGGGCTGTCACAGTTGATGCAAGTGGATGCAACTTAATGCAAAAGTTTTTCACAAGCATATTGTAACCGGAGACATATGCCCTAGTTCATCTTTCTCTTGAAGAAGCTACTACATTTGTACGTCGTAGGTTTTGTAACCAAGGAGTTTCGTGATCTTCATCGTGTTGATGAACTGAAGAACTTTGCAGCCAACATCATTCTCAAGTTGGTGGTTAGTCACGTACTTGGATCCATGTATCGATTGGTTAGTCACGTACTGGGAGCCGTGCATTGAAAAGGAGAGATTGTCACTACAGAACAAGTCCAATTGCATATTGGGGTAAGGGTTCAACTATAAGTTGGTATAAGGTACTGGGATTCCTTTACTTGTAACCGCTTGTTGTGATAATAGTGGATTCTCGGGAGTGGTGACCTTAAAATCACCTAGTGGGGTTTTTGCCTTGGAGGTTTTCCCCATTCATAAACAAATCACCGTGTCAACTTTATTTTCCACTGCATATTAACTTAGTTGGTGATTTGTTTGTGCTACCACGCGTATTGCATGTTAATCAGATTAATTAATTAACTTGGCTAATCAATTGGTTAATTCATCACAAGGGGTCCATACATTCTTGGTCTATCAACTTTGATCAAACGGGCTTACTAAAGTCCTAATATCACTATTCTATCTACCAATCTAGGCATTTGGTTTCCTTTGTATTACAATGTGGCTTCGTTCAAGTAGGTTTGAGCTTGCTTGAGTGAGTCACTAAAACTTAGTTTTCAAATTCTATTTTCTCTTCATTATTTTACTTCCTAAGTAAGATCACCCAAACATGATACAATCTACACTATTATATATTTATATATGTACAATATTATATATACACACACACACACTTAAGCTTCATACTTACAAGCTTTATTCACGAACATCTAGAGTTGTTTCAAAATAAGATAT
Organism: Quercus aquifolioides; assembly: GCA_019022515.1. NCBI lineage: Eukaryota > Viridiplantae > Streptophyta > Magnoliopsida > Fagales > Fagaceae > Quercus > Quercus aquifolioides. The sequence continues at coordinate 32,751,531 of CM032326.1, forward strand.
TAATTAGCTCAATGTAAATTGTTGCCATTAGGGATGGCAATGGGGTGAGGCGGGTCCGAAGGATGGGGTCTTCGCCCCCGCCTCGCTTGGTTCTATCCAGTGGCGACTCCAGAAAATTTTTTCAGGGTGTTCCTCAACAAGCATAAATTACACAATCTAATAAAAAAAAAAATTTATATTGACAACAACAACAATCAGAAAATACACAAATACATAAAATTTACAATTGCCTTCTACGAGTTTTCATCGTTTGAAATCGTTGCATAATAGTCTCATTATCAATGCTACAAGCTACATCTTTTTCAATATACACAACTAAGCAATCATTCATCAATTGATCTCCCATTCGATTGCGCAGTTCATTCTTTATATATTTCATTGCTGAAAAACTTCTTTCTACCGTTGCAGTAGCAACTGGAAGGGTCAAAGCAAGCTTCACAAGCAAATAGACTAATGGATAAGTCTCGTGCTTCCTTGTGCTCACTAACTTTTCAGCAAGTTCACTAACTCCTTGAAGCTCTAAAAAGAAGTCATTGCTGCGCATATCAAAAATGTAATTCTGCAGTTGAGAGTCAAGTGCCAAAATATCTGTCCCAAGAAAATCAGAGGGATAGAACTTAGCTAGACGTATCAATTTTTCCTTATCGAAAGCCACAAATGAATTACTTGGATCCAAGCAAGCTATACAAAGTAGCAAATCGGTATTCACCTCAGAAAAGCGGTTGTTAAGCTCTTGAAGTTGCATATCTATGACTGTGCAAAATAGCTCAACACGATAATGATGTAAATTTGAATTTTTTTGGGTGTTGCGTCTCGGCCTCCCACTAACTACAAACATCGCTTCCATGTCCAAGATAGGAATAACATGTGAGTTGCAAAATAAAGATACTTCAACCAATAAAGATGCCCATCCATCATCTCTCATCACTTGCAACCGTTGCTTAGACACTTTAACAAGATCCATAGCATTTACTATGTCTTGATTTTTTTTTTGCAATGCTATTGACAACTCATTTGTGATCCCTAAAATATTTTTCATCAAGTGTAGAGCAAAGACAAATTCAAAAGTTAGAATTGACCTCATAATAGATCGAGCTTCAACTTTTTGGTCGGAGAGGCCATCTTCTTCAATAATCTCTAATACATCAACAACAGCAGAGAACATGAAAATCAAGTTCAGAATAGTCCCATAATATATGATCCCCAACGTGTATCACCAGGACGTTTAAGATTTGTCTCTTGATTCAAACCTTGCCCACTTCTACGTACACCATTCTCTAAATCTTCTTTAATTTTGGCAAATTTTGCATCTCGAAGAGCATCTCGTCTCTTACAAGAGCCTCCAACAATAGTTACTAAATTACTAACCACATAAAAAAATTCAGCAATGTTAATGTGATTTTTAGCAACAGCAACAAGTGTCAATTGAAGTTGATGAGCAAAACAATGGACATAAAATGCTGACTTGTTTTCTTTCAAAATTAAAGTTTTGAGTCCATTGATATCACCTTGCATATTACTAGCCCCGTCATAACCTTGCCCACGTAGGTTCGACAAACTCAAATTATGTTCACAAAGTAAACCTTCAATAGCATGCTTGAGTGACAAAGCAGTGGTACTTGCAACATGTACAATACCAAGGAATCGCTCTATAATAATTCCTTCTTTGTTCACATAACGAAGAACGAGAGCTATTTGTTCTTTCACTGAGATATCACGTGACTCATCAACTAATATTGAAAAGAACCCATTGTCAAGATCGTTGATGATGACTTTGGATGTTTCACATGCAATTGCATTCACCATGTCTTTTTGAATATCAGAGTGGGTAAGCTTGCAATTTTTCCAAGATTTTTGCAACACTTCATTGATAGATTCATTGTGATCCTCCAAAAATTTTAAGAGCTCAAGGAAGTTTCCTCTATCACTTGAACCTTGAGATTCATCGTGACCACGAAAAGCTAATCCTCGGCATAAAAGGAATTTTACGCAATCAACTATTGCATTTAATTGAATCCGATATTCAGTTTTATCTTGTTTTGATTGCTTAACAAAAACATTTTGAATGTGTTGCTTTTCCTTCTGTAGATCTTCACTCTTCTTGACAGCTTGGTTATGAGCACTATTAACTTCTCCAACATGGGAATCTAACTTTGCAACTTGATTCCAAAGTTTGAATCCCTTCGTTACAAAAGTCTCCCCCCCCTGCTTACCAACATCTTGCCCAAATAGGTAGCAATAAAAACAAAATGCCGCATCTTTGTCTATACTATATTCCAACCACTTTCTATTTTTATACCATTCCGATCTAAATTTATGGGGCTTTCCAGAAAAATATGATACAGGGTAATCCTGAACAACTGGTTGACAAGGGCCTTTTGTTAAATAATATCTTCTAATTTCATCATGATTATTAGGATGATAAGATGATATCTTTTGTCGTAGCCCAGGATCTGAAGGAAGATTTTCTAAATTAAAGTCAATACGAATTCGCTTAGAAGATGTAGATGAATCTTGCACAGGAAATGAATCTTGCACATGAGATGAATCTTGCACAGAAGATGAATCTTGCACAGGAGATGAATCTTGGGTACGTGGTTTTCATATCAAATATTTGTCCATAATTCTAGCAAAAGAATAAACAATAAACTATAAGTTTATTTGAAATTATTATTCTTGCATTAATTATAAAATTATTAATTGTTATTTAACTTAACATAATTTAATTTATTTGTCTTTTATAATGTATTAGTTAATTTAATTATATAGCTTTAATTATTGTTGTAGGGGCTCGTTTTGTCGTTGATCCCCCAACAATACATTTGTTTAGAGAGTGGGACGTAGGGTTTGGCGCTAACAGGCTTGCCACCGGTTCGCCGGAAGCGTTCTTCCTTCCTGAGGACTTAGCCCTGTTCTTTTTGGCTTGGGGGTTGCTCCTCGGATGGCCGAGGAGCCCCTCATTCTGAAGGGCACCTTGCATTATATACCTTCTTTTTTTCAATCCTAGCCCTCCAACTGTCAATCATCTAGACCACAGCTTAAGGACCTGTCCCATCAGCCACGTTCCCCACCTTACTGTGGGTCGCAGCACCCAAGGTTCCGCCGTTCAGGAGTCCTCTCAGCATTAAGATTGCCAGGGGAGTTAGGTGGATGCATTAAGTGTGGATGTGACCGCCTATACTGGGCTTGTCCCCCACCTGGGATTAGGATAGGCACGCCGAGGAAAGGGTCGTCCTCGGCGTGGCCCAGAGGGCTAGAAGCCCCTAGATAACTGCTTGGGACAGCCATTGATCCTCGGCGTGGGCCTTGGGCCAGCCTAAAGGTGGGCCGAGACTTCTAGGCCCACGGGCCCCACAATAGCCCCTCAAAATCCTGCTGCACGTTCCCTTGAACGGGGAGGAGGGTTTTGATATCCACGGCCCTCATACCCCAGAAGGCCTTCCACTGGTTGGTTCTTCCCCAAATAGTCAGCTCGGCGCTTCAACCCTTCGGCAAGTAGTTAGTCTCCTATAGAAGATTCTGTTGCTGCTTTGAAGATAGTGGCAAGCTCCCCGCAGGCTTGGGTCCGAGGACCATGCAAGGCCTAGGCACAGGTGCTGCCTTCAAGAGTAGTGGCTAGCTCTCCGTAGGCTTGGGTCCGAGGACCATGCAAGACCTAGGCACAGGTGCTGCCTTCAAGAGTAGTGGCTAGCTCTCCGTAGGCTTGGGTCCGAGGACCATGCAAGCCCTAGGCACAGGTGCTGCCTTCAAGAGTAGTGGCTAGCTCTCCGTACGCTTGGGTCCGAGGACCACGCAAGACCTAGGCACAGGTGCTGCCTTCAAGAGTAGTGGCTAGCTCTCCGTAGGCTTGGGTCCGAGGACCACGCAAGACCTAGGCACAGGTGCTGCCTTCAAGAGTAGTGGCTAGCTCTCCGTAGGCTTGGGTCCGAGGACCATGCAAGACCTAGGCACAGGTGCTGCCTTCAAGAGTAGTGGCTAGCTCTCCGTAAGCTTGGGTCCGAGGACCATGCAAGACCTAGGCACAGGTGCTGCCTTCAAGAGTAGTGGCTAGCTCTCCGTAGGCTTGGGTCCGAGGACCATGCAAGACCTAGGCACAGGTGCTGCCTTCAAGAGTAGTGGCTAGCTCTCCGTAGGCTTGGGTCCGAGGACCATGCAAGACCTAGGCACAGGTGCTGCCTTCAAGAGTAGTGGCTAGCTCTCCGTAGGCTTGGGTCCGAGGACCATGCAAGACCTAGGCACAGGTGCTGCCTTCAAGAGTAGTGGCTAGCTCTCCGTAGGCTTGGGTCCGAGGACCATGCAAGACCTAGGCACAGGTGCTGCCTTCAAGAGTAGTGGCTAGCTCTCCGTAGGCTTGGGTCCGAGGACCACGCAAGACCTAGGCACAGGTGCTGCCTTCAAGAGTAGTGGCTAGCTCTCCGTAGGCTTGGGTCCGAGGACCACGCAAGACCTAGGCACAGGTGCTGCCTTCAAGAGTAGTGGCTAGCTCTCCGTAGGCTTGGGTCCGAGGACCACGCAAGACCTAGGCACAGGTGCTGCCTTCAAGAGTAGTGGCTAGCTCTCCGTAGGCTTGGGTCCGAGGACCACGCAAGACCTAGGCACAGGTGCTGCCTTCAAGAGTAGTGGCTAGCTCTCCGTAGGCTTGGGTCCGAGGACCACGCAAGACCTAGGCACAGGTGCTGCCTTCAAGAGTAGTGGCTAGCTCTCCGAAGGCTTGGGTCCGAGGACCATGCAAGACCTAGGCACAGGTGCTGCCTTCAAGAGTAGTGGCTAGCTCTCCGTAGGCTTGGGTCCGAGGACCATGCAAGACCTAGGCACAGGTGCTGCCTTCAAGAGTAGTGGCTAGCTCTCCGTAGGCTTGGGTCCTGAGGACCATGCAAGACCTAGGCACAGGTGCTGCCTTCAAGAGTAGGTAAGTGGCTAGTTTCCCCATAGGCCTGAGTCCGAGGACCATGCAGAGCCTTGGTTCTGTCTAACACTTGGTCTTCTGAAGTAGTTAGTTTCCCCATAGGCCTGAGTCCGAGGACCATGCAGAGCCTTGGTTCTGTCTAACACTTGGTCTTCTGAAGTAGTTAGTTTCCCCATAGGCCTGAGTCCGAAGACCATGCAGAGCCTTGGTTCTGTCTAACACTTGGTCTTCTGAAGTAATTAGTTTCCCCATAGGCCTGAGTCCGAGGACCATGCAGAGCCTTGGTTCTGTCTAACACTTGGTCTTCTGAAGTAATTAGTTTCCCCATAGGCCTGAGTCCGAAGACCATGCAGAGCCTTGGTTCTGTCTAACACTTGGTCTTCTGAAGTAATTAGTTTCCCCATAGGCCTGAGTCCGAGGACCATGCAGAGCCTTGGTTCTGTCTAACACTTGGTCTTCTGAAGTAGTTAGTTTCCCCATAGGCCTGAGTCCGAAGACCATGCAGAGCCTTGGTTCTGTCTAACACTTGGTCTTCTGAAGTAATTAGTTTCCCCATAGGCCTGAGTCCGAGGACCATGCAGAGCCTTGGTTCTGTCTAACACTTTCATTTTTCTGTAAGTAGGGGTTTGTCCTCGGACCGTTTTTCTGGGGACGATTCCTCCTTCGGTCGGACAGTGATTTTTCACGTGGCGTTGATCTCGCCTCCAGCTCGAGTCCCCATCTTCTATCTGGGAAGCGTTTCTTGGCCGTTCGTGTTCTGCGCCTGACGCTTCGGTGCGCGAGACGCGCCTTCATTAATGGTCTCGTAAATCAACAGAAGTACAACGGTCTGCGGCCCCCTTGGAATTTGGTGGCTTCATTATTGTTTGCCGCCTCGGTAACTCACTTTTCGAATTCTGCGTGAATTAATTCTCACCAACCCTCCTCCTCTATATAAGGCTTTCTGGGGGGGATGGTTTCTTCATACTCCATGAGCCTCCCAACTCGAACAGAAAGAACACCATTTTCCCACTCCCCATGCCCCTTTAATAACCCCGTCGGAATTGTGACCAGAGTTAGGAGATATGGGGCCAAGGGCTGCCGTGGCCGCAGCCCCCACTGGGTTTCTGGTGCGGCGGAGTCTAGGCGTAACACCGGCAGTGTCGTACGCGGTGGCCAGGTGGGACGTTGTTGAAGTACCTAACGTCTCTCCCCGGAGCGCACCTTCGGTGGAGGAGACACGCGAACTCATGTCATGGCTGGCGCCTGAGTGTTGCCGTCTCCAACGGCCGGCGCTCGGGAGGATTGGAGAGCATCAAGGGAACATCACGGGGGAGGACATTCCGGTGCCCCTGCATCTGCTCCTCACTTTGTTCAAGCTTCCGCCTTGAAGCGAGCCAGCCTCAGCCCCCCTTCCCCGCTTTTATTGTCAAGCTCTCCCGTTCTGCTGATGCCAATAAAAGCATGGGTTGACACTTCTCCCTCCCTCTAGCTAGTTGTAGAATCGGACCGCCTGAGCCTCCGATTGTAGGATTAGCTTGTAATAAAGCTTGTAAAACAAGCCTGCCTGAGCCTCTGATTGTATTTTGTAACTTTCTTTTTCATGAAATAATATCAGACTCTTTTCTCTCTCTTTTTCTTGCTGTTGAATCTTCCGTTTTGCTGCGACTGTACTTATTTATTTTTTTTTTTTTTGCGAAGTGACTGTTTAGAACGATCGCCGGTTGCGCCGGTCGGCGCTCTAACCCTTCCCACAGACGGCGCCAATTGTAGGGGCTCGTTTTGTCGTAGATCCCCCAACAATACATTTATTTAGAGAGTGGGACGTAGGGTTTGGCGCTAACAAGCTTGCCACCGGTTCGCCGGAAGCGTTCTTCCTTCCTGAGGACTTAGCCCTGTTCTTTTTGGCTTGGGGGTTGCTCCTCGGACGGCCGAGGAGCCCCTCATTCTGAAGGGCACCTTGCATTATATACCTTCTTTTTTCAATCCTAGCCTTCCAACTGTCAATCATCTAGACCACAGCTTAAGGACCTGTCCCATCAGCCACGTTCCCCACCTTTCTGTGGGTCGCAGCACCCAAGGTTCCGCCGTTCAGGAGTCCTCTCAGCATTAAGATTGCCAGGGGAGTTAGGTAGATGCATTAAGTGTGGATGTGACCGCCTATACTGGGCTTGTCCCCCACCTGGGATTAGGATAGGCACGCCGAGGAAAGGGTCGTCCTCGGCGTGGCCCAGAGGGCTAGAAGCCCCTAGATAACTGCCTGGGACAGCCATCGATCCTCGGCGTGGGCCTTGGGCCAGCCTAGAGGTGGGCCGAAACTTCCAGGCCCACGGGCCCCACAATTGTTATTTAGCATAACAATAAACTATATTGCTTTAATTTGTTTGTCATTAATTATACTACTTTAATTTATTATATTTGTTTGTCTTTTATTTGTCTTATGCACGTTACACATTCTATGTGCATCACAATAATTAAAACAGTATAATGTGTAGTACATTACACTGCTAATCAACAATCACAAACAATAACCTGCCAATCAGAAAATTTCACAATCACAATAAACAATTTACTTCACACTAAAAGACAATTAATATATTACTAACACATTAACCGACACCAACATTGCAACACACGTTACACAAAAACCAACACCAACAAGCAACAGGGAAGATAAGGCCAAATTCCAAAAAAAAAAAAAAAAAAAAAGGGGGCAAATGCAAGCAATTCGGTCAGCCAATCTGACCAATTGCTTGCTTTTGCTTATTTTTTTTTTTTTTTTTTTTGTCTTTTTAAATTTGTCCTAATACTATTGGTCTGTGTGTTGGTGTAATGGTGTTCACCAACACCATTACACCAACACACTGACCAATAGGATAGATAAGGACAAATTCAAAAAGAAAAAAAAAAAAAAAAAGCAGGCAAAAGCTGAAAAGCATATAATGATATAAATTATATAATCATTGTAGAGAGAGAGAGAGTGTAACCGGTATTAAAGTCAAGAGTAAAGAGAGAGAGAGAGAGTTCATTTCAGTTTTGCAAAGAGAAGAGAGAAACTGAGAGACTTAGAGAAAAAGAGAGAAAAAGAGTAAAGAGAGAGAAATACCCAGCACAAGGTCCGACCAGCGACAGCGAGCACCGAGATCCGAGCGGCGAGCGGCGAGCGGCGAGCACCGAGGTCCGAGCGGCGAGACTGCGATCTGCGATCTGCGACGGCGACGACTGCGATCTGTGACGGCGACCACTGCGAGACTGCGATGAGGGCGAGGCGGCGAGCGGCGAGCGGCAAGCACCGATCTGCGACGACGGCGACGGTCCGTGGGCGGTGGGCAGTGTATCAATGTATGGTGGGGTTTGTTTTTGTTTTCTCTGTATTGGGAGCTTTTTTTTTTTTGAGATAAACACTAACTTTGCTGATGGACTGCTTGTATTGGGGTTTGGGGTTTGGTTTCTGATTTCTCTGGCAGTGAAGTGACCGTGGCGTGGGTTGATTGAAGTTCTCTGTTTGTGTTTTTTTTTTTTTTTTTTTTTTTTTTTGGGAGAATCCGTGGGCTACGGGCTACCTGTAACCTGTGTAATCCATTGGGCTCGCCGTGGGCTTGGCTTGCCGTGGGCTTGCTCTATTACTTTTTTTTTTTTTTTTCAGATTTTAGTTCAAATTTTTTTTGGGCTTTTTTTTTTTTTTTTTCTTGGAAGTAGAACAGAATTTTTTTTTTTTTTTTAATTTGAGGGTGTTCCTAATTTTGTTAATGAGGGTGTTCCTAATTTTGTGATCAGGGTGTTCCTAATTAAGATTAAGATTAAGATTAGGAACACCCTGACTTAGACGTGGCGTCGCCACTGGTTCTATCATACCCCATCCACGCCCCATCCTGCATGACAGGGGAAATTTTCTTACTCCATCCTCGCCCCTTGGAGCCCCGCAAAGCCTCCCCCCCCCCCCCCCCCCTCCCCCACCCCGTAAAACTCTACTTCTTGTTAATTTTCCTATAACTATTACAATTGTTTTTAATAAAACTTGTTTTGTTGATAAAAATATACTTAAAATTACAAATAAATTTATCCCATCAAATCAAACTAGTTTTTAGCAAAAATTGAATAATATTATTAAAGTGTTTAACAAGATAATATCACATCCAAAACAAAAATTTCATAATACAAAATCAATGATTCAATAGTATATAAATTTGTTTATAATAAAGAAAAAAAATGTTAAAATTGGTACCTTATTTCCAACCTTGCTAGAGGAAAAAAAAAAGGTAGAAAGCCTTGTTGGGTAGAATAAAATAAGCTGATGATATGTTTGTTTAAATAGTAGGGTTTTAGAGTATGAAAATTTTACAATTTAACCCTTATCAACGAGGGGCGGGACGGATTGGGTCTAAAAAGTCTAAATCCATCCCCGCCCCGCCCTGTGATGCGGGGCTATAATCTCACCTTATCCCCGCCCCATCACCTTTGCGGGGCAGGGAAAAACCGCTTGGGGTGAAGTGGGGAGAGGCGGGGCAAAATTGTCATCCCTAGTTGCCATTTATACTACATGAGTTATTATATAATATTCCAAAAGTACAATAATGTTATCTCATTTTCCTGTGTTCGATAGTATCTGAAAAAATAGGTCAAATGAAAACTATATCTTAACTTTCCTTATTTAGCTTGACATGAGATAAAAATATTTTCTGCTAAAAATTTATGGAAAACAACTTTATCTCACTTGAAGCTAAACAAGGAAAATAACTTCATCTCACATGAAACTTAATAAGGGAAATTAAGTAATAGTTTTCCAACTCATTTTAAGGTCACTACCTAACATTAAAAAAAAAAAATGATAATTTTCTAAAAAATACTTTTTTGAAAATAATTCATTTTCGAAAAAATATTATTGTCGCAAACAAACATAATGGACCCATTTTCATGTACTTCATATATTCCAACTTCCACCCACCCAAAAAATAAAAATAAAAAATGTCTTAGTTTACTCCCTAGTAAAATTAAACCATTCAAACTAGCCAACAATCACATGACTCTCAAGATAAGGAGAAGCATTTTTTTTTATTTGCAAATGAGTAATGTTATAAACACAGTACTTTTTAGGATATTTTGCTTTGCAGGTTTCTATTGATTCTCATTCTAACCCAACACTAACATCCTTTATTATTTACCATTAATAAAAATAGCCACTTTGATAGTTATTAAATTGTTTTGCAAAAATTGTTATGGGCCTTGTGGCTCTAGAGTTGTTTGCAAATAAGATATTACCTCAATTAAATTGTTATCTTATACTCAATGAGTAATTATATAATATTTATTTTTACCACCACACACCTTTAGTGCGATGGTCACTCCACAAGTATAAGTGTTTATGAGGTGTGTGGGGTAAGGGCCGGGGTTCAAGTCTCCAGGAGGGAGTTTCACACACATATACACATAGATTAGGTTAGAGTAGAATTTCTATCTTGTATAAAAAAAAATTATATAATATTTTAAAAGTACAATAATGCTATATATTCTCTCTCACAATCTCACATAAATAATTGGCTCATCCTACTAGCTATTAGTGCCCATTTGTTTCAGCTTTTAGGAGCTGAAACGCACGTTTTCTTCAAAGCTGGAGCTGAAAGTGCGTTTGGTTCAGCACAAAACGCAGCTTTTTGAGAAAAGTTACGTTTTGAGCCAAGGCTGAGAACGCGCAAAACGTTATGGAGCTTTGGAGGTCCATAAACCAAAAAGTCCAATGCGTGTTCCAGAAGTATCCGTTGCTAATTCCTTCAATTACCAAATTACCCTTGATAAAATGCCCTCAGTTCTCACTCCTATCCGAGCTCATTCCTCTCATCTCATCTCTTTGCTCTCCGTTTACCCTGAAGCTCACTCTCACACCTCTCATCTCTTCTCTCTGCTCTGCTACAAGCCTCTCCGTGGTAAGTCTCTCTTGCCTTTTGTCATTCGTTGAATCTTCTTTCTTTGTCTTCTTCAACGCGCACTGATTTGTATTTAAAAAAAATAAATAAATATTTATGTCTAATCCGATTTGAGAAATACATTTTGAAGGTAGAGATTTGATCAACAAAACACCAAACAACACTGATCTGCTACCAAAAAACACCAGGTACCAACACTGATCTGAATTTTTTTTTTTACCGAGTGTGGGAAAAAAAATTTCATATCGTGCATGCTTTGTTCTTGCTAATGATTTATTTGTTCTCTTACCGGGTACTAAAAAAATTTGTGGGTACATGCTTTGTAATTTTTTTTTTCTTTTGTGGATGCTCTGTCTTTCTAAGTTATGTGATATCTGACAAAAAATCGGAATTGGGTATTTTAGTTCCAACCCCCCCTTTCTCGTTTGAGTATGGATTTGCTTGTTGATGATTGGTTTTATTGTGTTTGTGAGCTTAGATCGATGATTAATTTTCTGGGCTTTGATTTTGGATGTTAGGAGTTAGATCTGTTTGACTATTAAGGACTGAGGAAATCTGTTAAATTAGCCACACACTTTTTGGGAAGCTGAAACAGATAAAAAAAGAATGTATTTTTAAAGTATTGGGGTGCTTCAAATTTTTTGTTTTTTGTTGTGTTTGATTTGTTTTCTCGGCAACCCAGAAGAGAGTTATTGTTATAGATTAATGGGTATTGTTCCTTTACTTGTTTAGTTATTTGTTTTTGTTGATTGGAATTTACAGTGGTTTGAATCTTGCTATGAATGGTTTGTAGACTTGTAGCTCATAATTCTAATAGAAAAAAGACAAAAGTTTGGGTTTGGGGTCTTAAAATCAGAGGAGAAAAAAGAAAATATGTAGTTGTTGTCAGGGTGATCATGGGGTTTTTTATTAATAGTGATCTGATTGAATTAAAAACATTGAGATTTGTTTTTGGAACTAACGATTGAAAGGTAACGAGGAATGTAGTGTTCGATTTAATCTTCAATTGGGTTTTGTGCAACTTAGTGTACTCTTTAGTATCTCTATATCACACTTATGACCCTTTTAACATTTTCCCATCATATAATCTTTGTATATATAGTTTAAAAGGGAAGACCTAGTGGCTCAAATATATATGAATGGATTGTTGCTTCCAATCATTCTACACCTTGTTTCGTTGTTGCCTAGAAAAATTATATATATATATATAATTTTAAATTTTATAGTTGTAGGAGCCTTGTAGGCCAGTTGTGGATTGATTTGAATGGATATTTTATTGGCGTAAATGCACTTTTAGTCCCTACATTTTACACTTTTTTCCATTTTAGTCCCTACATTTTATTTTTACCACTTTTAGTCCCTAAACCAATTAACGCCTGACATTTAGGTCCTTTCCGTCACTCAACCAACGGCAAAAGCTGACGTGGCAAACAGAGGCACAGTAAATGCTGACGTGTCTATTAAAATAATATTAAAAATGCTACATCAGCATCCACGCTAGCTTCCACATCAGCATCTAACCTTAAAAAATAAATTTATCAATTTTAAAAATTATAAAAAACAAAAAAACATAATTAAAAACAAAAAAATTACGGAACTTAGATATGTAGGGACTAACCTAGAATGAACACAATGAACACAAACTCAGATTTAAATATAACAACACAAAACCAAATTTGCTAGCATTTTCTTGTCATTTCTTGTCAACCAAACACAAAAACATAAACACAAAAACACATACAAACCGTGGCAACCAATGGACTCAAGGTAGTGAAGAACTCCATCCTTGAACTTAGATTGGTTTTAAGGAAAATTAAGATACTCTTATAAATTTTCCTGGCAACCAAACAAATTTTTCAGTTTCACCAAAAAAAAAAAAAAATTCCAGATCTAACAACCAACCAAATTTTTTATGTCAATCCTAAGATCTAAACATTTTTCACAAACCCATCAAATCCCCTTATACACAAACCCAACAAATTCTCTATCACAAACCCAAAAACTTCCTTTCACAAACCCATATCATCCCTTTTCAAACTTATCAAAAATCCAAAACAAATACAGCAAACTCAACCCAGATCTAGTCGATGAGAACGTCGAGGACGAAGCACCAAGATAGATTTCGTCGGAGATGAGAGAAGTGGAGGAACTTGCTTAAAGAGTCCAAGAAGAAAAAGAGGACGGCACGCTTGTCTTGGATTCGCTTCTACGCGGTGAGGTACGCGGTGTCCTCGTTGCGGTCTTTCCAGACGGCGTGCCACGACTTCAGGACGGCGCGGATCTCCGCCAACGTGGCTAGGCAGTGCTCGAGGAGGCAGCGGGTCATGAGGGAGTGGGATTTCGGGTTGAAGGTGTAGAATTGGGAGGAGATGTGGGGCTCCGGGCTGATGACGTGGAGCTTGGGTTGTGCTGTTTGGTCGGGTTGGTTGTTCAGGTCGAGGTGGGTTTTGGGCGAGTCGGAGGAGGAGGAAGAGGACGATTTTTGGGAGAGAAAAAGGAAGACGGAAGAGGACTTGGGATTCTGGGTAAGTTCCAAATTTTTTTTGTTTTAATTATGTTTTTTTGTTTTTTTATAATTTTTAAAATTGATAAATTTATTTTTTAAGGTTAGATGCTGACGTGGATGCTGATGTAACGTTTTTAATATTATTTTAATAGACACGTCAGCATTTACTGTGCCTTCGTTTGCCACGTCAGCTTTTGCCATTGGTTGAGTGACGGAAAGGACCTAAATGTCAGGCGTTAATTGGTTTAGGGACTAAAAGTGGTAAAAATAAAATGTAGGGACCAAAATAGAAATCGGGTCAAAATGTAGAGATTAAAAGTGCATTTACGCCTATTTTATTTCCATGTTTGACTAAATAGCATTAGAAATGTTATCCAGTCTTATGTTTCAAGTAGATGCTGTCTTAAATTTTCATGGAAGTAATCTGTCAGGAAATTGATGTGCTGACACTGACAGGTGGTGGTTTAACTTTTTATTTTAGTATTTCAAACTCCAAATGTTCGTGAATCATTGATTTTATTATGTGTTATAACTTCATATAGTAGTTTTTGGTAAATCATTTGGACTGTAGGGTGAATGGAATGCCATAACCATTCGTGCTGGGCTTCTTTTGAGGTTATGTTCTATTACTTTTATCTTCTTGTTGATGCTGTCCGCCTCTATAAAAGAACGTCATTGAGAGAGAGCTTTCATGAATTTGTATAAGTTGATTTGTGAGATAGTTAAATGAGGAGCATTTGGTTTAGAACATTGTAGAGGAAAAACAGTCATGGATGGAAGAGAGTGAGAGTTGTAAATAATGTGGTTGATATGGTTGTGAAGCCAAGTTCAATAGGGAAGTTTAAGCATTGGTTGTGCTGAATTGAACATATATCTCTTGTTGAGAATGAGGTGGAGCACCCCTATCCACAAATGGGGTGCAAAGGGGCCCCCAAAGAGGTACTAGTAATGCACCTCATGGGCCATTGGTGGAGATTTGTTAAATCTAGTGCGTAAGATAAATAGTTTGGGTTTACTAGTATTACTTGGTTTATTATTTGAGATTTTTTGGGTGTGGAAAAAAAAAAAGCTAATTCATTGTAAAAGTGATAGTGCTATGTTCATTGTCCATCATGAAAATTGAATTTTTTTTTTTTTTTTTTTTATTTTTATTTTTATTTTTATTTTTAAGTTGGCATTGCACTTGGATATATGTATGATGTTTATCGAACCATGTTAAGGTCAATGACAAAATATTGTTACCCTATTTGATTTCATTGAGGGAATTGTTGTATAACAGACTTAATGGCCCGAATAAAGTTTTTATCCTAATTATTAGTTATTACATTTGCTTAATTGTTTAATATTATGAGTCACAAACAAAGACCCAGCCCATTAGGATTCTAATTGTGAAGAGCTATAAGATATTTATGAAAAATCACATCATCAAATAACAATCAGTAATTGTTCAGTTAAATTATTGAAATATTATGAATTCTATTTTTTGCATTTCTTATGGTTGGTTAACTTTATAAATGGGTAAAAACACCACTTCCAACCCCGAGGCAAAAAAGGCTAGAGCATTATGGGATGTTAATCCAGCGTGGATAACTACTTTTTGTAACCTTTGTGTAGAACAAATTCAAGCTGGGAATAGATCAAAAGGTGTTGCCTTTAGTACCGAAGGTTGGACCAATTTGGTGACCAAATTTTGTGATGAGACCGGTCTAAACTATGATAAGGACCAATTAAAAAGTAGATGGGATGTATTAAAAGGTGATTGGAGAGTGTGGGAACAATTGAGAAATCTTGACACAGGTTTAGGCTAGGATGCAGTAAAGGGAACGATTTGTGCTAGTGATGATTGGTGGAAGCAGAAGTTGGAGGTGAGTTGAGTATTTTATTAATATGTAGTTAGTTGGAGATAGTTTTTTTATATTATTGTTATATGAGTGAAATTACAATTACATTTTGTAGGAATTACCCAAAGCTAGAAAATTTCAAGAGAAAGGTCCACATAATCTAGAACAACTTGATATAATGTTTAGGGATGTTGCAGCAACTGGAGTAGCTGCATGAAAAATTTAATCATGCTCACTCATCTCTTCGATGTGTGATTGAGCGCACTTTTGGTGTGTGGAAGAATAAATGAAGAATTATCAGAAACATGTCATCTTTTCCATTCCATACCCAAATACTTATTGTATCTGTTACTATGGCTCTTCATAATTTTGTTAGACTAAATGATAGGAATGATAGGGGCTTCATAAACGCCAATCGAGATTCAATTTCTAGAAGAGAACATAATAGTGAAGCAGGTAGCATGTATGAGCAAAACTCATGATCTTTAACAGACCCTACGATGGTGGTTCTTCGTGATTCCATTGCTAATTCCATTTGGGAGGATAATAATTAGTAGTTGTCTTTTTTTTTTTTTTTTTTTTTATAATATCATGTAGTACAATTTAAATTTGGGTTATTGGTATGTATTTTATCATTTTTTTTTATATTTTTGAGTTGTACAATTTAAACTTGGGTTATTGATATGTATTTTATATCTTTTTACATTTTTATGTAGTACAATTTAAACTAGGATTATTGGTGTATATTTTATCATCTTTTTACATTTTCATTTTGAGTTTCATGATGATGAAAATTATTTAGATTTAATTAATATAAATAAGAAGTCATTAATGGTAATAACAAATAATTATGACACTAAAAAAGAAAAATTGTCTAAACATTAATAATACCAATAATATATATTTATTATTATTATTTAGTAAGTATATGGAGTAGTTGATTTAAGTATGAAATAAACTCATATATAAAAAAAAAAAGTATAAAATAAACTCTCTTATATATACATTGTTATTTTTGGTAATTTATCCCTCAAACTGCCATTTTTATAAGTGATAGCTAAACACTCAGGTTTTTCAAAAAACACTTTTTAACAGTTTTTACCAAACGCTCAATTTTTTGAAAATGTACTTTTTCATTATACACTTTTTGAAAACTCTACTTCTTCGTTATGTACTTTTACAAAAAATTGAATCAAACTCACCCTTGGACTAGATTAACTATTTATCGTAAATGAGTGAGTGCGACTTTATTGAATGAAGAGTATCGTATAATTTTTCACACTAGACTTGGTTCACCCTTTCTTCAACTAAAAATAATAAATAAAATAAACTTTTTTCTTTGAGGAAAAAAAAAAAAAACTTTCGTAGCAGTACTCTAGTATTAGTAGTACAACACATTACTTTTGCTCAAGTACAACACATTACTAATCTCAGTGCACCACGTGTCTCATTAATCGCCGTAAGGGTCTCCTCTTTATCAGATATAGATAGCATAGTACTCTAAAAAAAAAAAAAAAAAAATAGAGATATAGATATAAACCCCAAACAGCCATTTCTTTTTTAAGAGAGTGAGTCAGAGCGAGAGTGAGAGTGAATCATCTTTGGAAGGTATGGATCATGGTGATATGCCTGGCATGGGTGGTATGTCGCCACCACCACCGTCATCATCCATGAATGGCACAACTGGGATGCACGGGATGCACCACAAAATGATTATGCACATGACCTTCTTCTGGGGCAAGAACGCAGAGATACTCTTCAATGGTTGGCCTGGCACAAACACTGGCATGTATGTATTAGCCTTGGTTATTGTCTTTGTGCTCTCTTTCCTCATTGAGTGGCTCAGTCATTGCCGATTGACCAAGTCTGGTTCATCTAATGTCGCGGCTGGTTTGTTCCAAACCTTTTTGCATGCCTTAAGGGTTGGACTAGCTTATATAGTTATGTTGGCTGTGATGTCTTTCAATGTTGGTGTGCTTTTGGTTGCTGTGGCTGGCCATACTTTGGGGTTCTTTTTCTTTGCTAGTAGGATTTTCAACAAATCAGCTGCTGTAACAGGATCTGATCTTCCTCCTATGAGTTGTTGAATAAAAGAAGGGCCTTTCTGATCATTTTGGATGAATAAACCCCATTCTGATTTTTTTTAGAGAGTATTTTGTTTTTTCATCTTTGAATTTGAAAGGGAAAAAAAATTGTGAGAAGGGAATTATTTTTTGCCTTATAACGTGTGGTTGTAAAGCAATTTGATATGATAAGCCTAGTAAGTGCCCGTTTGTTTGGGCGTTTTGAGCCCAAAAATTGGATTTTCAAAAAAGCCAGCTCCTACTATGTGTTTGGTTAGTATAAAACGCAACTTTTTGTTAAAAGTTGCGTTTTGAGTTTGTAAAGAAACACGCGTTTGCAAAAAGGAGCTCAAGAGGTCCATAATCAGAAAGTCCATGCGTGTTTCATCAATATTATCGTTGAGGCAGTGTTAAATTACCAAATTGCCCACTGTGCTGCTACAAAGGTCCTCTATGTGCTGCTCTGCTACAGAACAAACACTATGTTGAGGGTCATTTCTTCGAAATAGACAAGGGTAGCCCAACCCAGCGACGCGGGCAGCAGACCAAGTAAAAAAAAACCATTGGGCCCAAGCGGCAGGAACAATGGATCACAGGCCCATCAATACAAATGAATGGGTCTTGAGGAAGTAAGTGGGCCTAAAAGGCCCGGAAAGAGAGAAAATGGCACCCATGGGCAGTATGTGTTGTAAAAAAGAGAGAATGGGCTGCGGCAGGCCCAAAGTAAAGTAAGCAAAGTAAGTAGGGGATAATGGCAAGCCCATGTACCCCAAAGATGAGAATGAGGAAATTGGGCCGGGGAAGCCCAATTGAGTTAGTAAAAGCCCATGGGATGCGGAGTAATAAACGGACCAAGGATGTCCAAAGAAACGGGCCGGAGAGGCCCAAGGGAAAAAGGGGCATGAAAGCCCATGCGCAAGGACACCAGTGGCCACCATTGATTGGGCCACTGGGGGAAAGAATTGGAATGGCAGGCCTAAGAAAAGGCCCAATAGGAAGAAGTCACCGCGGCAGGAGAGGCTATGCGGAAAGAAAGCAAAGGCATTTAAACGAATTGGGCTGAAAAGAAAACAAAGCCCAAACACTGAGTAAAAGCCTAGATCCTGAGGGAGCGGGAAATCAGAATAGCAACTTGTGAAAAGCCAGAAACGGGCGGCAGGCAAGCAAAGTCTTCACTCCACGGCAAATGCATGAACAGCAGGCAGGATTCAGACGCAAACACGCGCAAGGCCCAGGCACCACCAGCCTGTACCCAGCCAATACAGGACATGGTGAGGTCATGGGTCAGAGGTAAGAGGGCACGGTTTGGAGGTGGGGAGAGGGGAAGGCTTATTTTAAGGTTCCTGCCCAAACTCTTTTGGGGGATACGTCCTGCTGGGATGACATACCACCCAAAAGAGGCAATGCTGAGTTGGAACCAATAGGTGCATGCCACGAGGGATAGAGAGAGAAGAAACGTCACCGCGGCAGGTAGGAATGCCGCGGCAGACTAACGGACAAAAAATGTCTGTACCCGTAACAGGGGAACCACAGACGGAACAGTAATGTCGGCAAGTACTCTCAGACCAGACAAAAACGGTTGGAGGGTAGAATAGTAAAATCCGTCCACGGTAGGCACTATAAAATGGGAGCCTCTGCCGTGAACAAGGGAGGACAAGAAGTGTGGAAGGCAATACAAAAAAACAAAAAAAAGATACTCTGTAACACACTTAGCAAAACAGGGGAAGCATAAACAAAAACACTAAGGGTGGAAAATCACTAAGAAAAACGAAAAGAAAGAAAACCAAGAGAGGAAAGATAGAAACAAAAAAGAGTGAGAGCTAGTGGCATGCACCGATAGGTTTCTTCCCTTCTCTCCCTCTCAGATCCTTGCCCTCTTCCATATTCATTTTGGGTATTGATCATTTGGGTCCACGTCCCTCAAACCCATTAACTTCACGGCAGGATTTCTTTTCCTCGGAAGTTAGTTGCGTTGAGAAGAGGTGTTCTTCCTCTTTGGCTTTGCCCCGCGGACGAAACCAAATTTATTCCATGTCCCTTGATTAATTTTATAGCCATTCTCGTCACTATTTTTGTTAAGTGTTATTATGGTTGTGAATTATTTTATCATTTTCCATTAAAAGAGTTATCTGGTCATTCCAGAATGTATGTTTATATTCATCAATAATATCTGCCTGCTGTAAGCACTTTTCTGAAACAGCTCTGCCTGCCGCAAGCACTTTTTCTCTAAAAAAGGGCTCTGCTTGCCGTAAGCTCATCTCCGAGTCAACTCAGCCCGCGGTAAAGCGCCCCTGGCAGACGAGGCATAGTTCGCGCACAAGCCCGGCCAAGTTGAGTTCCATTTGGCCCGGTCTCGACTCCTGCAACCCAGACCATTTGGGCCTACGATCACAAAAGGGCAGCCCAGCCTAACATAGCAGAAAAGGCCCCCACATTAAATTGGCGACTCCACTGGGGAGTTGAGAAACAGACGGGGACGAAAGCCCACACGAACGAATGCCTCCGAAATCCAGGACTACACGCAACATGAGTGCTGTACCCTCACAAGCAGAGTCCAGGCCTACAACACCCCACCAACCACAGCCTAATCAGGCAGAGGGTGGTAACGAGATGGGGGCTGTACCCCAACCTCCTCCGAGGATCCCCACGGACAATGCCAACACCTTCATTGAAGTATTGCAGGCTTTACAGCACTCACAAAAGCAAATGATGGAAGAAATTCGTCAGCTAAAGACGGATAAGACAAAGGAAAAAGGAAGCCAACATGATCCGGAGCATGGGGCGGAAGAGACACTGGTGGGTGGTGTCCCACAGAATACGGATCAACGTTTTATTACTATGGCAGAAGTGGCAGCTCTCCTGGAGCAAGAGAGAGCCAGAGGACCAAAGGAGAGATTCTACGCACGTAGACCCCTATACCCGCTAAGGGTGCTCAGTAAACCATACCCCGAGAGGTATGAACCGCGAGTATTCGCACAATACGACGGCAGGAAGGGAAGTGCTGTTGAGCACGTAAGCAAGTTCATTGATACGCTTGGCCCTTATGCAGCAGACGAGGACTTGTGTCTTCGAGAATTTTCCAAATCATTGTGTGACCGGGCTTATACCTGGTACATTGGCTTGAAGCCAGGGTCGATCCCAACATAGGATGATATGGTAGATGTATTCTGCACCAAGTACTTTCACGGAGAGGAAACGGTGACACTTGCAACATTGCAAGCAACTAAACAAAGGAATGGTGAGGACTTGATGGAATACATCAAGAGATTTAGGGACATAGCACTCGACTGCTATGACCATTGCGAAGAAAGGACGCTGGTGGAGATGTGCATGACGAATATGATCAGGGAATACAGGGCAGTCCTAGAAAACCTTGAAATCTCCCAGTTCGCGCAGCTGTTACAAAAGGCAAGAAAAACTGCCCAGTCCGTAAAGCCAAGCACGGACAAAAGAAGTGCCCCGCAAGCCATGGCGGTATCCACCGGTGAGCGGAGGAGGAAGACGGACGGGAAAGAATACGATACTCCTCCGCCAATACCATGTACCGCAAAGGAGTTGGACGTACTGCTAGACAAATGGATAGCAGATGGCGTATTCAAACCTAACCAGGTTGCTAGGGAGCCCATCGAGGAAGAAAGGAGGGACCCGCGTTTTTGTCGCTTACACAACTATGTCCAACATGCCACCGCAGAATGTTGGGCACTCCGCAGACTAGTGCACCGCAGGATAAAAGAAGGAACTCTAGAGCTGACCCAGCAGGAGGTCCAGAGAAACCCACTCCCGAATCACAAAGGGAAGGGTGTAGCGGCAGTGGTGATCTGTGCGGATCCAGGGGATGACGAAGGAGAGAATCCGGCCTTGCCTGCCGCAGCGATTACCACTTTACAACAGAGTTCCAAATTCAAAAACTTATTTGATCAACTAGGCCTCACAACAAAAGAAAGAAAAGTAGCTACCGAGGCTCTAGTAAGCATTGCCTCCGGGGCGGGGGTGGAATGTTTATCAGCGGAAGTCCAAGATGACAGGGCTCTTTTTCAGGAGTCAACCGAAATCACCTTCAGTGACGAAGATATGGAAGTGGGGTATCCAGACCACCGGAGACCTCTCTATCTTGCGGCATCCATAAATCAAATCCCCATAAAGAGAGCCTTAATAGACACGGGCGCTTCCGTAAACCTCATCCCCTTGAGCACTCTGCAAGCGGCGGGGATTTCAGAAAGAAAGATCCAAGGGTGTCCAATGGAAGTGACGGGATTCGGTGGAAGAGGAGAGTACACCGCAGGCCATATCCAGTTGTGGTTAAAAGTGGGACCCATAGCTTCCCTAGCTCGGTTCCACGTGGTGAAAACAGAAGTCTCATACCACGTCCTTTTGGGACGACCATGGTTGCATAAGCACAGATTAATTCCATCCACCTACCACCAATGTGTGAAAGGGCGGATGAACGGCAGGATGATACGCATAGCAGCGAATCACTCACCATTTGAGCAGGCGGAAGCTCATTTGGTAGAAACCATGTTCTACGATCAATGGGCTCCATCCGGGGAAAACTCAGTGTCAAGGCCGCAAGGTACCTTCGTGCCTAAATGGAGAGACATCCAGGATGATCCCGAGCCTGACCTAAGGGAATTACTAGCCAGAAAAAGGAAGAGGAAGCACGCGCCAGCCAAGGACCCAGAGGATACACTCCACTGTGTCAGGATCCGAGGTCCTGACGGCAGGATTGTGTATAAGTTATGAAGGGGCGCGGGGCCCACTAGTGAAATGCAAGAGGGCCCCACCCAGGAGTGGCAACACAAGAACTTGACGTGTTGCGTGGTTCAAGAAAAGTCAGAAGAAGAAAGTAGTGAAGAAGAGAACGAGAAAGTTGCGACGAAAAAAGAAGTACAGGTTACGGCAGAAGAAGAAATGGAAGAGGTTGACTTGGGGTCTGTTTCCCAAGGGCCAAGACCTATCCTGATTAGTGCAAGTTTGGCTGAGGCAGAAAAGAAAGAACTGATGTTTCTCTTGGAAGAATTTAAACATGTCTTCGCATGGGAATACAATGAAATGCCGGGGCTAGACCCTGGGCTAGTCGCGCACACATTGAATGTAGACCCAGAGGCCAGGCCAATAGCTCAGCCTGCCAGGACATTCCACACGAAAATAGAAGGGAAAATAATCAAAGAGGTGCAGAAATTGCTTGCCGCAGGATTCATCAAACCTATCCAACACCCGCGATGGCTGTCCAACATCGTACCCGTGAAGAAGAAGAATGGCCAGATAAGATGTTGTGTAGACTTCAAAAACCTCAACAAGGCCTGTCCAAAGGATGAGTTTCCTTTGCCAAACATGGACTTACTGATAGATTCTGCGGCAGGCAACGCCATGTTCTCATTTATGGATGGGTTCAGCGGGTACAACCAAATTAGGATGGCACCAAGGGATGCAGAAAAAACCGCTTTCAGAACACCCATGGGCAATTTTTATTACACTGTAATGCCTTTTGGGTTGAAAAATGCGGGTGCCACTTATCAGAGAGCAATGACGGCCATATTTCACGACATGATGCATTGTGAACTGGAGGATTACGTAGACGACATAGTAGTAAAGTCAAGAAAAAGAGAAGAACACTTCCAAGTGTTAAGGAGGGTATTCGAAAGGTGCAGAGCCTTCAAACTAAGAATGAACCCTCTCAAATGCGCATTCGGAGTGTCCTCGGGGAAGTTCCTCGGCTTCTTGGTTCATAGTAGGGGAATAGATGTTGACCCAGCCAAGGCTACGGCCATTGCAACCATGAAACCTCCGAGCACGGTAAAGGAATTAAAGAGCTTCTTGGGGAAAGTCTCGTACATTCGAAGATTTATCCCCGGGTTGGCATCAATCACTACCGCTTTCACCAAGCTGCTCAGAAAAGGGCATGATTTTGAGTGGGGGGAATTGCAGCAGGCAGCCTTCAAAAGGCTACAGCAGATCATGATGAACCTCCCCACAGTGCAAGCCCCGATTCACAAAAAGCCACTGTTGCTCTACTTGGCTGCCAACTCATATGCCATCGGAGCGATGATTGCCCAAGAGGACGTGGGCGGCACTGAGCAGCCCGTATATTATATCAGCCGCGCCTTGAAAGATGCAGAAACTCGATACCCGAGGGCGGAGAGAGCATGCCTAGCCATTGTATATGCTTCACAAAGGTTGCGCCACTATTTCTTGGCCTACGAGGTATGGTTAATGACCAAATCCCACGCCATCAAGGCTTTGCTGCGACAACCGATCCTCTCTGGCAGGATATCCCAATGGTTGCTACAATTATCGCAATATGATTTAAGAATGGGGACACCCCGGGCAGTAAAAAGCCAGGCTATAGCAGACTTATTGGCACAATTTCCAGGCGAGGAAGAGTTCCCACTGGATGATGAAGTCCCCGGGGAAGTGGCCATGGCAGAAGGAGCCGAAGAGCAATGGGTAATGAAATTCGATGGGTCTTCTACCGCCCAGTCTGGAGGGGTGGGAGTAATTCTATACCATGAAGAGGATAAAGCAGTAGCATTGTCATTTAAGCTGGAATTCCCCTGTTCAAACAACACCGCGGAATACGAAGCCTATCTAACCGGGCTGGCCACGGCTCTAGAAATGGGAGTTAAACACTTGAGGGTGTTAGGCAATTCAAATTTGGTGGTCTGTCAGGCCAACGGGAGCTTCTCCTTGAAAGAACCTAGTCTAGCCCCGTACAGAGCAATGGCTCAGAAAATGAAGGAAAAGTTTTCAACTTTTGAAATAGAGCACGCTCCCAGGAATGAAAATCGGTTTGCGGACGCGTTAGCCGCGCTGGGATCTCAGGTAATGTTTGAAGGAAATAGCACCCAAGTAGAGGTCAGCAAAAGGAGAGAATCGATAATTGATACGTTGAGAGAGAAATTCCAAGAGGAACAGTGCGACGAAGACTGGCGTTTTCCCATAAGGGAAGCTTTGATGAATGAAGATGATGCCGCAGGACTCAAGGTGCTAAAAGATTACGCACTAGTAAAGGGGGAGTTATACCGCAGGATGCCAGGTGGGGTCTTGGCCAGATGTGTAAGACCAGAAGAGGCCCAGAGGAAACTGAAAGAAGTACACGACAAAACTTGCGGATCCTGCGGAGAAATCAGTCTCACCGCAGGCTTCAAAGGGCAGGCTTTTATTGGCCAAACATGGGCAAAGATGCGGATCGAGCCCAAATTCAGTGTGGGGCTTGCCAACTTGCGGCAGACAGAGAAGAAAGTTACGTTGTGTCCGCCTGCGAAGACTGGAGAAGCCCATTTATCCAATACCTGATAGAAGGTATCCTGCCGCGGAAGCAGAGTGAAAAATATAAACTCAAGCGGCTGGCGACACGCTACTTCATGCACAATATGGTCCTCTTTAGAAAGGGGTATGATGGGGACCCCTTAAGGTGCCTGGGTCCTGAAGAAGCAGAGAAAATGGTGAAAGAAGTACACTCAGGAGAGTGTGGGGAACACCA
Source organism: Quercus aquifolioides (assembly GCA_019022515.1). Taxonomy (NCBI): domain Eukaryota; kingdom Viridiplantae; phylum Streptophyta; class Magnoliopsida; order Fagales; family Fagaceae; genus Quercus; species Quercus aquifolioides. Next base: position 32,776,227 of record CM032326.1, read on the forward strand.
AGGGAAGAAAAGACTTTACAGGTGCCTGCTGCAGATGGGTTACTACTGGCCTGCCATGAAGAAGGATACGGCAGAATTCGTAAAGAAGTGCCACAGTTGCCAGGTGCAGGCCAACTTAATTCATACCCATCCACAGAATTTGCACAGCATGGTAACCCCATGGCCCTTCCACACTTGGGGGCTTGATTTGGTAGGACCGGTTAACCCACCGTCACGAGGATATATATGGATATTGGTAGCTACGGAATATTTTACTAAATGGGCAGAGGCAGTGCCTCTTCGCAAAGCCACCGGAGGAGCAGTGGCAAACTTCATCAAGGAGAACATAATCGTGAGGTTCGGGGTACCCCACAGAATCATCAGTGACAATGGCACACCTTTTGTCAACAGTGAAGTAAGGAAGATGTTAGAATTCTATCAAGTTAAGCATCACCGGTCATCACCTTACTACCCTCAAGGGAATGGGCAGGCGGAGGCAACAAACAAAACCCTTATAAAAATCATAAGTAAAATGAGTCAGGAGTACACGGGAGGATGGGCAATGCACCTGCCGGACACCCTTTGGGCTTACAGAAAATCGCCTAAGTCAGCCACAGGTTTTTCACCTTTTTCTTTGGTCTACGGGACTGAAGTGGTGAGTCCAGCAGAGGTAATGACCCCGTCCCTGAGGGTCATGAAAATGCAAGAAAAAGGAGGAGAGGAAGAAGAGGTCTTCGCGGCAGAAAGGTATGAAGACCTGGAGGGACTTGACGAAAAAAGGGAACAAGCCCAGGAACACAGCCATAGATATCGGCAAAAGATGACTGAAGCTTACGGTAGGACGACTAGAGAACGAGTGTTCGTGGAAGGACAGCTTGTTTTAAAAGTGGCAGACTACGTTAGAAGAGGCCTGGCAGGACCATCCAAATTTGCACCAAAGTGGGAAGGGCCCCTTGTGATAAGGGAAGCACACCCAAGTGGGTACTACCGTCTGACTCAGATGGATGGCAAAGACTTAATGGACCCGATCAACGGGAAATGGCTCAAGCAGTATTATGCCTAAGGAGAAAACTTACATGATTACCTCTTTTCTTTCCTTTGTTATATTTCCTTTATGTTTCCTTTTACCCTATCATTTTTCAAGTGACCGTGTCACAACATGAAATTGTAATTTTGCTTTCGGCAGGATGTAATGAAAAAGCATCAAGTATTATCATCATATGTCATAGCAAAATGTAAAGTGTAGCGTCACAAAGATAAGTTACAAGCCCAGGTCATGGCAAACTAGCCAAATAAGTGTTACAACAAAATATAATGTAATAAATAGTCATAAGCAAAAGAAAACAACGAAACAAGGAACAGCATCAACGAAGCCCGGAAATAAGAGACTGATCTCCAAAACGATCGGATCCACCAACACTGGAAAGAAGACGCTCACGATGGCCCTCCAAGTCTGCCACCTCCTTTCTCAAGATCTCAAGACGCGAGTCAATAGTATCTACAGTGGGTCGCACTCTCCTCGTGAAAACAGCCCGAGCAATCTCCCGAAGGTAATCCAAAAGGAACTCCACGGCAAAGCCTACGCTGACAAGTTCCTGCACCGCGGCCCTCCACTGCAAAATCCTCTCAGTAGAGACAGTGTCAACAAAGCTATGCTCTATGTCATTCAATACACTCCCCAACATCTTCAAGAAATGCTCTCTAACAGAACGACCAAGTCGAAAGCCCTGCATGAAGTCCCCGCGGTTGCCATAGATCATCACCAGATGAGAAGCACAGTCCCCCGGGACTCTAAAGCCGTGAAAGTCCACATAAGGAGGGCCCGAGCCCCAGAAAGCTGCAGGATCAAGATCATTGACCTCAGGTTGGTCAAAGCGGGTGAAGAAGGCAGCAGCCTCGTCCTCGGGACCTGGAAGGGTGGTGGAACTACTACCCGCTTCAAACTGGAATGGGGCTATAGGAGGAGATCCTACCAAGAAAAAAGCACAGCATGAGATGAGGAATTAAAAAGGGAAAAGGGGAAATGAGCAAAGCCCACGGGGCGCAAATAAAAAAAAAAAATAATACAGACAAGGAAGAAATGAAGCTTACCAGAACCAACATCAATGGGGGCTGTGGGAAGAACTGAAGCAGGCACAGAGGGCACGGCGGAAACTGACGCCGTAAGTATGGCAGAAGCTGGTGCAGAGAATACGGCAGGAATAGGCGTGGCAGGATTAACTACCGCAGGCGTCCCTACGCTGACCGCGATGCCTAGCCCTTCAAAAGTCTCTGTGCACAAAAGAAAATAGACATGCAAATGAGAAAAAAGAGAGAGAAGAGTGGGCCCCGTGAATAAAGAAAGAAAAGCAAACCCAACAAAAGAAAAAAAAAAGGGAGTGGGGACATACCCGTGAATCTAGCCTCGGGTGGAGCATCCTCTTCCTCGGACTCAGAAATCCTCCTCGGCAGGACGGGCTCACTATCAATATCTTCAGGAGCATCCTTTTCCTCCTCGGACTCAGAAATCCTCCTCGGCAGGACGGGCTCACTATCAATATCTTCGGGAGCATCCTCGGACTCCTCGGACGATAGATCAACATCGGGTCCGCGAATGGCCGAGCTGGGAATGGAAGAAGGAGTGATTACTAAGGAAGAACCATCCTTCGCGGCCTGAGACAGAATCGCAAAAGGATCAATGGTAGAAAGGACGAGAGGAGCAACAGGTGAAACAGCCTCGGTCTGAGTCATGGCAGGAGGAGCAAATCCCCGTGGAGAAACGGGCATCTCGGCTGAAGAGGGAGTGGCCTTGCTAACCCCCTCAGTATGAGTACCCTCTCTGGGTACCGGTCCGGTAGGAGGGCTAGGAGCCTCGGCAGGAATCCCAGGCGCAGCAACTGGAACAATGGACATTTGGGAAGCTTCACCAACCCCGTCAAAGGAATCTGCCACGGGTGTGCCCATGGAGGCGGGCAGCTCCTCGGCTGAAGGACGATAGATGGAAAGGGGCTCGGGCTGACCCTGGAAAGCAAAAGAAAGAGAAATACATATGTACACGTGGTAAAGAATAAAGGAACCGACGGCTAATCCAAACAAATGAAGGCACGTAGCAAATGAAATATATGTAAAAGAAAAAAAAATAATAAAGAAGAGGAAAGAAGGAAATAGAAGAGATTACCTCGAATTCAGGCTCGTCAAGGTCAATGGGATGAGCAGATGACGTGTCTTCCTTATGCTTAGACTGCAAAGAGAGATAGGAGGCAGTATTAAGGAAGGGAATCAGTAGGCGTGACATGGGCTCACCGCAGGCAAGTTAAAATCAAGACACAAAAGACAATGTATGTAACATACCCTTCGCTCAGCAGCAGGCATGGGATGGGGGGTTGTTTTCCTCTTGCTACCCCGTGTCCTGCTAGAAGGAGCATCCGTGGGTGGCTGTGGTGCAGCAGGCTTGGGCTTACTTGCAGACTTGTGTTTGGCAGGGGTCTTCTTAGTTGGTGCAGGGATGTTGATTACCTTAACTTTCTTCTCCCAACCAGGGGGAAAATCGCCTGCGAGCCAACACCATCCCTTTTTCTTCTCGTCCCACTCAAAGACAGCAGAGCGGCTCTATTTCTCAACATAATCTAAAACTGACCTGGAGGGCAAGAGCAACCGAGGGTTGGGAGACACTAACATACTTAGCCCGTCAGGGGGAATAAGGGAGAAGCCACGACTGCCTGCCAACTCTTGCCCGAATGAAGTCATCACTGCCTGCCAATAGCCATGCATGGCAGGAGTGCAAAGACCTTCTCTCGACGAGCCAGGAATGGTAACTGCACTAAAGCGTGATCTCCAAAAGTCATAAGCAGTCTGCCGCAGGAAAGGCCGAACAGAAGTAGGAGATTCCATGAGATAAGAAAGGTCATCGGGAACGTCCTGGTCCAGCCCAAACTGCCTCCTCACCCGGTTGGCAGGATAGTGAACAAACCTGATACCCTCATCAGTCAAGTAAGGTAGCCATCCAACATTGGTAGCCGCCAAATAGGTGATCCCCACCTCATCAAAACTAGTCAAAGGAGTGGTGGTCCCAATAATATCAACAAACGGACCCATAGCAGAATCGGTACATGTGTAACCCCTACCCAAATTTCTGTAAGCTCTCCAAGTAAAACCAGTGCCGCTATCGAAAGACTCAACAACTGAGTGACCAATGGGTTTCAGACCAGACCAACGAAAAGCTAAAGGGAAATCGGATTCAAACCTGCCGCAGAAGTCAGTGATCACCCGCGGACATGCTTGGTACTTCTCTCTCGCGAAGCGAACAGGCCTACACTTCGCCAAGTATTGAGCACAACGCTCAAACAATAACTGCTGCAGGATAGTGCTGTGTACAGAAGAAGCAACTATATGGCAGGAACCAGCCTGACTCTCATCACTCCGCAGGATGTCCAGTTGCACATATAAATGCCCCAAAAACATGGGGGCCAGCGGCAGACTAACTCCGGTAGAAATCTTAATGGCCAAACGGAAGTACAAAGGCTTGATGGCGTAGTGGGGATGCGAACCAAAAACGAATTTACAAAGCCAAAAGGCAACAAAGGTCGCGCGGTGGGCAACAACGGAAAACTTAGAGGAAGAACTAACCCAATAGGACAACTTAGCATTCCCCGTCATCCCCTTTCTCAACTCGGCCTCAATGGCCTCTTCCTCCGGAGAAAGCTCTATGGTGGCAGGATCCACGTCACCAAGGATTGGCAAGAGCAGTTGGTTGGCCACGTCCTCAAGGGTCACGGTCAGTTCGCCGCAGGAGAAGAGGAATGTGTGGGTGGTGGCGCACCACCGGCGAACCAAGTGACGGAGGTTGTAAGTGTCTCGAAAATTGGAAAGACTCCGGGATAAAACGATGGATTTCAGAACGCCAGCCTGCTGCAACAAACCCATGAAAACCGAGTCCGATAACTCTCGGTCAACCCACTCCTTCCAACCCGAGGCGGTTCCTGACCCAAACACGAAATGAATCGGCACCGGAAGAGAGACACCTTGACGGATGACCAAATCGGAAATGGAGGAAGACACCGGAGCCCAAGAAAAGTTGGGGTTTCGTCTACACATAGAGAGCCACACACGGCCTGGCGGCGGCGGCACATAATCGCCGGAAACTTCAGGGAAGAGAGGATGAGGATTATACCAAGGGTCGATTAGCGGCGCGCACTCGCTGTTGGAGTCGCGCGGCGCATCTTCCACGACGGAATGGTTGGAATCGGAGTACATAGCCTCCTCGCCTACTTCTTGTCCGGCGAGAGGTTCAGAAGCTTTCCCTTTCCCTTTGCGGTGAGAAGAAGAACCTGGGCTTTTCACCGGCGCCATTGTGCGACGGTTTGGTCTGAGCAAAAAAGATGAAGGTGTTTGAAGAGAAGAAGGCGATGAAGGAAGAGGGACAGACACGATTCTTTGGAAAAGATGGTGTTTATGAGGGATTTTCGAAAGGACTCTTTTCTTAAATACATGGGTAATTAATGCTGGCCTGAAGGAAGGCGACTGATCAGCCATCAGAAGAAGAATGAAATAAATGAAGCGGTAGTTGTGTCTTAGAATAACTGCCATTCTGGGAAAATCGAAGAGTCAGCACTGTTCACCGCAGGAAAAGAAATATAAGTACACGTAAAGGGGTCCACAGTTTCAAAAAGCCCGCGAAGAAAAAGAAAGAAAGGAAACAGAGGACAGAAAAGTCTTTTATTCACATATGGACCGCAGGAACGTTCCATATGTTCAGGGGGCTAAATGTTGAGGGTCATTTCTTCGAAATAGACAAGGGTAGCCCAACCCAGCGACGCGGGCAGCAGACCAAGTAAAAAAAACCTTTGGGCCCAAGCGGCAGGAACAATGGATCACAGGCCCATCAATACAAATGAATGGGTCTTGAGGAAGTAAGTGGGCCTAAAAGGCCCGGAAAGAGAGAAAATGGCACCCATGGGCAGTATGTGTTGTAAAAAAGAGAGAATGGGCTGCGGCAGGCCCAAAGTAAAGTAAGCAAAGTAAGTAGGGGATAATGGCAAGCCCATGTACCCCAAAGATGAGAATGAGGAAATTGGGCCGGGGAAGCCCAATTGAGTTAGTAAAAGCCCATGGGATGCGGAGTAATAAACGGACCAAGGATGTCCAAAGAAACGGGCCGAAGAGGCCCAAGGGAAAAAGGGGCATGAAAGCCCATGCGCAAGGACACCAGTGGCCACCATTGATTGGGCCACTGGGGGAAAGAATTGGAATGGCAGGCCTAAGAAAAGGCCCAATAGGAAGAAGTCACCGCGGCAGGAGAGGCTATGCGGAAAGAAAGCAAAGGCATTTAAACGAATTGGGCTGAAAAGAAAACAAAGCCCAAACACTGAGTAAAAGCCTAGATCCTGAGGGAGCGGGAAATCAGAATAGCAACTTGTGAAAAGCCAGAAACGGGCGGCAGGCAAGCAAAGTCTTCACTCCACGGCAAATGCATGAACAGCAGGCAGGATTCAGACGCAAACACGCGCAAGGCCCAGGCACCACCAGCCTGTACCCAGCCAATACAGGACATGGTGGGGTCATGGGTCAGAGGTAAGAGGGCACGGTTTGGAGGTGGGGAGAGGGGAAGGCTTATTTTAAGGTTCCTGCCCAAACTCTTTTGGGGGATACGTCCTGCTGGGATGACATACCACCCAAAAGAGGCAATGCTGGGTTGGAACCAATAGGTGCATGCCACGAGGGATAGAGAGAGAAGAAACGTCATCGCGGCAGGTAGGAATGCCGCGGCAGACTAACGGACAAAAAATGTCTGTACCCGTAACAGGGGAACCACAGACGAAACAGTAATGTCGGCAAGTACTCTCAGACCAGACAAAAACGGTTGGAGGGTAGAATAGTAAAATCCGTCCACGGCAGGCACTATAAAATGGGGGCCTCTGCCGTGAACAAGGAGAACAAGAGGTGTGGAAGGCAATACAAAAAAACAAAAAAGGATACTCTGTAACACACTTAGCAAAACAGGGGAAGCATAAACAAAAACACTAAGGGTGGAAAATCACTAAGAAAAACGAAAAGAAAGAAAACCAAGAGAGGAAAAATAGAAACAAAAAAAAAAGTGAGAGCTAGTGGCATGCACCGATAGGTTTCTTCCCTTCTCTCCCTCTCAGATCCTTGCCCTCTTCCATATTCATTTCGGGTATTGATCATTTGGGTCCACCTCCCTCAAACCCATTAACTTCACGGCAGGATTTCCTTTCCTCGGAAGTTAGTTGCGTTGAGAAGAGGTGTTCTTCCTCTTTGGCTTTGCCCCGCGGACGAAACCAAATTTATTCCATGTCCCTTGATTAATTTTATAGCCATTCTCATCACTATTTGTTGTTAAGTGTTATTATGGTTGTGAATTATTTTATCATTTTCCATTAAAAGAGTTATCTGGTCATTCCAGAATGTATGTTTATATTCATCAATAATATCTGCCTGCTGTAAGCACTTTTCTGAAACAGTTCTGCCTGCCGCAAGCACTTTTTCTCTAAAAAAGGGCTCTGCCTGCCGTAAGCTCATCTCCGAGTCAACTCAGCCCGCGGTAAAGCGCCCCTGGCAGACGAGGCATAGTTCGCGCACAAGCCCGGCCAAGTTGAGTTTCATTTGGCCCGGTCTCGACTCCTGCAACCCAGAACATTTGGGCCTACGATCACAAAAGGGCGGCCCAGCCCAACATAGCAGAAAAGGCCCCCACACACTACAAACACGACAATCTTTCTCTCAAACATCTCTAAACTCAAGCATAATCAGATTATTAGAATACAAACTCAAAAACACAATTTTAAAATTAATCAAATCATAACAATAAAAGCAAAAAAAGACAGCAGACAGAAGCCATCTGACCCATCTGGACTGGGTTG